>JARBWK010000009.1:24026559-24446299 GCA_030556195.1 Anolis apletophallus | reverse complement strand
TTTATACAATCAATGGCTGCAGAGCCCTGTCCCTCCCATCTTCATGCATTGCATTTTCTAGTATTCATGAACTCACACTACACTACCCAATTAAACAAAGCATCCTAGCATCTCATTCCTATTTGCTAAAAGGCATGGCGTATGTATTAATTCTGATTCTCAGGCTATGCTATCTGCTCTGGTGCAGCGTGTTCCCTAGTTGTTACAAATCTATGCAACTTCTCCCTAGCATTCACGGAGAAGTCTCTAATTGCCATGCACACTATCTATCCATTCAAGAACATTGTAAACAAAAGCACGTTGCTAACATTCGGCCTATCAGGGCCGCTCTTATCTAAAAGGCACTTGATGTTCCCTGGCAAATCACTGCTTGTGCCTTTCTACCAATCATATTAGCTTATTCCCGTCATTATTACTTGGCAAACTACCCCAGTATTCTAAAGCCTATACTGAGCAGCACTCTCTCCTAGCATTATTTCTGCTAAAAGCATCAATTCCGCTTTACTATCGTACTGTCTATTCTCCTATATGGGTCTGAAACATGGGTCACCTATCGCCAACACCTATGACTCCTCGAACGCTTTCACCAGCACTGTCTTCGCAAAATCCTAAATATACACTGGACCAACTATGTGACTAATGTTGCTGTCCTTGAGCAAGCAGAGATCACCAGCATTGAGGCCATGCTATTGAGAACACAGCTGCGCTGGGCAGGGCAAGCCTCCAGGATGGAGGACCACCGCCTCCCAAAGATACTACTCTATGGTGAACTCGCCACGGGTCAGCGCAAGAGAGGCGCCCCCAAAAAGAGATATAAGGACTCCCTGAAACAACATCTCAGGCTCGACCAGATTGATCGCCAACAATGGTCCACCCTGACCTCACATCGGGAGGCATGGAGATGCACTATCCACAATGCTGCGGCCTCTTTCGAGAAGTCACGCCGAATGAGTCTCTAAGAGAAACGACAACGCAGAAAGAACCACAACTTGGAAACAACATCACCCAAGGAGACGTTCTGCTGTGCTTTCTGCAACCAAACTTGCCTATCTCAGATTGGCCTTTGTAGTCATCAACACACTTGAAAAAAGCGTGGGATGAGTCCTTCCTAAGAATCTTCGCTCGCGAAGTAATGCCGAGAGATTCATCCATAGCTCATTTGTTAGCAAACGCTTGATATTTGTGACATCTTTCAACTTTTTGTTTTCAGAGCCTTGGAGCTGCAAATTTAACTTATTTAGTTGCCTAAAAATGTCCATGGGATAGGTCAGTAGCATCTCACATTTTAGATTGCTAAACTGCTCCACAATATCATTCATTTCTTTCTGGATTAAAAATATTTTCATCTCTCTCCTAAGCTTGTATAGTCATCCCAATATATTTCCTTATTCAAGCCAATGAACCTCGGTGTGAAAAAGGAGGGTTTCATGTTCTGAGTCCAACTCTGCGCACAATGTTTTGAAAGCACATGCATTAAGCATTGCTTTTGACCATATTTACCACCTTTATGGACAGTTTCATAGTATTAGTTTCCAGAAATATTGTGGAAGCTAATGCTTGGCAATAAATGATGCTGTGCATTGTCATTGTCAAACAATTTTTATCTTTCGCCAACATCACTAGACCAGAGTATGACCCCAGGATAGCTCGTGTACCATCAGCACACAAACTAGCAAGCTTTATCAGGAAATATCATGCCACTTCAAATAATGGCTTATTTTCGCAAAATCCATTCCTTTCGATGCAATTTCCAGTTCTCACAAAAAATAATAATTCTTCTTTGATCATGTTATCTTCACCTAGAACAGTGGTTCTCAACCTTTCTAATGCCGTGACCCCTTAATACAGTTCCTCATGTTGTGGTGACCCCCAACCATAACATTATTTTTGTTTCTACTTCACAATTGTAATTTTGCAACTGTTATGAATGGCAATGTAAATATCTGATATGCAGGATGTGTCTTCATTCACTGGATCAAGTTGGGTACAAATACCTGGTCCACCCAAATTTGAATACTGGAGGGGTGGGGTGGGGGTTAATTTTGTCATTTGGGAGTTGTAGTTGCTGGGATTTATAGTTCACCTACAATCAAAGAGCATTCTGAACTCCACCAATGATGGAATTGAACCAGACTTGGCACACAGAACTCCCACAACCAACAGAAAATACCAGAAGAGTTTGGTGGGCATTGACTTTTGAGTTTTGGAGTTGTAGTTCACTTACATCCAGACAGCACTGTGGACTCAAACAGTGATGGATCTGGACCAAACTTGGCAGGAATACTCAATCTGCCCAAATGTAAACACTGGTGGAGTTTGGGGAAAATAGACCTTGACATTTGAGAGTTGTAGTTGCTGGGATTTACAGTTTACCTACAATCAAAGAGCATTCTGAACTCTACAAATCATAGAATTGGGCCAAACTTCCCACGCAGAACCCCCTCCCACCATGACTAACATAAAATACTGTGTTTTCTGTTGGACTTTGGCGACCCCTTTGACACCCCCTCACGACCCCTCTAGGGGTTCCGTCCCCCAGGTTGAGAAACGCTGACCTAGAAACTAGACAAAGTAACTGGCAACACTGTGTCATGGCAGCAGTCTCATCACACTGAAAAGCAAAATAGGCTGACTTTTTTTAACGAGAGCTGGTCTTCAAGATCTTGTGACATTTTCCCAATTGACAACTTCATGATATTATTCAATAGGGGACTTTCTTTAATTTTCTGTTTGGTTTCCTAGCCTAAAACTACGTCCATGGCTTTCTGTAAATAAGGCTTCATTAATGTTTCACCGATTGTGTGTGATTTTCTTGATTTTGCGATTAGTTGAGCTACGTTGAAGGATGCAGACAGGGCTTCCTCAGACCATGCAAATCTTGCAGCACTTGTTCTCAGTTTCATTTTCTTCAATTTCCCTATTTTTCTTGTGAAGAACTCTGGTGGTCATTCACACAAATTAGGATGGACAGTCTTTAAATCACTGGTTCTCAAAGTGGGCAGTACCCCCGCCCCCCAGTGGGTGGTGAGGCGATCCAAGGGGGCGGTGGGAGGCTCAGGGGAATTTGGGGGGGTGGTAAACCCCGTTAAGGGGGCGGTGAACGATTGGCCATTTAGAAAGGGTCGCATGGCCCTCTACTTTGGCCCTGCCCCCTTTGCTTTGACCCCCACACACAGTGCAGTGTGAAGGCTGCAGTGCAAAGGACGCCGCCACTGCGGAAGAAAGCTCGGCCTTCCCCGGTGGAGGCAATTCATTCCAAACCCCTCCAGCATTTTCTGTTGGTCATGGGGGTTCTGTGTGCCAAGTTTGGCTCAATTGCATTGTTGGTAGAATTCAAAATGCTCTTTGATTGTAGGTAAACCATAAATCCCAGTAACTACAACTTCCAAATGAGAAGGCCTATTTTCTCAAAACTCCACCAGTGTTCAAATTTGGGCATATTGAGTATTTGTGTCAAGTTTGGTCCAGATCCATAGTTGTTTGTGTTCTCAGTTCTCTCCAGATGTAGGTGAACTACATCTCCCCTAAATCACTGCCAATTCCTCCCAAACCTCTCCAGTATTTTCCATTGGTCATAAGAGTTCTGTGTGCCAAGTTTGGTCCAGTTCTGTAATTTGTGGGGGTCTCAGTGGTCTGTGGAAGTCCATTGCCCCTGAAAATAATTGGACCCATAATTTTTTTTAAAAAAAAGTTTTTATTAAATTTTCAAAATGGTTTAAAACAATATGACATACAGTAACTTTCCAAAACACAATTTCACACACAGTACACCATAGCCCCTCCCCCCACCCCCCACAAAGAAATCTCATAACATACAAAATAAACATAAATGAGTACTCTCTTCTCGATCAACAATCCCTTAATAATCTGAAATCATGTAGTAAACAAGTTTAAACTTAAAGTCATTCTTTCCGAACTTCAATTCAATTTTTCCTCATTTTATCTGATCTTATAAATCAATCATCCAATTTATCTTAGCTTTCTTTAAATATTCGACTATTAAAGTCCAGTCTCTGTCACGATCACGGACTTAGCGGGCCCCTTAATCACACACACAGAGACGTACTGAAGGCTAACTACTTTATTGAGTATAAAAACAGTTCCAAAGAATATATAGTCCAATAATAAGCAATTGTCCAAAAGGTAGAAAGCAAGATTGTCCAAAGTAACGTAGCAAATAGACTAGAAGCTTGGCAAGGCTCCGCAATCCAATGCGGTTCAAGAAACAAGGCAGGGCTCCGCAATCCAATGCGGATCAAGAAACAAGGCAAGGCAAATGCAAGGCAAGGCTTGATGACCACGGCTTGGCTTGTGGTCCCACTCCGCTCACGCCTATTCAGGAAAGACGTGGCCGGAGAACTGAGGATGCGTTCCCATGGATCCTATACTTAATCCTTCGGCCGTGGCCCCCGACGCTCTTGGCTTCTTCGTCTCCAATCTCCGCTCACGGACCTCGGTCGGTCTAGGACCCTAGACCAAGCCCTCCTAGTAGACTCAATGTCCCGTCTCCCTATCGAAAGTTCGACCTTGCCTCTCAGCAGCTGTGTCGCTATCTTCCTGAGAACTTTCCTCCCTAGCACTTTCCCACTCGGCCGTCCATGTTTTCACTTTCAAGCTCTTGGGAATTCCTCCCCCGGGTGTTCATAACTCCCTTCGCTGCTTCCCATCTCCACCTGGTGATCGGAATCTATGCTAGGCCCAAACATCATCTCATCCCATGCCAAGCTCTCTGTGGGCGAACGAGGCCCATCCGAAGGGCCCTGTGCTTCACCCCAGTCATCTAGCTCATCCTCTGAATCCACATCTGCTGCTGCAGGCCCTAATGCTAATGGAACCCCAGGACCTATTCCCTGCCCTCCAGGCACAAACGAGAACTGCTGTGCTACACTATCCCCCCTCAGGGCCCCTCCTAGGCCGCCCTCGAGGTTTGGGTTTGTCAGGGTACTTGCGGTGAAAACGAGCCACCAAATCCGGAGCATGGACATCCCGAGCCCGGGTCCATGAACGTTCTTCCGGGCCCAACCCCTTCCAGTCAAGCAAATACTCCAACTTCCGGTAGCGGATGCGAGCATCCAAGATGTCCTGCACCTCCAACTCCTCCTCGCCATCGCGCATCACAGGGGAGGAGGCGGCTGCGTCACGTCAGGCCGCACCCCCTTCGCGGGCGGAGCAACGAACGATGAAACACCGGGTGGAGCTTCATGTCCGCTGGGAGTTGTAGTTTGAAGGAAACAGGCCCCACCTTCTCCAAAACTTTGTAGGGACCCAAAAATCTCGCGTCCAGCTTGCGGCTGGGTCGCTGCGTGGGCAAATTCTTGGTTGACAGCCAAACTTTATCCCCACGAGGATCGCAGGACCCTCCTGGCGCCGCCGATCAGCCATCCGCTTGTAGTCGGCCTTCGCCTGGTCCAATTGGGTGCGTAGCAAGTCTTGGAGTGCAGTGAGCTCTCGGCCAATCCTTAGCCTCCGAAACGTCCTCAGACGGGTCCACCGGCGGGTAGAACCGAGGGTGGTGTCCATAGTTAGCAAAGAAAGGAGTCTCTTTGATGGATTCCTGCGTCGCATTGTTGTAAGCAAACTCTGCCAAAGACAACAAGGACGCCCAGTTGTTTTGCTGATAGTTGACATAGCAGCGCAGGTACTGCTCCAAAGTGGCATTAACCCGTTCGGTTTGCCCATCGGTCTGGGGTGATGAGCCGTGGACATCCGCACATCAATCCCCAGCAACTTCTGGACAGCCTTCCAGAACTGGGAAGTGAATTGGGTGCCCCGGTCCGTCACCAAGCTCTGTGGAAGTCCATGCAGCCGAAACACATGTTGCACAAACATATCAGCAGTCTCTTTGGCAGTAGGCACCCCCACACAGGGGATGAAGTGTCCCATCTTGGTGAAACAGTCCACCACGACCAGTATCGTGGTGAAACCCTTGGACTTGGGGAGGTCGGTGATGAAATCAGCCGAAATCATCTTCCAGGGAGCAGAGGGGGTCGGGAGCGGCTGGAGCAAACCGGCCGGCTTGCCCCCCTGGTTCTTAGCCCGCTGGCACACAGGGCAGGATCCCACATAGTCCTCCACATCCCTCCGCACTTTAAGCCACCAGAAGTCCCGTAGGACCAGTTGCAGAGTCTTGAAAAGCCCAAAATGGCCTGCGGCCCGGCTATCGTGGCAAAGCTTGAGAATGTCCTCCCGCTCGGGCCCAGGGGAAACATAGACCGAGTCCCGGTGGTAGAGCACCCCGTTCTTTACCTGGAAAGGGGCTTGGGGCCCTCAGCTGCTCTTGCACCCACGGGTCGGTCCGCTGGCGAGCGGAGACACGAACACTCAAAGGTCTCTTATCTCCAGGGGTCGGCGGGGCCGCTGGAGGATTGACAGGGAGCGCCCGAGCAGCCGCAAAGTTCTCCGCTTTGAGCAACCTGGCCTCCGACGGCCCGGCCCCATCACGAACGTACTCCGGCTTTCGGGACAACGCATCAGCTTGCTTGGTCTGCTTGGGGGTCACATAGTGAATGCGGAAATTGAATCGCTCAAAGAACAGGGACCATCTCTGTTGCCTCTGGTTCAATTTGCGCTGGGTTTTCAAGTGCTCCAAATTCCGGTGGTCGGTGTGAACCTCCACCGGGAACTTGGCCCCTTCAAGCAGGTGTCTCCAGACTTCAAACGCCACCTTGATGGCCAAAAGTTCCTTCTCCCAAATGGTATAGTTCTTTTCCGGAGCCGTCAGCTGCCGGGAATAGTAGGCACAGGGCAACAAGTCCGTCCCCTGAGGCTGTAGCAGGATCGCTCCCACCGCCACATCCGACGCATCGGCCTGGACGATGAAAGGGGTGCGGGGGTTGGGGTGCTGCAGAAGCGGCTGAGTGGTGAACAGCTGCTTTAACTTGCGGAACCCTACATCTGCCTCCGGAGTCCACCGGAAAGGCACCTTTCCCCGCAAACACTGGGTGATAGGATCAGCCCACTTGGCAAAGTCAGGAATGAACTTTCTGTAGTAGTTGGCAAAGCCCAGGAATCGTTGGATGTCTTTTTTGCTAGCCGGGGCAGCCCAATCAACCACGGCTTGGACCTTGGTGTCATCCATGGCGATGCCCGTAGGAGAGATACGGTAGCCTAGAAAGTCCACCTCCCGCAGATCAAAAGCACATTTCTCCAGCTTAGCATAGAGCCCGTGAGCTCTGAGTCTCTGGAGCACCTCCTTGACATGGCGGTCATGGGTCGCCTGATCTGGAGAAAAAATGAGCAGGTCGTCTAGGTAGACCGCCAAATAGCGGTCCAGCAAGTCTCGGAAAATGTCATTCATGAAATGTTGGAAACAGGCTGGGGCGTTGCACAAACCGAATCCCATCACCAGGTATTCGAAACTTCCCACTTGGTCTGGAAGGCCGTCTTCCATTCATCACCCTGGCGAATCCGGACAAGGTTGTAAGCCCCCTCAGGTCCAGTTTAGTGAACACCTTGGCTCCCGCATCCGCTCCAAGAGCTCGGGGATCAAGGGAAGGGGGTAGCGGTTCCGGAGTGTGATCTTGTTGAGTTCCCTATAGTCATTGCAAAGCCGCAACTCCCCGATTTCTTCTTGACGAACAGAATCGGTGCCCGGCCGGGGATTGGGAGGGCGAATGAACCCCTTCCGCAGGTTCTCATCCAGGAAATCTCGGAGAGCCTGTTGCTCTGGTTCCGAGAGAGGGTAGAGTCTCCCCCGCGGGATTGGGGCTCCCGGCTGCAATTCAATGGCACAGTCATAGGGCCGGTGCGGAGGCAAGCGTTCCGCCTCCTTCTCACTGAAGACATCCCAAAATCCGGCATACTTCTTGGGCAGGGTGGCCACATTCTCCACTTCTTGAGCCTGGCACGCCCGGGCCATCATGCAGTGGCCCTGGCAATGGTCAGAAGAAAAATTAGCTGTCTCTTGGCCCAGGAGATCTGGGGGTCATGGAGCGCGAGCCACACAATGCCCAGGACAATGGGGAAATCTGGGAGCTTGGTTACAAGAAAAGAAATGTCCTCTTTATGGGAGCTAGTCCACATCCTGGTAGGGGCTGTATATTGAGTCACAGCCCCCGTTTTCAAAACTCTCCCATCGATAGTCTGGACACCCTTGGGCTCTTGGAGATCAAGAAATTTTAATCCAGCAGACTTGGCATAGTCTGCATCGATGAAGTTGTTGGTGGCCCCCGAGTCTATCATGGCATGGACCATCATCGGCCCCTTCTCGGGTGACCACAGGCTGACCATTACAAGGAACAATTGTCCAGTCTTGGGTTCAGGGGGGAGGTTAGCGACGTCGGCCAAGTGAGCGAACCCTCTTACACCCGGCCGGCCCCTTCCCCCGTCGCCTGAAGGGCCTCTTCGGCCTCTGGGGCCCCTCCGAGGGCGGCAGAGGCCCGAGGAGTCTTTCCACGCGGTTTCTGGGGGCACTCCTTTGAAAAGTGTCCAGCCCCCCCGCAATACCAGCATAAGTTAAGACGCTGACGCCGTGCCTTCTCCGCCTGGTCCACTTTGGGCCGTACTGTCCCCAACTGCATGGGCTCCGGGTCGTCAGGGCCGGCTGGCGTCGGCAATTGCCGGGGTTGGAACTGCCCGGCCCCCCTTCCTTCCTCGCCACCGGTTTCTCCAGCACGCCCTTGTCCCACCGCCTCCTGGTCTGCAGTCCAGCTTCCACACGAAGGCTCAGGGCAATGGCGGCCTCAAGATCATCGGGCCGAGGATGTTTTAACATCTCCTGTTGCATTTCCGAAGTCAGCCCTGCAGTGTAGTGATAACGCAACGCCGATACGTTCCACTGTACCTGGGCAGCCAGGACTCGAAAGCGGGAAATATACTGGGACAGGGATAGATCCTTGATCGTCAGCCGGGCCAAATCTCTCTCAGCCAGCTCTTCATTCACGGAGCCCCCATGTCGCCCGGATCGCGGCTAGGAAAGTCTGCAGCGTGTTGGTATGGGGGACTGGGCCCGATCAACGCGGTGGCCCACGTTGCTGCGGTCCCTTCCATCAGGTTGTAAACAAACACCACCTGGGCTCGATCAGTGGCGAACTCGTTGGGGCGCTGCTCCAGGTATAGTTCCACTTGGCAAACAAAGACCTCCACCTGAGCCGGGTTGCCATTGAAACGGGCCGGTGGGCTCACCCCCAGGTGCCGTCCGGCCCGGGTACGTAGCTCTCCCAATTCCTGCTGCATCGCTTGCACTTGTGCATCCGACAAGTTAGCCATGGCGACCACTGTCGTGGAGCGCTTCTTGCGGTCCCGAGCAGCGTCCCGTGGTGTGATAAGGGTTCTTGGAGTTCTCCGGCCAGCTGTCACGATCACGGACTTAGCGGGCCCCTTAATCACACACACAGAGACGTACTGAAGGCTAACTACTTTATTGAGTATAAAAACAGTTCCAAAGAATATATAGTCCAATAATAAGCAATTGTCCAAAAGGTAGAAAGCAAGATTGTCCAAAGTAACGTAGCAAATAGTCTAGAAGCTTGGCAAGGCTCCGCAATCCAATGCGGTTCAAGAAGCAAGGCAGGGCTCCGCAATCCAATGCGGATCAAGAAACAAGGCAAGGCAAATGCAAGGCAAGGCTTGATGACCACGGCTTGGCTTGTGGTCCCACTCCGCTTCACGCCTATTCAGGAAAGACGTGGCCGGAGAACTGAGGATGTGTTCCCACGGATCC
Source organism: Anolis apletophallus (assembly GCA_030556195.1). Classification (NCBI taxonomy): domain Eukaryota; kingdom Metazoa; phylum Chordata; class Lepidosauria; order Squamata; family Anolidae; genus Anolis; species Anolis apletophallus. The sequence continues at coordinate 24,436,638 of JARBWK010000009.1, read as the reverse complement.
TATACTTAATCCTTCGGCCGAGGCCCCCGACGCTCTAGGCTTCTTCGTCTCCAATCTCCGCTCACGGACCTCGGTCGGTCTAGGACCCTAGACCAAGCCCTCCTAGTAGACTCAATGTCCCGTCTCCTATCAAAAGTTCGACCTTGCCTCTCAGCAGCTGTGTCGCTATCTTCCTGAGAACTTTCCTCCCTAGCACTTTCCCACTCGGCTTCGTCCATGTTTTCACTTTCAAGCTCTTGGGAATTCCTCCCCCCGGGGTGTTCATAACTCCCTTCGCTGCTTCCCATCTCCACCTGGTGATCGGAATCTATGCTAGGCCCAAACATCATCTCATCCCATGCCAAGCTCTCTGTGGGCGAACGAGGCCCATCCGAAGGGCCCTGTGCTTCACCCCAGTCATCTAGCTCATCCTCTGAATCCACATCTGCTGCTGCAGGCCCTAAAGCTAATGGAACCCCAGGACCTATTCCCTGCCCTCCAGGCACAAACGAGAACTGCTGTGCTACAGTTTCCAACCTCCCTCTTACATTTCCAACATTTGTTGCTAACATTAGAGTAGTATCTGGCTATTTTTGGAAGACGTTAAGTACCACCTGTGGAAAATTTTCAATCCATTTTCCTTTAAATCAGGGGTGGGGAATTGTTTTTTCCAAGGGGCCACACGAGAGCCAAAAAATATTATGGAGGGCCGCACCTGGAGGCTGAACTACATTCTAATCTACATTATTTATTTTTTTACTTACTATATTTACTATATATTACACATCATTAATATTAACCTAGGTTTGAAATAAGAGTTTTCCTTCTCTTAGGATGGTTGCCAAAAGGCTAGAGAGCCCATCCTACCCATTGACGCTCTTTGTCAGACCCTTGGGTTGTGACCTGTCTGGCATGGGCGGCTTTACCGGTGGCTATGCCACCGCCAGCGTAGCTCACAACTTCATTAGGGTACGCAAGCCTCTCCCCCGTGACAAGGGGGTGCCAATGGAGAGGCTAATTTCAAACCCAGGCAGATGGTGCTCGTCTAACCCTGTAAGGTCAACCATCTAGAGAAGGAAACTCTAATCAAACCTATGACCTGAGGACCTCGCTGCCACTGTCCTTAGCTTGCTAGGCCCCGGCAGATGAACCTTTGGTTTAAAGGGTGAGGCCAGTTCTGTGCACTCTGTGCTCCACCAGAAAATCAATTGCACAGGCTCGAAGGACACATCCAACCTCCTTTGTCATCAACGCGCTTGTAGAAAGCGTGGGATGAGTCCTTCCTAAGAATCTTCATTCATGAAGTAATGCCAGAGAATATTAACATATTAATATATCAAGAAATATTCATACATTATTGGTATTAATATCATAATTATTATATTATAGCATATATATAGAGACATTATAACATATTGAAATTATAATATAATATAATGTTATTATATTATATTTATTATATTACTATAAAATTATTATAAAATAATAATAAAACCACTTAAATTAAATTAAATTCAAGAAGACAATGTGCGAACCAAGAAGAAGGCTGACATCCTCAAGAGAGGAAGAATCCCAAGATGGAATGGCCCAATGGACCCAGCTCAGAGGATGGCAAAGCGGATCCAGCCGCCGCTGCCACAGCAGAGGAGAGCAGAGCAGCAGGTGATCAGAGGCTGAAGGCCTCCGCCTGCTCTCGCCCCCCGCCGGTCCCCAGCTGAGTGCCTGCCATCTCTGGAGGCCAAGAGGAAGGTGTGCCGCTGCCGCCATCCCATCACGGGCTCTGTGGGGCCTTTGTCGGCAGACAGGCCAGAGGAGCAGCAGCTTTGGAGTGCCTCCCATTCCTGGAGGCGATCCGGGCCTGCAGGGGGAGCACTCGGCGATCTGAGGCGGCTAATCACCCTGGCGACCCGGAAGACGATCAAGTCTTCCGGGTCGCTAGGGCAATCAGCTCGCTCAGGTCACCGAGTGCTCCCGCTGCAGGCCCGGATTGCCTCCAGGAATGGCAGGCACTCCAAAGCCGCCGCTCCTCTGGCCTGTCTGCTGACACAGGCCCGACATAGCCTGCGATGGGATGGCGGCAGCGGCACCTCTTCCTCTTGGCCCTGCCCCTGACGCCCTTCTCCCCGGGCCGAACAGAATCGGCTGCCGGGCCGGATCCGGGCCGCGGGCCGTAGGTTGCCCACCCCTGTTTTAAATCATAAGCATACGTATATTTTACATGTTTATTCCACATTCTTTCCCATGAACTCAAAAGTTATCACATGTTCTACATTTTGGGCACATTTTATCATACATTCTTTAATTCTTTCACTTTCTGTCTGCCAGTCAATGAATTTGTTATATAATAATGTGATTTTCTTATTATTTTTTATGAGTAGAACATCCCACACTGATTTAGAATTTCCAAATCCTTGTACTTTATCTTTTTTTATGTAACTCATTTATTTGGAAATATTGTAACCAATTTATTGAGCTGTCCAGCTCTTTCAATTCATTAATATCTTTTAATATCATGCCCTCTGTTGAGTCTCTTAACAGGGAACTATACGTCAACCATGAATTTTTATCCCATTGTCTTCTAAAGAAGTCCTCCTGTGAGGATAGCCACAAGGGAGTCTTCTCACAAAGTCTTCCTTTAAATTTAAGCCAGATTCTCAAAACAGTTTTTCTCACGTAATGATTATTGAAATTCTTTTCAATTTTAACTCTGTCATACCACATATAACAGTGCCAGCCTACTCTTAGGTCGTGGCCCTCTAAATGTAAAAGTTTTGTATTTTCAAGCATTGTCCATTCTCTATCCCACTCTAATGCGCAGGCCTCATAAAACGTTTAAAGATCAGGGACCCCAAGTCCTCCTCTCTTTGTTTTTTATTTATTATATTTAATCAATTAATCCTGTGTCTTTTCCCTTTCCAAATATAATTCCTCAGATCTTTTTTTCCAATTTTTGAAGTACTTGTCATTATAGAGCAGTGTTTCCCAACCAGTGTGCCGTGGCACACTAGTGTGCCGTGAGCTATCATCAGGTGCTAACACAAGCAGCAGTGTGAAAATGCCAAATGGAATCAGACTCTATAGGCTTAGTGTTGTAGATCGAAGAAAACACCCAAAGTATGCAAAATATGTCTCTATATTAACACATTAGTGTAAATAAACACATGGTATATCACATCAAACATACAATGATACAAAAGAAGGAGGCGCCAGGTGAAATATACTCCCAAAAGTACTTGCCCTATGGCGAATGGTTGCTGGAAAAGGTCCGCTCTCTGTGCCAAGCTGTATAGCGGCTCGGGTTCAGCGTGGGCCGATACCCGAGCAGGGAGAGGAGGCGCTGAGTGATGACGCGTCACAGCGCCAGATGCGGCCGTCATGAGATCAATATTGCAGTAGTGACGCCAGCACGTTGGGAGTGGTATGCGGGATACCCCAGAGGAATGAAAACATGGATGGGGAAATCCCCGTGTAGTCGAGGGGAATCCCGGGCGTCCTATCAATCCAGCCTGGCGGTCTCGCGTCACTGTGGTGCTCTGTATGAGCCGAAAACCATAGTAGGGAATCCCTGGAAGCGACGCGGGAGGGGGTGATGGAATCACAGGCGGGTGGGTTGGATTCACAAAAACACAAAGCAGTCCGATTAAGAGCTTCAATGCTCCAAAGGGGCAGAATTACCCCAGACTGGACATGGAGGAAGAGGTGGTGTGGCTTCTTCTTCACATGAAGGCTTGGAGGTTTAGCAGAGCCGACGGCCAGCAGATGCCATGTATTTTCCGCGATTTATTTGAAACCGTTTCGGAAGGCCCCATAGGCTCCTTTTTCAAGGCTCTTGTAGCTATACCAAGCAGTAGTCACTATAGATATAAATATTACAAGGAATGAATATCCACCAAGTAAATTAATTACACAAATACACAGCCAAATACAGTTTTTCTTTAACTATCATCAGGTGCGCCATGGGAAATTGGAACCTCCAATACCCTTTCTTCCCCCTCCTGCTGAACACTTTCTCTTCTCCACTCAGGTTTCCTTCTTCCCAGCCTCGCTCTGCTCGCTTTGCCTTGCTTTGCTCACACTGCCGCAATTTTGATCCGAGGGGGCAGTGTGAGCATGTTCAGGAGGGGAGGGGGGAGGGAGGAAGACATGGGGTGTGTCTGTGCAGTAGCGCCCACACAAGTCACGTCTTCCTCTCTCTCCTCTCCCCTCCTGAAGAAGGGAGCCTGAGTGAAGAAGAAAAATTAAGTGTGGGGCAGAAGGGGGAAGAAAGGGTGTGAAGGGGAAGGGGGAGGAAGAGGTCTTTGTCGAAAGCTGGCATGGGCAAACTTGGACCTTCCAGGTGTTTTGGACTCCAACTCCCACCATTCCTAGCAGCCTCAGGCCCCTTTCCTTTTTCCCCTCAGCCACTTAAGCAGGAAAGGGCCTCAGGCTGTTAGGAATGGTGGGAGTTGTAGTCCAAAGCACGCAGAGGGCCAAAGTTTTCTCATGCCTGTTTTAGGGATCTTAAAGTGGTGAGCCTCCTTCCAACATTGTGATTCTGGATAGAAAACAAACAACATAACATAACATAACATTGTTTGAGTCCACAGTGCTCTCTGGGTGTAGGTGAACTACAACTTCCAAACTCAAGGTCAATTCCCAAGCAAACCCTTTCAGTACTTTCTGTTGGTAATGAGAGTTCAATATGCCAAGTTTGGTTCAATTCCATTGTTGCAAGAGTTCAGGATGCTCTTTGATTGTGTGTTAACTATAAATCCCAGAAACTGTAACTCCCAAATGTCAAGGTCTATTTTCCCCAAACTGCACCTGTGTTCACATTTGGGCCTATTGAGTATTCATGCCAAGTTTGGTCCTGATCCAACATTGTTTGAGTCCACAGTGCTCTCTGGATATAGGTGAACTACAACTCCAAAACTCAAGGCCAATGCCCACCAAACTCTTATAGTATTTTCTCTTGGTTATGGGAGTTCTGTGTGGGAAGTTTGTTTCCATTCCATCCTTGGTGGAGTTCAGAGTGCTCTTTGATTGCGGGTGAACTATAACTTCCAGCTGTTGAGCAAGACCTTTGTGTGTGTCTTTTTGCCATTCCTGCCAGGATATCTATGTTGTGTTCATCGAAACAGGCCCAGGTTTCACACTGAGTGTATAAATACATTTAAAAACATATTAACTATATGTATTACTGTGTTAGAGTGTCATTTTGTGTCATTTTGGTTAGTGGTGTGCCCCAGGATTTTGTAAATGTAAAAAATGTGCCGCAGCTCAAAAAAGGTTGATAAACACTGTTATAGAGAATAGGTATATTTTGAAATAGGAATATCATTTTTGGCAGTATATTCATTTTTATTAATGAAATTCTTCCAAGCAGTGACAAATTTAGATATTTCCACCTATTTAAATTCTTTCGAATTTCCTGCCAGCTCTTCTCATAATTGTGTTTTTTTTTAACTAAATCGATATTATTTGAGGTTAGAGTTATTCCCAAATATTTCACTTTTGAGACATTTTTATTCCATTTTTTATTCCATAACCATTTTTGATCTAGGACAGGGCTGTCCAACTGGCGGCCCCGGGGCCGGATCCGGCCCCGTAGCCTGTTGGACACGGCCCCACCTATGCCCTCAGCCGCCATTTTTAAATTTTTTTTAAAAAATCGATTTTTAAAAAAAAATGGCGGCCGGGGGAGGGGAGGCGGGGCAGGGAGGAGGAAGAGAGCTAGCTCCTCCTTTTGGCGCCGCCTCCCTACCTAGGGCGGGGAGCCGCGAAAAAGGGCAGAAGGCGGCGCCAAGAGCAGCGCGTCACAGGCCTGGGGTGACGCTGCTCTTGGCACCGCCTGGCTACCCTCCTCCTCGGCGGCCCCCGGCCTAGGAAGGGAGGGGGGAGCCGAAAGGGAGGAGTCGGCGGTGCCAAGGGGCAGCGCGTCACGCCAGGCGTGTGACGCGCTGCCGTTGGTGCCGCCTTCTGCCCTTTTTCGGCGGCTCCCCCGGCCTAGGAAGGGAGGGGGCGCCAAAAAGGAGGAGTAGGCGGTGCCAAGAGCAGCGTAATGCCAGGCCTGTGACGCGCTGCCGTTGGCGCCGCCTTCTGCCCTTTTCGGTGGCTCCCCGGCCTAGGAAGGGGGGGCACCGAAAGGAGGAGTAGGCGGTGCCAAGGGGCAGCGTGTCACGCCAGGCCTGTGACGCGCTGCCGTTGGCGCCGCCTTCTGCCCTTTTTCGGCGGCTCCCCCGGCCTAGGAAGGGAGGGGGGCACCGAGAAGGAGGAGTAGGCGGTGCCAAGAGCAGCGCATCACGCCAGGCCTGTGACGCGCTGCTCTTGGCGCCGCCTACCCCTCCTTCGGCGGCTTTAGGAGGGGGGGCCTGGGCTGGGGGCGGGGCCTGGGGCGGGGCCTGGGGCGGGGCCGACCCCGTCATCAGTGACCTCTTATCCGGCCCTGGACCCGCCAGAAGTTGGACAGCACTGATCTAGGTCATTTTTGTTTCAGAATCCCTCGGATTTTTCCTTTCCCAGATATAGTCATTTCTTCAAAATATAGTAAAAAGGCTTCTTCAGTCTGACCACACTAACCTCATATGTCTTTTATTCATTACAACGTATTCTGCTATTTTTCATTCACATTCCTTGATGCTGGGATTTCCACCCAACACACATGGATGCATTTGTGAATTCGCCTTGACTGGTGCTATTGGGGATGCTTTCTTTAACTCCTCTGTCTATATAGAACCCTCTAATAATAAATGAAAATATGGGAAGAGATGTGTTTCACGTGGATTAGTAATCAGAGACAAATAGCCATTGCAAATAATGTTTTTAGATTGCATTTGTACCTTAATAAATGATCAGATTTATAGAAACTTGTCTTTGTCAAAGTGCCGGAATAGCAAATAATTAAAATAAATATTAAGAAACAAAAGCACCTTGCTAATAAAAAGCATGTCTACAACAATGAGAATCCCAAGGAAGTGGAAGGCATGGCTATCTGTTTGCTAATCGCCCATGAAGCACTTCAATTAATTTTTAACACCAAAAAAATAAAAGGGTCTAGATTTAGTATGTTTTGATAAATTGGAACCCATCTTTCTTCTAGATGACTAGTGACTCCCAGTGGCCGAATTTAAAAACTGCATGAAACTTACAGAATGGAAAAAACTACTGTGTTACTACAGCTCGACAAATTGTGAACTGCGTGACAGCTGAACCATGTGAAAAGCTGCTCCTTCTTCTTTAATTTCCTACTATTAATACAGTGTAATAACCATCAAATGACTAACTTTCTGTGCTCCCTTTTTAGTAGAAACAAGAATCAACATTGCTCTAAGACAGTGTTTTTCAACCTTTTTTGAGCCGCGGCACATTTTTTACATTTACAAAATCCTGGGGCACACCACCAACCAAAATGACACAAAATGACACTCTAACACAGTAATACATATAGTTAATATGTTTTTAAATGTATTTATACTCTCAGTGTGAAACCTGGGCCTGTTTAGATGAACTCAACATAGATATCCTGGCAGGAATGGCAGAAAGATACAAACTTCCCACACAGAACTCCCATAACCAAGAGAAAATACTATAAGAGTTTGGTGGGCATTGACCTTGAGTTTTGGAGTTGTAGTTCACCTATATCCAGAGAGCACTGTGGACTCAAACAATGTTGGATCAGGACCAAACTTGGCATGAATACTCAATATGCCCAAATGTGAACACAGATGGAGTTTGGGGAAAATAGACCTTGACATTTGGGAGTTACAGTTTCTGGGATTTACAGTTAACACACAATCAAAGAGCATCCTGAACTCTTGCAACAATGGAATTGAACCAAACTTGGCATATTGAACTCTCCTTACCAACAGAAAGTACTGAAAGGGTTTGCTTGGGAATTGACCTTGAGTTTGGAAGTTGTAGTTCACCTACACCCAGAGAGCACTGTGGACTCAAACAATGTTATGTTATGTTGTTGTTTGTTTTCTATCCAGAATCACAATGTTGGAAGGAGGCTCACCACTTTAAGGTCCCTAAAACAGGCATGGGAAAACTTTGGCCCTCTGGGTGCTTTGGACTTAAACTCCCACCATTCCCAACAGCCTGAGGCCCTTTCCTGCTTAAGTGGCTTGGGGGGGGGGGGAGAGGAAAAAGGGCCTGAGGCTGCTAGGAATGGTGGGAGTTGGAGTCCAAAACACCTGGAAGGTCCAAGTTTGCGCATGCCAGTTTTCGACAGAGACCTCTTCCTCCCCCTTCGCGCCCTTTCTTTCCCCTCCTGCCGAACACTTACTTTTTCTTCTACACTGCTGCTTCTGCCACCATTTTGATCCGAGGGGGCAGCATGAACGTGTTCAGGAGGGGAGGGGGGAAGGAGGAAGACGTGACCCGTGCGGGCGCTACTGTGCAGACTCGCCCCAGAGCAAAGCAAGGCAATGGGAGCAGAGCGAGGCTGGGAAGAAGGGAGCCCGAGTGGAGAAGAAAAAGTGTTCAGCAGGAGGAGGAAGAAACGGTATTGGAGGTTCCAATTTCCCACGACACACCTGATGATCGCTCACGGCAAACTAGTGTGCCACAGCACACTGTTGGTAAACACTGCTCTAAGACAGCAAGACTATAGATATACAGGCAACAGCATTGGATGCATCTAGACAGCAAAAATGAATGCAGTTCCACACCACTTTAACTGCCATACCTCAATGCTATAGAACAGAGCTGTCCAACTGGCGGCCCTGGGGCCGTATACGGCCCCCTAGCCCCTTTCCTGCGGCCCCCTCATCTTTTTAATAAAAAATAAAAATAGGAAAATAAATTAAATTTAAAAAAATTACCCACCTCCGGATTCTGGAGGAAGTCTCGCGAGACTACGCCAGCCACGCGGGATCTCGCGTTGAGAGCGAAATCCGGTGTACCTGGCGTAGTCTCACGATAGTTAATACAGTTGCCGAAATCTCGGGATTCAGCGGCTATGCCAGGGCGAGGCCGTACAAGGCCAAGGCGAGGCCTGCGAGGAGCTCCGCCTGGGCCTGCTCCAGCTCCTGGCCGCCCCTGCTCGGGTGCCAGCGAGGGCCCGGCCCTGGTTCCCTTCCTGCCCAAGGCCTCTGCCACCTTCCGCGCTGGCCTCCGGGACCCCTTCCCGCCCGCACAGAGGCAGGCCTGCGACGCCATCGCTGCCTCCGCCCACGCCTCCCCAGGTAATGAACCCACAGCCTCAGGGGTTGGGACGGTTCCCCCAGGCAGGAAGCATTAATTATATTTTATTAATGTATGTATATCCCCTCCCTCCATCCATGTCCCTTTCTGATATTATTATATTTTATTAATGTATTTATATTCCCTCCCTGGAGCCGGGGGAGGGGGCGGAGCCGGGGAGGGGCGGAGCCGGGGAGGGGGTGGAGCCTGGGAAGGGGCGGAGCCAGGGGCAGAGGCAGACCCTTTGGCCCCCCAGGTGATCAGTGACCGGAATTCCGGCCACAGGTCCGGTAGAAGTTGGACAGCCCTGCTATAGAATCATGGAAGTTGTAATTTGGTGAGGCACTCTTTAGCACAGAAGGCAAAATACCTTTTTAGCTGCACCAAAAACACTTACCTTCCCACTCCAAGCATGAAGAGGGGAAGGAAAGTATCTTGAATATTAATTAAACATTCGCTAAGACCTCAAGATAAAAAGTCCTCAGAGTGGTGTAGCAGACAATGTTTTGATCCTTGTCTTGAATCTGATCCTATAATTCCACTGAAAATGGAGTTTTTGACTTGGCCTCATTGTATTCTTGTCTTGGAACCTAATCTAGGGACTTCATCACATTGAAGCTTGGAAGCGTTTGGTAGAGTTCAGTCTGGCTCAGTTTTGAAATGAAATGGATTATTTACCTACGTTCATCACACTGTTAAATGTATCTGTGTTACTCAGTTGTACTCAGCATTGTTTTGATAAATTTGCCATCACACTATAACTACTAGGCACCACCTACCATCTCTCCCCCACTGTGTTCATTCTGAGGAGGGGGGGGGATCTCTTCTCTTTGAAATGAGAGCTATTATGTGTCTTCAGATCCAGAAGCAAGAAAGCAGGGAGGGAGGGAAAGTGACAATGCACTCTCCTTCTCTCTCTCTCTCTTCTGCTCAGAACTTAAGCAACCAACTAATTCACCAATTCCCAATTCACCTATAACGGAAGCATAGCTTACTCTAGCCCACAATGTTGTATCTTCTTTGGAGACCTTGCCCAAGGCCTTCCTGAAATCCAGATATGCTACATTGACATCTTTTTTTATCTTGGTATTTAAACTGGGATCCAAGAGCATTCATTCCATAATGTAAATGTACCCAGAGAAGGGTATGGAACTTGGAGAACTGTAACTCCCAGGACTCCACAGCATGGAGATATGGCTTATTATTATTATTATTATTCCTTCTCTCCTAGCCTTCCCATGCAACACAAGACAAAGACATATCTTGTCTGTTGTCCTTTAGGAGGCTGGTGAAGACTTGGATGTGGAACCAGGCCTTCCCAGAATAGGCTGAGATTGGCTATTATCTGAATGAATGACCACATTTACAGATCGAGTGGAATTGTTTTAGTGGCAATGTGGTTTTATGTTGGGATTTTTATGTATTTTAATATGTTGTAGTAGTTGTTTTTAAACTGTATAGCATTGGATTTTTGCTGTAATGCCGGTCTGAGTCACTCGATAGAGGTGAGAAGGTCAGGGTACAAAAGTTTTAAATATATAAATAATAAATAAATATCACAGAGGGGAAGGGATTTGAGAATCCATACCCTTATTGTAAATCCCATCCTAACCCTGAGGCCCTAATCCTATCCTTTTCCCTCTTAATCTCAGGTTAACATTCCCATATGCAGCTACCAGGGATGTAACTATAGTGGGAGTGGCAAAATGAGGGCATTAAAACAAATAAGCCTTTTGACTTTTCCCCCAATGAAATGTTGCTTTCATTCTTAAATTTCTGGCATCGCAAAGATATAAAAAACCTCACTTGGACGATCTAGAAATACAATTTTGGAATCTAAAAAGTAAGCCAAGGGTCATCATGTGCCTGTATTCTTACAAAGAGAAAACTTTATTGGAAGTAACTTACCTCCCTTGGCCGCTGGAGCTTTTTTGAGCACCATTTTTGTCTCCTCGTTGTAGCAAATAAGGAGATTCTTTGTGTACACCAGTCAAGAAAAAATCATTTTGAGCAGTGTTTCCCAACCTTTTTTGAGCCGTGGCACACTTTTAACATTAAAAATCCGGGGCACACCACCAACCAAAATGACACAAAATGATACTGTAACACAGTAAAGAACGGCTAGGGTGGTGACCTGCTGGGAGTGCGAAGCCAGGGAGGGATGAACCAGGCCACGCCATGCCCCACCCTCCCCGGCTTCAGTTCTCCCACAGCTTTGCCAGCCTTGAGGGGGCAGTGCCAAGCCAGCATTGTGCTGGCTCAGCCACCGCTGGCTTGGCACTGCCCCCTCAAGGCTGGCGAAGCTGTGGGAGCGGTGAAGCCGGGGAGGGGGCAGATCCAGGCCGCACCATGCCCTGAACCCTCTTCCCGGCTTCAGTTCTCCCACAGCTTCGCCAGCTTTGAGAGGGCAGTGCCAAGCCAGCATTGTGCTGTCTCTGCCACCACTGGCTTGGCACTGCCCCCTGAAGGCTGGCAAAGCTGTGGGAGTGCTGAAGCCGAGGGGAAGGAGAGGAGCCAGGCTGTGTCATGCCTCCCCCCCCCCCTGGCTTCAGCTCTCCCACAGAGGAGGAGCATGAGCGGTGGACGGGCTTCAGGAGGCAGGGCTCCTCTGCGCGGCTTCAACAAGCAGGGGCGAGAGTCCTGGCGGATTGGAGGCTGGTTGGGGAAACGGCCGAAGGAGGCAGCGCCCGGTGCCTTCTTTTTCTTACGTCGCCACCTGGCCCTTTCTCCTTCTCTCCCAAGCAGCAGGAGTTCGGCAGGAGGAGGGGGGAAGGAAGGGGGCAGAGAGCTTTTCTCGCGGCACACCTGATGATCGCTCACGGCACACTAGTGTGCCACGGCACACTGGTTGAGAAACACTGATTTAGAGTTCAGAGGCTTAATAAAATGCTATACTTCTGAAAGCTTCTGGAAATCCAAAACACCCGGAGGACTAGAGCGCCATGCCATCACTTCTGTCATATGAGTGAAAGGGTCATCAGTTAAAAGTTATTCTTGACCATTGACTTAGCCCAGTGGTTCCTAGAGTTTGGTCCTCCGAGTGCCTTGGACTTCAGCTCCCAAAATTCCTGTTGGCCTTGACTTCTGGAAATCAAAATCTCAAACACCTGGAGAACCAACAGTAGAGCACCACTGCTATACGCACCACAACTCAGAAAGTACATAGGAAGAGCCATTCCCTCAAGCAGGATCGCATCTCATTAAGAAACTACAGTAAGTCAGTCACCTTATCTTCTCCTGGACAGGGTTCCTTCCTCCTACAGCTTCCAATCCCTTTCTTTGTGAGGTAGAGTATTCCAGAACCAATCAACAATGCATTATGTAATCTTGATTGTGTGAGGTAGAGTATTCCAGAACCATTCCAATTCACCTTATGCTCCTCTGTGATTGGCTGTGGCAGGCAGCCAATCAGGATGTGTCTCTAGCAGCCAGGTATATGCAAGCCTACATCTTGAATCATGAACTTTATCAGGTGCTCAGGCATTTATTATTTCCACTACCTGCTTTCTGCAACTGAGGGTGAACCTACACTGTAGAATTAATGCAGTGTGACACTGTTTGAATTGTCATTGCTCAATGCTGTGGAATTCTTTTTTTATTTTTTATTTTTTTATTTTATTATTTATATACAATAACAACTTACAATGTAGACAAAACACAAAACAGTGAACATTTTACATACACATAGCCCACCACCAAGGCCTGAACAGGTATCCTTTCCTTCGCCATATATTTATAAATCAACCGTTAATCGAATGTCATATCCAAAATTCCTGACCAACAGGGTTATATTGCATTCCGTTTTCACTCTCTAAAGTGTATTTAATAAAGACCGACCAGTATGCCTCAAAATCTGGTCTATTGGTTTCTCCCCTGAATACCTTCATTTCCATTGTTAGTTTATCATTTAAGGCTACGTTCCATACCTCCCTATACCAAGCTTCCAGTGTAAGTTTACCGTATTTTCTCGCACCATAAGACGCAGTTTATTTCCTCCAAAAGTGGGATGAAAAATCAGCTGCGTCTTATGGAGCGAAGACGCAGGCTGGGGGAGGCGCTGGAGCAGAGGGAGGGCGGCGATATACTTACCCTGTCGCTGCCTCTCCTCTTCTCTGGTCCGTTGCGGCGGCAGAGGGACGGTGGTTCACTCCCCTTTGGCGCCTTTTCCTCCCCCCCCCCACCTTTCCTTCGCTCGAGGAAAGGTGGGAGGGAAAGGAAAGGAGCCAGGGGAGGAGTCAGCTAGCGTCGCGTCAGAGCTGACGCGACCCTGGTTCACTCCCCTCTGGCTCCTTTCCTTTCCCTCCCACCTTTCCTCGAGCGAAGGAAAGGTGGGAGGGAAAGGAAAGGACCTAGGGAAGGAGTCAGCTAGCGTCGCGTCAGTGCTGACGCGACCCGGGTTCACTCCCCTCTGGCTCCTTTCCTTTTCTCCCACCTTTCCTCGAGCGAAGGAAAGGTGGGAGGAAAGGAAAGGAGCCAGGAGGAGTCAGCTAGCGTCGCGTCAGAGCTGACGCGACCCTGGTTCACTCCCCTCTGGCTCCTTTCCTTTCTCCCACCTTTCCTCGCGCGAAGGAAAGGTGGGAGGGAAAGGAAAGGAGCCAGGGGAGGAGTCAGCTAGCGTCGCGTCAGAGCTGACGCGACCCTGGTTCACTCCCCTGGCTCCTTTCCTTTCCCTCCCACCTTTCCTCGAGCGAAGGAAAGGTGGGAGGAAAGGAGCCAGGGAGGAGTCAGCCAGCGTCGCGTCAGAGCTGACGCGACCTGGTTCACTCCCCTCTGGCTCCTTTCCTTCCCCCCACCTTTCCTTCACTCGAGAAAAGGTGGGAGGAAAGAAAAGGAGCCAGGGAGGAGTCAGCCAGACGCACCTGCTGATAAGATTTACCTAGATTTTAGAGGGGAGCGAAAATATTTTTTTCTATTTTCCTCCTCTAAAATCTAGGTGCATCTTATCAGCAGGTGTGTCTTATGGTGCGAAAAATACGGTAGTTATTATTTTCCAGTTGCTTGCTATTATAATTCTTGCCACAGTGAATAAAATAATCATCCATTCTTTCTTTTCCTTTTCTAAATTCAACATTGTGGCGTCCATTAGTAATGCTAACCTAGCATCCGGAATAATATTTAGCCTTATAATATTGCTTATTTCGATAAATATATCATTCCAAAAATTCTTCACTTGGGGGCATTCCCACCATAAATGAAAATATGTCCCTTTGTGCACGCCACATCTCCAGCAGAGGTTGCTTTGCTTGCTATCCATCTGATGTTTTTGACTGGTGTAGTATACCATCTCCATATAACTTTAAATACATTTTCTTTTAATCTTGTTGATAGATTCTTAACCACTCTCCACTTCAGAACCCTTTTCCAATCGAAATCTGTCAGAGGCCCTAGGTCTCCTTCCCAGACCTTCTCAAACAGCTTCAGCCCTGTTTCTTCGCCAATTAATCCATTATATATTTTCCCAATTAATCCTTTCCCTATTATTTCTAGGGTTTTAAGTTTACTTAGCCATTCCTCATATTGATTCAATGCTCTACATCTGGGATTTTTACTTAACCAGTCCTTTTTCCAGTTATACAGCTGTTGTCTCTCAAACCAATTCAGAGCACCTTGTTATTCTAACTTATCAAACTTTATATATATATATATATATATATATATATATATATATATATATTGTTTTTCATTACATACAAACACACAGAGGAAAGGGGGGAAAGGCAGGTTGGGGTTGGGGCCGGGTTGAGAAGTGGGGGAAGGGGGGGTCGGAAAAAATAAGGGGTCATAAAAGACTTGTCCCATGTGCTTCACTTTCTTCTACGCCTCTTCCCTTATTCATACAGTAGATCCGAGTAACCTCCATTTTCCCGATCTCTCTTACAGTTCATTTAGCTCTAACTTATCAAACTTGTCCATTGAATTTTGTATCCATTCTTTCCAGGAAAGAGCAGTTTCCACCTCCACTAATTTTTTATATTTAAGTTTAATTCTCAGGTCTTCTGGAAAATTCTCCAGTAACACTATATGCTGTGGAATTCTGGGAGTAATCATTTTACAAGGGCTTTAACCTGTCATGCAACAGGGTGCTGGTACTCCATCCAACTACAACTCCCAGGCTTCCACAGCATGGAACCATTGTGTTTAAAATGATGCAGATGCCGCCTCTTGATGTGTAAGAAAGTCAACTAGAGTAATCCAGCTCCGATTTCCTGCATGGAAAAAGTGAAGTTTGGGGAAATAGCTCCAGTCAACCTGGAAGCTATAGAGGATGTTGATGGGAAAATGGCTTCAACTGTTTTGTCAGAAATGGAACAACAAATGTATATTAGCTAACATCAGCTAGCTAACATTAAAGCTGAGATTCTCTAGTGCCAGGTGAGAGTCATGAGGAACTACCTGCTAAAATATTCATGGTTTCTTACTCCAATGCCTTTGGATTGAAGCATTGAGGGTCCTTTGGAATTTTCCAGTTCCCAGTTCTCGGTGTTTATGCCATGTTTTTTTGAGGTTTGCTCTAAGCCCTTCTTTAATTTTCTTTTGCCATCCACCACATTTCGTTTTCCATTCTTGAGCTGAGAGTAAATATCTTCTTTGGGGGACAGTGATCAGACCTTCGGACAATGTGGCATTTGGGCCAGCCATGTGGATGGCGGAGGATCATGGTTTCAGTGCTGGTGATCTTTGCTTCTTCCCAAATGCGGACATTTGTCTGCCTGTCTTCTTCCCTCAAGATTTACAGGTCTTTTTGAAGGCAATGATGATGAAATTGTTCCAGGACTCAAGAGTGACGCTTGTAGATTGTCTATGTTTTACAGACATACAAGAGCTAGAAAGACAATAGCTTGAAACAAGAGCGTCTTGGTTGCTCTACAAATGTCCCTATAACATCACTCCACTGAAGCATGCTTTAATACTGGACATTCAGGATATTTTCCTGTCCTCCATCACCATCTGAAGTTCAACTTCAGCTGTGGCCATCTTTTCTCAACCTGATTCTTGCTTTTCTATGGGGAGAAGTGGCCAAGGCACCAAGAGGTGCCCAGCACTCTCCTTGCCATCCAAGTCATTCGATGTTCTTACATTTCTCCTCTTCCAGTCCTCTTCATCTCACTTTATTGCACTATATTGTTATTCCAGCAACAGTTGTGCAATCGTAGATGACAGTAAGTTATGGATGATGCTGCTGTGTCTTGTGGCTCTGGCCAGACTTTGAGGGGATCGAAAGCCAGAGGGAAAAGTATTTCTTTTTCCCAAATAATGTTTATTAAACATTTACTAGAAGTGTGGGGGAACAAGGGAAGGAAAAGGAAAAAAATGAGGATAATAGATTTGTTATTGGTTAGTTGCATCTTCACAAATGTCTAATATGTTGCAAGGAGAAAACAAGAAAACAAAGGGTTATTGAGGTATGGGGAATTCTTTTACAAAATTATTGTTACAACCAAGTATTCGTATCTATTTTTTAACATATATTTCATAAAATATTGAGAATTTTAACAATTTAAATTTTAATTCTATTGGTTGTATCTTCTTATGTCCTGTGATCTTCCCATGCTCACCAAAATTAAAAGGATGTCTTTTGGTGCTGCTGCTTTTGAGGGTGTTGCACTTCAGACAGAAGTATCCCCGTAGTTCACACACACACCAGACAGTCTTTGAATAATAGTTTTTTATTGGAACAAAGTATAGTGTCCAACAAAAGGTAAAAGGATAAAATAGAAGATAAATCCAAGGTAAGCACACAGTTCAACATTCCTATATTCAAAAGGTAATGGTTAAAAGCTTGATACTAGATTCTAGAACAGTTCAATGCAGCAATAGAACAATCCATGAAAAACAAGACCAAGGCAGACAGGAACTAGAGACAAGAGAATCAGACGTGATGCCTTTTCTAAACGAAGCCTGGAAACTGAGGCCTGAATCTTTCTTACAAACTTAAGTAAGGGAAAATCACATTCACTTTGTATCTCGATGCTGAAACTTGCAGCTGCGCCTAACATCCTGAGAAGCTTGTCTTCGCTCCCTAATGTTGGCCTTACGATCAAACGGCAATTCAGCTTCCCTTTGGTCATTAACTATATGTATTACTGTGTTACAGCTGCAGTGTTATCTCTGTCAAGGCCTTCTGAATCCTTAACGAAGGAATGTTTATCTAACATTGCCCTGGGAACTAAACTGTTCTCAGGAGCAGAAACCTCATCTGAAACTTCACTTTGCACATCAGTATGCTCACTGTCAATCCCAGCATCCCCATCATGCACATGAACACCAATCCCATCATTCCCATCATGCACATGAACACCAGGCTTAAAGAAGGGCTTACAAACACCACAGAGGGAGTCTTTCAATCAGGGCTGATAGTGCCCAGTAGTCCCTGACGGCAGTCAGAGGTGATGAGGCTGCACCTCTTATAATGGCCCACTTATGTTTTGTCATTGTGTAGAAATTAAAGGTGATACTTCTTTATTTATTTTAAAAATGTATATTTGTAAAAACTTTATAAAATTCCTAAAAATCAGTGGATGACCGAAATGTTCTGAAATTTGGCAAACTTAGTCATAAATGAGCCCTACAAGTGTGGAAACTTTCATTCTGAGAGCTGTAAAGCAAATAATTTTTCAGTCATCTGCGACTGAGTGTGACTCACCTAAGCTGCTTAAATGGGGGGGGGGGGGGATCTGAAAAACAGTAGATGACTGGATCTTTTGAAACTCAGCAGGAATTATGCCCTACTCATGTTCTATCACTCTGGAGAAATTCAAAGGGATAACTCTTTTGGGTTTTTTTTAAAATAAATTTTATTTAATTTTTTAATTGCCTAAAAATCAGTGGATAACCAAAATGTTCTAAAACTTGGCAGGCTTACAGTCATAAATTTTGCCTAAACATGTAGCAAGTTTCATCCTGATAACCATAAAAATAATGAAAACTCAAGTCTCATAAGTTTTCTAATTGCCGCTAATGAACCACATCTTATTGAAATAATAATTAAATTTTGGAATTTGAATTACTAATCAAAATGCCTGCCTCCCCAAAAAATATTCTCAAAATAAAATAGGGGTCCCAATTTCCAAACAAAACCAAAATGGATTTCTGCCATTTCGCACACCTCTAATTGTAACATGGACCATGTTACCATCTGCCTGCTCTGCTATTGAGCTCCTCTTGCCAAAGCAGGGGACGTAGGAGGACAATGACCTGACCACATCTCTAATCAATAAATACCACTCAGAACCAGTTATGGTAAGAATGCCCACCCCAAATGGTTGATACTGGAAAAACACACTGGAAACTGGGAGTACACTGGGAGGTATTAAAGCAACACATTGCCACACACCAACCTCTTCCATTCTATAATTTGTAGGCATTTTATGTCTGAGGTTACAAACTAAGCTTTTGTCTCCACCATGGTGTTCTCTGAACAAAAACCAAGAAGCTGTGAACAATTCTTCATGTCCTCCCATAACCTGCTTGCAGCTTCTGTTAACATCAGTGTCCTTGAAGGCATCACAAAGTCTGCTTCCATTTGCCTTCAGGGACCCCAGTCAGTGCATCCACTTTTTGTTGGGTCTTAATCGACAAATGGCTCTCTTTTGGGCATTGCATAGGCTATCCCTCCAACACTGCTTGGACAATGTGCAGCTTTTATCAACAAAAACACAGTTATTAGTATATGGTGTTGCTGTGACGTTATTTGTTGGTTCACCAGGACTCCAGAATCTGGAGAGAGAGAAAAGAATCAAACCTTTCAAAAGTGATTGCAACCATGTGCCAAAAAGCTTTAAGTCACTTAAAAGTTGCACAATATTATATCTATATTTAAATATAAGTATACTTAAATATTAGGCATGGTTTCGAACCCAAAAATGGCGATTCTAAAATCAAATGGGGGGGGGGGGTTATTAGTAAAAGAAAGACTTGCAAAAAAATTTCCAAAAATTTCTAAAATGTAACTTAATTACTAACGAAATTTGTTAGTAGTTCGTATGCCAGCGCATGCGCATTCCAGATGGTTTTGGCCTACAACTCCCAGAAATCCTAACAGCTGGTAAATTGGCTGGGATTTCTGGGAGTTGTAGGCCAAAACTTGAATAAATCACACTGAATTCTAGATGGGACTCTCCAAATAGGAAGGAGGGAGGGAAGGAGGGAGGGGGGGAGGGGGTATTCTATTCTTGGAAGCAGCAAAAGAAAAGGAGGAGGAGCCCCCCCCTCGCTCCTCGCTGCCTCTCTCTCACCCCGATCCCGAGGGAGCGAGGGCCCAAGTTTGCCCAGGCTGGTCATATACCTACATTCCATGCACATGCAATAATACAGCAGTAATAACAATGGGTATAAGAAGAGATAAAATTCAAACCGAAGTATTCTGACTGGTCCCTGCTCATGCGGTGCAAACGGGCTCTTCTCTGTGAGCCCAGGAAAAGCCAGAGTTTACTGCTTGGGTGCACACACATACATATTCTTAGGGGGGGGGGATTTGCTGCAGAATCTTCTCTATGAGCCCGGATTCTGCAGCAAATCCCCCCTAAGAATATGTATGTGTGTGCACCCAAGCATAAAATGCTGGCGTTTCCCGGCCTAATAGAGAAGAGCCCGTTTGCACCCCAGGAGGCAGGGACCAGTCAGAATACTTCAGTTTGAATTTTACCTCGTCTTTGATGCTTTAGATCCTGGCAGGGCAGGAGAGGCAGGAAGCCTGGAAAAATGTAAACAGAGAGGTTGACTCAGAAGTAAATCCACAAAGGAGGGCACTTCATCCAAAGTGCCCTCCTTTGCAGATTTACTTCTGAGTAATCCTCTCTGTTTACATTTTTTCCGGGCTTCCAGCCGAAAGAAGGAGCGAGTTTAGGGCTTGCCTTGCCATAATACTTATTGGCAAGGGAGGCGGAGGGTGGTGAGAGAGAAGGAGGGTGCCCCCTTACGACCTAATAACGACACTTAAGAAAATCCTGGCCCCGAAGTTCTATAAAGAAAGTCCACTTCCTGGTTGGCGTTCCAGGTGCGGAAATACTCAAAAGGAGCATTTCTTACGAATTTCTTACGAATCATTTCATTTTCATAACTTTTTCTCATGCCTATTAAATATACTTATATTTAAGACCAGTTAATTGAGCAACTGCTAAAAAAATAAACAATGCAGGTAGAATTCAAATCCACTTTTTTATTATTATTATAATTTCCTATATTTATACCCCACCCTTCTTACCTCCGAGGGAGGACTCAGGGCAGCCTCACAAATACACCATACAGTGTCATAATAATAAAACAATCAACAATACATTGAAATATAAAAAATATTAACAATAATTAGAACAATTGATTAACACATGCATATTCAAATCAAAGTCTAAAATCCAGTCTGGGTCAAATCATTGCCATAAGTATTAGAATCTTCTTTCACTTGCTGCTCACTAATCGAATGCTTGGTCCCAAAGCCAGGCCTTAATTTTGGCCATTCTGATGTCTCTGGGGACAGCTTTCCATGGCTATGTTAATCTGGAAGACCAGTATGCAAATGGATCTTGAAGTACTTAGAGAAAATGGAAGCATAACTGCATGCCAATTCAAGGGGGTCCTCATAAAGTTATAGCATATTTTATATTTTTATTGGAAACCATGAGGATGAGAGTAGTAGTAATTGGTTGTGTCTGAAAGTCTCATGCGACTTGTCTATCTTGGACGCTGGCTGACCTTGCCATTTAGTATAATTACTTCATGAGATGGCTGATAGCAGGAGGAGGTGGCGTTCCAATTTGCATTGCCCAGATCCATGGGAGAGTGATCACATGCAGGAAGTGTGAAAGCTCATGGAGAAGGGGTGGTGTGCATGCCTTACCCCCAATAGATTTAATGGCAACATGGGAAGCCTCCAGTGCTGCCTCTGCAGCGCACCAGTTCTGCACTCCTTCACCCATGGAGTCGGCATGACGTTGTCTGATGGGAGCCCGCCAGGTCCATGGGCAACTGGGGCTAGATCAGCATATGCCACCAATTCTAGACCGCTATGATGAGGTCGTAAGAGTTATCATGCTGTGGTGAAGATGGCTGTGAAATGTATAAGCTATACCAGTATTTCCCAACCTTTTTTGAACAGCGGCACACTTTTTACATTTGAAAAATCCTGGGGCACACCACCAACCAAAATGACACAAAATGACACTCTAACACAGTAATACATATAGTTAATATGTTTTAAAATGTATTTATACACTCAGTGTGAAACCTGGACCTGTTTCGATGAACACAAAATAGATATCCTGGCAGGAATGGCAGAAAGACACAAACTTCCCATAACCAAGAGAAAATGCTACAAGAGTTTGGTGGGCATTGACCTTGAGTTTTGGAGTTGTAGTTCACCTATATCCAGAGAGCACTGTGGACTCAAACAATGTTTGATCAGGACCAAACTTGGCATGAATACTCAATAGGCCCAAATATGAACGCAGATGGAGTTTGGGGAAATAGACCTTGACATTTGGGAGTTGTAGTTGCTGGGATTTATAGTTCCCCTACAATCAAAGAGCATTCTGAATCCCACCAATGATAGAACTGGGCCAAACTTCCCACACAGAACCCCCAGGAGGCAAGTGGAGGTCTCTACTTGGGGAAAGGGAGGCGGGCCTTCCCAATGCATGGAGAGGGAGAGACCAAGTAGACAACGGGTGGGGAGGGGGGTGTTTGTAATTTTGTGCCTTTATCGAGGTAGGTTTCTTAGGGTTTTAATACTTCAACACACTAGACCCCCCTTCCTGGAGGTTCCAAGTTCCCACGGCACACCTGATGATCGCTCACGGCACACATAGTGTGCCCCGGCACAATGGTTGGGAAACACTGAGTTATACTACAGAGGAAAAGTTTTCTATCCTTTGCTTTTTGGGAGGAGAAGGTGAGCCAAGAGTATAAGTTCACCTCCACATGTGCACTCAGTATGGGGATAAAGTCCTCTCTTATAGAGTTGTCATCTATGCATGGATTGAAATGTTCGAACATATCTGTACTATGAATGTGACAGGTGCAAAGCGCTCTGGCCACCCAGCTACTGCCATGACCACCCGGAATGAACCCTGGAACTGATTCATGAAAACAGAAGAATAACAGTCAAAGATGCTGCAGGAAAGCTGAATGTGAGTGCTGGATCTGCCTATAAACTGATTCATGGCAGCCTTACGTTCGGTAAAGTCTGTGCCAGTTGGATGCCTAAGCAACTGACTGAGGAGCTTGAAGGGGAAGAAAATTTTCATCACATGGGGCATGTGATGATGTTGTGAAAGCAGCAGCATATCAGCGGCTAGGAGCTCAAACAAAACATTTTTGCTGATGGCATTAAAAAGTTGGTATGACACTGGGAAAAATGCATTGCAAAAGAAAATGGCTATGTAGAAAAGCCAAGTAATTTGTATTTGGAATTCTTAATACCGTTTTTAAAGGTGCTGATACCTTTTGAAGACCCCTCATAGAATAAAGGGTTCCCATTCTGTTCGATTTTATATTGCGTTAATTTGCTTTATGTTATTTTGTTACTGTATGTATTTTATTTTGATGCAGTTTTTGTTGTCTGCAGTCTGTATTTTATTTTTTGCTATATTGTACCTTTGGGTTTGGCCTCATGTTGGCCGCCCCGAGTCCGCTTTGGGGAGATGGTGGCGGGGTATAAATTATTATTATTATTATTATTATTATCTACAGCAGTGATTTTCAACCTTTTTTGAGCCACGACACATTTTTTACATTTACAAAATCCTGGGGCACACCACCAACCAAAATGACACAAAATGACACTCTGTCATTTTAGTAACACTCACCCTCCCCCCTCATGACACCGCTGCTTCCTCCAACCCCCACCCCCACACACACACACCCCCGGGAGGCCCACGCACAGGAGGCCCGTCACCGTCCTGCGGGGGAGGGCTGCGCTGAGTGGCCAAAGCGCACACAGGCTCGGCTGAGCAGGATGAATAGGAATTGAGCACACAGGGTGGCTTGAAGCCTCGGACCAAACTGCGGCTGAGGCTCGCAACCGTTGCCACCCCCAGCTCTCCCTCCCGAAGGGGTTCAGCCACCCCAAGAGTGCCCCCCCCCCCCGCGCGTCCCTTCGGCTTCCCTGCTGTCGCCGTGGGGCCAGATAGGGAAGGAACTAAGCTGGGCTATGGAGCTACGCATCCTGGCCTCTGCTCTGCAGCGAACCTGGAGCCCAGCCAGGAGAGGCCAGGAGATGAGGGGTTGCTCCCCTTCCCTGGTGTGGAGGGGCTAGAGGGCAGAAAGCCTTGCCTCGAGCCTCCGGGAGCGGGGTCGGATGGGGCAGCTCCCGCGGACTCCTCCTCCCTCTCCTCCTCCTTGCTGCCAGAGGGGAGGAGGGCAGAAGAGTGCCCAGGAGCCAGGAAGCAAGAGGAGCTGCAGCCCGACCAGGTTACCCTTGGCGTGCAGAGGGAGGGAAGGAAAGAAGGGAAGGAGAAGAGAGAGAGAGAGAGAGAGAGAGAGAGAGAGGAGGGAGGGAGGGAGGAAAGTTCTGGATGCCGAGGGCTCTCCCTGACTGCAGCCAGGCTGGCTGGCATTACTGCTTTGGCCAGGAAAGCCTCATTTCCACTGCCTGAAGTTTCCTGATAGGCTCTCTCTCTCTTACTCTACACTGTAATTTCCCACGGCACACCTGATGATCTCTCACGGCACAATAGTGTTCCACGGCACACTGGTTGAAAATCACTGATCTACAGTATAGAATTAATGTTGTTTTAATGGCATTTTAACTCCAGTGGAATTCTAGGAGTTTTTTGCAAGATATTTAGCCTTTCCTGCCAAAGGTCAATTTTCTCCTGGACTTCCACAGAGATTCCGTTTTGGTGTGCAATCAATTTCCTCCTAGACTTCAATACAGATTTTTTTTCAACTTTTTCTCCTTTTGCCTCTGCAGTTGGAGCATAAACTTGGATTATGGTTATATTGATGATCCTCCCCGCCCCCCTTCCCTTCCTGCCCCATAAATGTCTTATTGCTGTGATATTTTTTTTCAGATTTTGCACAACTTCCTTTGAACTGCTTTTGCTACATCTCTCCTATCAATGCCACCCCATTTCTTAACTTTTCATTTTCATTTCCTGAGAAAAAACACTGTGTATCTGGCTGAAAATGTTCCACTGCCATGTACTTAAGCTCACTTACCCTAAGTAATATTTATAAGTTCCATTTTTTTCTTCACCATTAGCATCCCCTCATTCATGCTTGGGAAATATAGGTTGCTTACCTGTAACCGTAGTTCCCAGTGGTCACCTGTGAATTCGCACATCCCCCCCATCCTCCCGCTGTTGTCATGCCTCAGTCCTTCAAGCTGCTTTTTGCGGCGGAGTAAAGGATCTGAGGTGGCAGCCCCTCCCACTGGCTATATATGCTCGAGGGGAGTGTGGGCAGGGCTACCATTTAAAGTGATAATATCTTTTAAATAGATTCCGAACTGTGTGCACAGGCGCAGGAAATACCAAATGTGCGAATTCACAGGTGACCACTCGGGGAACTACGGTTACAGGTAAGCAACCTATATTTCCCATGTTTCATGTTACTGCGATATGTATGTGTTGCATAGTTCAGACTTTCCATATCCCTATCAAAAATTGAATTTCAGATACTTCAGCTGTTGAGTGTCAGTATCATGGCAATTGTTGAGCGTGGGCGAGAAATATAGAGCAGTGTTTCTCAACCAGTGTGCCGGGGCACACTAGTGTGCCGTGAGCGATCATCAGGTGTGCCGTGGGAAATTGGAACCTCCAGGAAAGGGGGAGTCTAGTGTGTTGAAGTATAAAAACCTAAGAAACCTACCTCGATAAAGGCACAAAATTACAAACACCCCCCTCCCCACCCGTTGTCTACTTGGTCTCTCCCTCTCCATGCATTGGGAAGGCCCGCCTCCCTTTCCCCAAGTAGAGACCTCCTCTTGCCTCCTGGGGGTTCTGTGTGGGAAGTTTGGCCCAGTTCTATCATTGGTGGGTTTCAGAATGCTCTTTGATTGTAGGGGAACTATAAATCCCAGCAACTACAACTCCCAAATGTCAAGGTCTATTTCCCCTGAACTCCATCTGTGTTCATATTTGGGCATATTGAGTGTTCATGCCAACATTGTTTGAGTCCACAGTGCTCTCTGGATATAGGTGAACTACAACTCCAAAACTCAAGGTCAATGTCCACCAAACTCTTACAGCATTTTATCTTGGTTATGGGAGTTCTGTGTGGGAAGTCCTTCTGCCATTTCTGCCAGGATATCTATGTTGAGTTCATCGAAACAGGCCCAAGTTTCACACTGAATGTATAAATACATTTTATTTATTTATTTATTTATTATTGAGGCTTTTATGCCGCCGACTCCCAGGGGCTCGCGGCGGCTTACAAGAGCCAATGCATACAACAAAGGGTTAAAACGTAAACAGATTAAAACAACAGTAATAGCATTAAAACAACAGCATTAAAACCGTAATAGCAGCAAATGCATTTTAAAAACATATTAATTATAAAAACATATTAAATATAAAAAACATATTAATTATAATTTAAAAACATATTAATTATATGTTAGAGTGTCATTTTGTGTCATTTTGGTTGGTGGTGTGCCCCAAGATTTTTCAAATGTAAAAAGTGTGCCGCTGCTCAAAAAAGGTTGGGAAACACTGATAAAGAGTATTACATACTTTCTCCAAATCTCTCTCTTTAAAAATACATTAATTATCAGGCATCAAAGGGAAAAAAACATTTTCATTAAGTTTCTAAAATACAAGCAGTGGATGAATTTTGCCCAGAAACTTACGTTTGTATCACAGGACGTTTCACACTCCACATCCAATTTTTATCCCCTTTAAAAAGTCCAATCCAGTAGTCAACAAGTTTGCCCTTGACGTGGGATTCTATAAATTCCTAAAAATAGCACAGATCAGTAGGTATTTCTTCAAGTATTCTTGAACCACTATTTCCTACCCCAAAAGACAAAACATATATTGAGATCCAATTTTGAATATTGGAGGGGTTTGAGAGGGACCTGGACCACACTTGTCCCCATGACCAACTGAACATACTTGAGTTGCTTTGGGGGAAATTGACCTTGATTTCTGGGGGTTCACAGACATTGTGACTCCCACCAACAATAGACTGGGTCCAAACTTGGTACACAGAATCCCCGTGACCAACTGAACTTAATGGAGGGGTTTGAGTGGACTGACCCACCATGGTGGGAGTTTTAGTTCATCCTGCAGCCAGAGAGCACACTGAATCCCACCAATGACGCATCTGGAGCAAACTTGTCACACATAGTCAACATGACCAACTTTAAGTACTGGTGGACTTTGAGGGGGTTAATGCATGTTCTTAATGGGGCCATGCATTTAAAAATTAAAATGACTTTTTCCAATAACCTGGGTATTGTCAAGTACCCAAGCTATTTGTGTAAAAAATGACAAGTGAAGTGGCTTCTTTTTGGTCCTGTAATTTTTATGAGCACTTCAACTGGTCTGTATCACATTGAACCATGGCAGGTTAAGTCGTGTCAATCTGCATTAACTCCTCAGTTTAGATCGATGATTCTCAAAGTGGGCGCTAGCGCTCCCGGTGGGCGGTTGCGTGTTCCAGGGGGGCAATAGCAGCCTCTGGTAAAATTGGGGGGCACTGAAGCCCAGTAAGGGGGCGCTGGCGTTACCCTGGCATTGGGTTGCCACTTGTTCCCGTTGGTGTGCGCGGAGTTGAGGAGAGGAAGGGGGCAGGCGTTGCCTGGAAACCACAGCGCCTAGCCCCTTCCTCTCCTCAACTCCGCCCACGCCAACAGGACTGTATGGCGTGGGCGGAGTTTAGGAGAGGAAGTGGGTGAGCTCTGAGCAGCCGTGGATAGTAACACACTCTTGCCACGCACAGAGGCACTCTCGCGGTTTCAAAGACTTCTGAGTGCCCAGCTCAGCCCTCGATGGGCCGGGCCTCTCTGCTCATCCCCAGGCTAATTGGATCAGGCGCCGCTTCCCTCCTCCTCCACTTCTTCCCTCCTTGAGTGAGTGGAAGGAAGAAGAAAAAACCCGGGCGCGCCTTTTGCGCCTCTTCCTCTTTTTCTCCGTCCCAAGCCCACATTAGAGGCGGCTCCAAGGGGTCTACCCGAACCCGCCCACCACTTGGGAAGGGGGTTGGCTCGGGCCAGACCCTCCCCACATTCCCTGGAGCTTGAAATATGGGGGAGGGGCGAGGGAGAGAGGGAGCTGGTGCTCCAGTCCAGAGAGAAAGAGAGGGAGGAGGCAAGGCGGGCGGGAGGCAGACTGAAGCACTGGAGCCAGAATCTCCCCGGCCCCCACCCATGAATAAAGAGGCAGCCCCAGGGAATGGGGGGAGGGTCTTGCAGGCGCACGCACTCGCATGCTTGTGACCTTTCGCCCCTACTACATCTATGGCAGGCATCCTCAGAGGTATTGAAGTCTGTTGGAAACTAGGCAAGTGGAAGGTGCAGGGTAGGCGAAAGATGTCTAGTCTGCTTGAGGCAAGTATGAATGTTGCAATTGGCCACCTTGATTAGCATTGAATGGCCTTGCAGCTTCAGTGCCTGGCTGGTTATTGCCTGGGTGGGATCCTTTGTTGGGAGGTGTTAGCTGGCCCTGATTTATTCATGTCTGGAATACCCCTGTTTGATGAGCCTTGTTCTTTATTTAATCAACGTGTAAGTTCAATATGTCAAAACCTCTCCAGTATGTTCTTTATGCCAAATTTGGTTCAATGCTCACATTAAAATTGTTGTTTTGCAAATTAAGTTGTATTAACAGTTTTTTTCCTGGTGTAAAACTGCTGATCACAACAAGTAATGCAATTCCTTAATTAATTTTTAGCAACTGTTATGTCACATATACATGCTAAGAAGAAGGTAACATTCCAGCACACTCCCTCACTTCCATTGAGGTATGTGCACTCATGCACTGCATTTCTTTCATCATATTTAGTGGAACGTGGATTCAGTGTGGTAACCAATTTATTAACAAAAAAAGAAACCGATTGCAAGTAGTCAATCGCGGTGATTTGAGATTACTGCTGCCGAAAATAGAGCCGAGGATTACCAGATTAGTAGCAGCATACCAGGTTCATCCTTCTCACTGAGATGACTTCGAATGTTTTAACTTTTTTTGGTTAATGAAGGTGGCTGAGTTGGGGTGAAGGGTCCCGTCCCCCCGCACAAAGCCCACTTCTTCTGCGCCAGGAGCAATAATGGAGATCCCAATGGGCACATCATCTCCCCCTTCCCATTTTCCAGAAGTATGCAACATTGGTTTTCCTTTCTATTCAAAGTTCAATAAATAGTTTCATAGTTTCAAACTTGAATGTTTCTAATTTACACCTTTCTTTACTATATTTTACGAAAAAGGTAGAAACATTAATACATATATCTTTCTGTTTAATTGCAATTTAAAAAATTTAAAAATAATTTCTAGGTGAGCAAATTTTTTTCTGGAAAGGGGGTGGTGGGCCAAACAACTTTGAGAACCACTGGTTTAGATGAACTCCAGGTCTTCCCTTGTCTGTAATTTTCTTTTGCTCCTGAATACACGGCCACGGGCCCTTCTAGACAGGCCAAAATCCAAGAGGAAGTGGGATTTTAAATCCTACTTTATCTTCGGATGGAGTCCACATAACTGGCCTCAACCCCATGCTTTTTTGAAGTGGGAGGAGCGTCTAGAACAGGGGTGCCCACACTTTTTCAGCATGCGAGCTACTTATAATAAAACCAAGTCAGAAAGATCTACCGAGAGAGAAGCAGGGCGCAGCAGGGGGAAGGGGGTGGGGCTTGGTGTGGCCTGGCTCCGCCCCCTCTGGCTTCAGCGCTTCCGCAGCTTCTGTAGGCTAGAGAAGGGTAATGCCAAGCCAGTGCTGGCATAGATAGCCACTACTGGTTTGGCACTACCCTCCTCTATCCTGCAGAAGCTATGGAAGCACTGAAGCTGGGGAGGGGCGGGGCTTGGTGCCACCTGGCTCCGCCCCTCCCCACTGGCTTCAGCGCTTCCACAGCTTCTGCAGGCTAGAGGAGGGCAATGCCAAGCCAGTGGTGGCATAGATAGCCACTGCTGGCTTGGCATTACCCTCCTCTAGCCTGCAGAAGCTGTGGAAGCGCTGAAGCCGGGAGGAGGTGGAGCTTGGTGCCACTTGGCTCCGCCCCCTCCCCCCACTGGCTTCAGCACTTCCACAGCTTTTGCAGGCTAGAGGACGGTAATGCCAAGCCAGTGGTGGCATAGATAGCCACTGCTGGCTTGGCATTACCCTCCTCTATCCTGCAGAAGCTATGGAAGCGCTGAAGCCGGGGAGGGGGCGGGGCTTGGTGCCACCTGGCTCCGCCCCCTCCCCCCACTGGCTTCAGCACTTCCAGCTTCTGCAGGCTAGAGGAGGGCAATGCCAAGCCAGTGGTGGCATAGATAGCCACTGCTGGCTTGGCATTACCCTCCTCTAGCCTGCAGAAACTGTGGAAGCGCTGAAGCCGGGGAGGGGGTGGGGCTTGGTGCCACCTGGCTCTTCCCCCTCCCCCCACTGGCTTCAACACTTCCACAGCTTTTGCAGGCTAGAGGACGGTAATGCCAAGCCAGTGGTGGCATAGATAGCCACTGCTGGCTTGGCATTACCCTCCTCTAGCCTGCAGAAGCTGTGGAAGCGCTGAAGCTTGGGGAGGGGGAGGGGCTTGTCACGGCATGGCTCCACCCCCTCAGAAGCGCCCCATCCAGCTGGGATCGACCTCCTTTGGCCCCATGATCGACCAGTCGATCGCGATCTACCTAATGAGCACCCCTGGTCAAGAATCTAGATACTCACCCCTGCTAATCTGAGATCGGCAGGGGTGGGCATGGGCACTGCCAGCCTCCCCGTCCCTAAGGCCTTTCTCTCCACCACCATCCCTTGAAAGAGACGAAGGAGAGTTTTGGGTAGAGGAGATTTCTGCTCCAAGTCCCTTTGTTGGTTCTTTCAGGGAGGAGAAAGAGAAACAAAGGTTTCAGGCCTGCATCTGAGGAAGGCTTCCGGTAAGTTGAGATGAAAATGGGGGCCAGTCTTTAATCCGATTCCTCCTGATTTTGCCTGCATTTTGATTACCACCCCCCTCCCTTTAAACCCAGTTTAACCTGCGTTGCAATGCAGAAAGACCCCAAGATATCCAAACCCAAGTAATGTAGAGGCATACCCAATGGATCCAATGGTGAAACCGTCACTCAGTTACATATGTTATCGAGGTCCCCCTGTGTTCTGCTCACCTCTTCCTCTGGGGTGTCAATGATAGCCAAGTGGGAATCTTTGCCGTAACACATGTGCATTGCTTTAAAGAATGATTGTGTGTCCGTTTCAAACAAAAAGAGGCTAACACCAAACACACTCCAACCCCTGGAAATCCTTTGGGTAATATCATCTGCAATCCAAATTAGGAACATGTGAAGAAGGATGAAGGGATGGGAAATACAGAAGAGAGGATGTAGTAGAAGCTAATCGGTGGCAAGTACTACTTATTTATTTATTTATTTATGACATTTATATGCCACCCTTCTCACCCCGAAGGGGTCTCAGAGCAGCTTACGAGTTATATGTAAATATAATATATCACATTATTAGCATATTAGTACTGTGCATTCCCATATTATACTTCACCACTATACAGGGGCGGTCTTTGCCATTACGCGGCCTACGCGGCCGCGTAGAGCGCCATCTTGGACGCTGCGGGGGTGGGGCGCCATTGTGAGGCGCTGCCCTGCGGCGCGCGGTGGCGCCCGCCTTGCTGCTGCGCTGCGCGGTTTCGCACATGCGCAGTGCCTACGGACCGCAAGAGAGAAGTCCGTAGGCACTGCGCATGCCAGTAAATCTCACGCACATGCGCAGTGACTACGGAGCTCTCTTGAGGTCCGTAGGCACTGCGCATGCGCGAGGAGGGGACACGGCGTCGCTGTCCCTACGGAGCTCTCTTGAGCTCCGTAGGTACAGCGCACGCGCTACGTCGCCCTCGCGCATGCGCAGTGCCTACGGACCTCAAGAGAGCTCGAGGCACAGCGCACGCTGACGTCGCCCTCCCGCGCGCATGCGCTGTCCCTACGGAGCTCTCTTGAGCTCCGTAGGCACAGCGCACGCGCGCGTCGCCCTCCGCGCGCATGCGCTGTGCCTACGGACTTCTCTTGCGGTCCGTAGGCACTGCCCATGCGCGCGGAGGGCGCACATGCGCGTGCGCTGTACCTACGGAGCTCAAGAGGCTCCGTAGGGACAGCTCACGCCGTGTCCCCCCTCCCGCCGCATGCGCAGTGCCTACGGACCTCAAGAGAGCTCCGTAGTCACTGCGCATGTGCGTGATGATTCTGCGCGCATGCGCAGTGCCTACGGACTTCTCTACGGAGCTCCGTTGGCACAGCGCATCTTGTGGCGGGCGACGCAGCAGCAGCACGGACGGCGTCGGCCTCCGCGCGCATGCGCTGTGCCAGCGGAGCCAGAGGCACAGCGCATGCGCGGGCGGGAGATAAGGCCTCTCTAGCGCTTCCTGGTGCCCGCTGCCGGCCCCACGCACGGGCGTTGCAGAGGGCGGGCGCGTGGGAGGAACGCAAGGTAAGGCCCGGGGCCCAAAAGTTATGTTGGGGGGGGGGCGCTGAAATAATTTTCGCCTACCATGCGAAATTATCTCAGACCGCCCCTGCCACTATACTATAATATTATTAGCAATATCACATGTAATATGAAATATATAATTATTATATTGTATTATTATTAATATTATATTGTATTACATTATAATATTATAATAAATATATGTGTATACAATATATTATATTGTTAGCACAGCGCAATATTAGTATTATACATTACTACAGGGCTGTCCAACTGGCGGCCCTGGGGCCGTACACGCCCCCCAGCCCCTTCCCCACGGCCCCCAAACCCCCTGCAAGACACCAGGTTTTAAAAAAAAATTGGAAAAAAAATTGAAAAATTTCGTTCTGGGGGCGCGCAAAGAGGGGGCGACGCAAGTGAGGAGGAGGCGGAGGGAAGCCACGTCAGATGCCCTAGGGGCAGGACTTCCCCGGGCGGGACTTCCCGCCTCTTCCTCTCTCGCGCAGGGCCGCTCGCGGGCTTGCGCGCCAGGACAGGATCGGCGAGCTGCCCTCCGCCGTGTCCTCGACTCTTGCAGCAGCCGCTCCTGAAGGAAGGTAAGCTCCGGGCTTTCCTTCCTTCAGGCATGGCTGCTGCAAGAGCTAGGGAGACGGCGGAGGGCGGCTCGCCGATCCCCTGGCCCGCCTCCCGCCCTGGCGCGCATGCCCGGCATCTTGCACGACCCGCCCCTTTTCGGCGGGATGACGTCAGGTGATATTAGTAATATCACATGTAATATAAAATATATAATTCTTATATTGTATTATGAGTATTATATTGTATTACATTATATTATTACCAATATTATATGTGTATATAATATATTTTAGCACAACACATCAGTAATATATTAATACTATATTATATTAATATATCTCTCGGCATTACTTTGCGAACGAAGATTTTTTTAGGAAGGACTCATCCCACGCTTTTTACAAGTGCGTTGATGACTAAAAAGGCCAATCTGAGATAGGCAAGTCCGGTTGCAGAAAGCACAGTAGAAAGACTCCTTGGGTGATGTTGTTTCCAAGTTGCGGTTCTTTCTGCATTGTCGTTTCTCTTCGAGACCCGTTTGGCTTGTTCTCGAAAGAGGCCACAGCATTGTGGATAGTGCGTCTCCATGCTTCCCGATGTGAGGCCACGGTGGACCATTTTTGGTGATCAATCTGGCCGAGCCTGAGATGTTGTTTCAGGGAGTCCTTATATCTCTTTTTGGGGGCGCCTCTCTTGCGCTGACCCGTGGCGAGTTCACCATAAAGTAGTATCTTTGGGAGGCGGTGGTCCTCCATCCTAGAGACGTGCCTTGCCCAGCGCAGTTGTGTTTTCAATAGCATGGCCTCCATGCTGGTGATCCCTGCTTGCTCAAGGACAGCAACATTTGTCACATAGTCGGTCCAGTGTATATTTAGGATTGTGCAAAGACAGTGCTGATGAAAGCATTCAAGGAGTTGTATGTGCTGGCGATAGGTGACCCATGTTTTAGACCCATATAGGAGAATAGACAGTATGATAGCTCTGTACACACTGATTTTGGTGCTTTGTCTCGGGTGTTTGTTACTCCAGACTCTTTTGAGAAGCCTTCCAAATGCACTATATGCCTTTGCTAATCTGTGATCTATCTCTTTATCAATCTTGGCGTCTGAAGAGAAGATGCTTCCCAGGTAGGTGAACTGCTGAATTGACTTAAGCACAGATTTGCCTATGCTGATGTGGGGATGATGGTATTCTTCCTGTGGTGCGGGCTGGTAGAGAACTTCTGTTAATATATATAGGCCTTAAAGTGCCAGTTTGAATGGCAGTAAAAGTGCAATAGCTCTTGGTCTGCAACCTTCCTCTCCAAAAGCTTATGAATAAAAGTCTCTAGAATCCATAGATTGGTAGTATATAAAAATAAGTGCAAGGTGAAAGCACCCTCTCCCTCCCAAAGTAGCCCAGGCCCATAGACCAGTCTTCCTAAGTCGTCATCAAAGATGGTGGTTGTTGAGGGAGCCACAATGGAGGACTTCCGATATTTATATTCAAAGACTGGTCTTTGAATACCTGCTGATATTTATATTCAAAGACTAAGGGCATTTTGGATAGTACTGACAATTCATGATATAGTACCATGTGTCCCCCATCTCGTTATTGTTATTGATAGTGACAACATTAAAAATATGGCCATAGTTTCACTAACCCACACCCTGAAGGAGATGGTCTCCATAGGAATTTTCTCCGTCCTCCAGCATGATTCTCTGGTATGCTTCCCCTCAGGGCCGTAGCCAGGATTTTGATTCGGGGGGCTGAAACTGGTGGAAGAGGGTCTACCCTAGCAGACCTTTTGTATTGTTATCCCAATAACCCCATTAATGTGGGATATAATGAGCATGGTGATCAGATCATGATATGAATAAACATAACAGTTTAAATAATGTACCAGTAAGGCCTTTTCAAGGACCACCCTGAGAATTTTCAGCCCCTTAGCCCCGGCTACATGCCTGCTTCCCTGAAACTTACCATACAGCAGAGCCTGCCTCCACTGAAAGAGACTCCCAAACGGCATCCAGTCCAACTGTTTTCAGCCAGGCAGAAAGGCACAGCCACAGCCCTCCCAACACAGAACATCCCGCCTCCCTAATGTCTAGAGTAGGAGACTCCACTGGACTCCCAAGCAGTCTATACTTAAATAGGGTTGGAATAAACCCCAGAGGCATCCAGTCCAATCCCCTTCAACCAGAAAGGAAGACACAGTCAAAGTGCCCCCCCAACAGATAGCCGTCCAGCCTGTTTCAAAACCTTCAGAGTTTTAATCCCTGCAGAAGTCGAATGTTGGTGCTGCTCAAGTGTAGGTACTGCTATAATATTTATAATTTGTACAATTTGTTGGTTGAGTTGCAATAATTATCACTAGCATGGATACATTTCTAATTTAGATAAGAAAATCTGTTGACATCTATTGTGATGAACCCCATGGAGTGGCCATAGAGAAAACTACACAAGAATCAAGTATAGCAGGGCTGTCCAACTTCTACCGGCCCAAGGGCCGGAATTCCAGTCACTGATCACCTGGGGGGCCGCAGTGTGAAAATAAATAAAAGAATAAAAGAAAGGAAGAGAGGAAGGAAGGAAGATGGATAGAGGGAAGAAATGAGGGAGGAATAAATGCAAGAATAAAAGGAAATAAATAAAAATAAAATAAAATAAAATAAAATAAAAATAAAATAAAAATAAAATAAAAATAAAATAAAAATAAAATAAAAATAAAATAAATAAAAAATAAAAATAAAATAAAAATAAAATCAAGGAAGGAAGGAAGGAAGGAAGGAAGGAAGGAAGGAAGGAAGGAAGGAAGGAAGGAAGGAACGAAGGAACGAAGGAACGAAGGAACGAAGGAAGGAAGGAAGGAAGGAAGGAAGGAAGGAACGAAGGAACGAAGGAACGAAGGAACGAGCCCACCCCAGCAAAACAGCCCTCTGCTTCAGCCTACCTTAGTTCGGTATCCTTCGCAAATGACCGCTGCCCAAACGGAGCTCCATACAGCCTTGCTCCGGTCTGGCTTCTCTCTTCCAACGAGGATCCAGGAGCCGGAGCACGAGAGAGGCAAAGACACAGAGGCAGGAGCCGAAGAAACAGGAGGAGGATACTTCCTGTACTCTTCTAGTCTCAAAGGAAATGGCGCTGCGGAGGGGAAGCTGGGACTTGTAGTCCTTTGGCTCCATGGCATCATTTCCTGTCCTGGCTCATTTCCTGTCTGCTGAAGAGCCAGGACAGGCAATGGCGGACAGCTGTGTCGCCGCTACAATTTTTCAAAAAAAATATTTTAAACAGCTGGTTTCTTGCAGGAGGGTAGGAGGGCCGGATCCAAGGGGCTGGAGGGCCGTGTGCGGCCCCCAGGCCGCCTGTTGAACAGGCCTGAAGTATAGGACATAAGAGGTATAAAGGGGAAATTTTCAAATCTCATTTATACAGCTTGCTAGTAAACAGAATTACCACGTCATGAAAGGACTCATGTCTAAAAAGCGTGGCAGCAACACGAAAAATTTGGAAAATTCTTGCAGTCACACTGGAGGACCAAACAAATTCCTAGAGAGGATGCCTCCATCTATGGAATCCCCAGGGCAACCCTATGGTATACTGGGACTTGAGAGATATAGGAAATGATACCATGGCTTTAAAAGATGTAAAACTAAATGTGTAAGGACACTTATGTGTACATAAGTGTTTTTATTGTGTGTGTTTTAGCTGTGAGTCGCCCCGAGCCACTTTGGGAGTGGCGACGCATAAATGCGAATAAATAAATAAATAAATAAATAAATAAATAAAACAGCAACAGGAGATAACAAAGACACAGTTTTCAAGACAATGCTCTTGCCTTGAGATTCCTCATCATGATCTTGAGAACAATAAGAGAAGGGAACAGATTTCCTTAGTTCTCCTTTGGCCCCATCTACACTGTCAAATAATTTAGTTTTCAACTGCATTATATGGTCAATGTAGAGCCTATAATGCAGATTGCATTATATGGATATACACTGCCATGTAATCCAGTTAAATACACTTCTAAAACTGCATCACATGGCAGTGTGGATGAGGCAGAGGACTGGAACAACCCTGAACCAATGGACACAATCCTGAACCAATGGACACAACCAGGTGGGTCTTTTGCTCTTTGCCAAAATTTCGCATGTGGCAATTTGGATCTTCTTCAGACACAAGCCAGGTTTCATCTACATGAGCACTCTTCACTCTCATAGTCTCTGAGTAACTTACTTACTGATAGCTGCATCCAGTTCAACAATCTTTTCACTCCAGAATACCAATGTTTCTGCATACTTCTGGGTTTCATTGAGTACGTCAATATCTGAAACAATGGAACAATCTGAGTTATAGAATGTGAGAGTTGGAAGAGATCCCAATGGCCATCCAGTCCAACCCTATATCTTCTTTTAAAACTGATGTTTTAAGGAGTTTTTCTGTTGTTTGCTTTTGGCTGATAGTATGTGAAGCTGATGTTGTTTTCTTTTGGCCAAAATGGATTGGAGGTCATCTCCGTTTTCATTTTCTTTTCTTTTGTTGGCACTTTTTTGTCTTTATACTCTAGTTTTTTTCTTTATTTACTTCTAAAAAAAATTAATATATCTTTTAACACTTTTTTAATAAAATATATCTTTTAACACTTTTTTAATAAAGTTAATTAAAAATGTAAAAGTGTTGTAGTTGAGCTCGAGGCTCTTGCTACTCCTGGTAGTAGAGAGTTGGGTGTGGCTGATTCTTCAGCATCTACCAGTAGTATGGAACTGGGTGGGGCTGATGATAGCCATTCTATGCATCAGAGGTGAAGCAAAAGGCTTACTTGTGAACAAAGTGAAGAGGAGATCTCTCAGTGCAAAAGAATAAGGCAAATACTTACAGAGCCTACTGATGATGTGTCACAACGTGGGACCTGGCCCTACTCCTTAATCACACACACACAGACAATGTCAATTAACTATTTATTAAGCACAAATGTTAGCAGGTGAAAAAGATAGAATGTCCAAAAGTAATGAGATCAATAAGTCCAAGGTAATTAGCAATAGTGGTCAAAAAGCAAATCCAAAAAGCAGGGAGTCTCTCAAAAGCAATGTCCATAAAAACAAGGTAAGTTAATCCAAAGCAAACTTAGCCCGTAGGCAAACAAGGCAATCCAAGGTTCGTGGAATCAACAAGGTCTCTAGGTAGTACTTGGCAAGGTGAGCCAAACTATGGCTTCCAGGGAACAGCAGACCACCGATGCGTCTGTCCAGCAAAGACGTGGCCGCCAAACTGAGGAACTTTCCCACAGAATGTATACTTAAGTCCCACCCTTGTGAGACCAGCGCCTCTCCAGGCTCCGCTTCCAATCTTTCCGTGTAGCCACAATACTACTCCTACGGTCGAAGCTCCTCACAGATTCAGCACCATCTGCCCCGTTATCTTCCTGGGAAAGTGTCTCCGACTCGGTTTCCATATCATCCTCCGCAGCTGGTGGAAACAAGCGCTCCTGAGAACCGAATCCCCCCGGTCTCTCATATTCGCAATCCGAGCCGGAATCTAGCTGGCCTTCATCATCCGAATAAGCAGATCATGTGTCATCCCATTGTAAACTCTCAGTCAGTGATGCATGCCCATCAGCCCCTGCATCCCCTCCATCTTGGTCCAAAGCAATCGGGACCCCCGGGGCGGCCCCCTCCCCGGCTGGAACGGGGGCTGAGTTGCTACATGACAACTCTTTTGGGGAGGATGGGAGTCAGAGTGAAGGGGATACTTCGGATGAAGAACCAGAGATGGATTGGGCCAGGGTGCGGGAGATTCAGGCTGTGTGTGAGGAACCCACAAGCAGTGACACCTTTTTGGGGTTCTCTGATGACAATGAATGGCCCTCGGGCTATCCTGATGACTGCTGGAGAGACCTGTCTTTTTTTTTCTTTAATAATTTTTATTGAAAGTTGGTTTTTTACAATATAAAATAAAGTTTGTGAGGGATAGGATAAGATCTAGGATTTATAGCGGAAGGGAAGATAGGATAGTGAGAGAAATTGAAACGGGAAGGGAAAAAGGGAAGGGCAAAGAGTGTGAAGAGAAAAAGAAATAATACATAGAAATGAAATTGGAATTGGAAAAGTCTTCCAGTATGGCTTTTCCGGGGAGATTATATCCACTTGAGTCTTTCCTTTTATTGATCAGCTTAACACCACTCTGATTTCGTACTTCGTGGCCTTATTATTTTATATTTAGTGAATTTAAATAAGATTTAACTGGTTGCCAGCCCGTTCCCGTCTTTAGAGTTTGGTCATTGACTCTGCTTTTCATTACATCTAGGTCCATTAGTTCATATAATTTAACAATCCACTTCTCTGGTGAAGGAACCTTGTCGTTTTGTTGCACCTTAGACCTGAAGGATCCCTTAGTAAACC
Source organism: Anolis apletophallus (assembly GCA_030556195.1). Lineage (NCBI taxonomy): Eukaryota > Metazoa > Chordata > Lepidosauria > Squamata > Anolidae > Anolis > Anolis apletophallus. The sequence goes on along the minus strand of JARBWK010000009.1, from coordinate 24,397,993 downwards.
ACTTGAGACCAGCCGTGATTAAATGCTTAATTTAGAATAAGTGAAAAGAAGTAAAGAGATAAAAATATAGTCCTTTGATGCTCTCAGCACCAAGTATTGCAATGCAATAGTACAAAGAGTAAAAGGTTCAAAAAGGGAGAAATAGTCCTGACGCCCCAATGGGCTAGATCCTGGATAAGTCTCTGGCAACAAAGGCTTGGCAAATACTTGAGTACGAGGACTTGAAGGCCCAATGGCCCAGACTGGAACTTGAGTTCGTGGAACTTGACAAAGTAAGCTGAACGTTGGCGAGAGATACCTCGAGCCAACGGGAAGCAGCTTAAGAAGGTTTTTCTTCCTTGAAGACACACACTCTTCCTTGAAGACACACACTGCGTGTCAGGGCCTCTAGCTGCTCTTCTGCAACTGTTTCCCCAGATTCCGCACTGAGGGCCTATTTTCATGAGGTTCTCAGTCTGTGGGCCTGGCAGTCTGTCCAAGTGAACCAGGCCTTTTATTAGCTACTAGATCCAGCCAGCCTTGCCCTGTGGGGAAGTTGCATTGCTTTGCATTGATTTGAGGAGGATCCGGGAAGGAATTTCTGCTCATTAGTAGCTGCACCTGGGAGCTGCTGGGAGGCAACCAGGCTTTGCCGTACCAGCTCTTCTTATCGGCCTGAGAAGAGGAAAGGCTGAGCTTGCCCTTGACCACTGGTTGAAATAGAGGTTCATACAGAGGTTGGCTCCCAGGCCTAGCTGATGTCCTGGAATCAACATGGCTTTGGTCTTGCTGGACTAGGGGACCAGGCTGGGGCCTGACACACAGCCCCCAAGGCCCCCCCCCCCGAGAGTCCTCCACGAGTTTGGGACTTGGCGGGGTATGCCTGGTGAAACTGAGCCACTAGGTCCTCTGCATGCAAATCTCACGCATCCACCCAACAACATTCTTCTGGGCCATATCCCGTCCAATCTATAAGATATTGGAGCTTGCGATGAAACCAACGAGAGTCCAAAATCTCTTCGACCTCATATTCATCTTCTCCATCTCTTAGTATCGGGGCAGGAGGGGACTTACCCGCATCCGGGCGAACTTCATTTGCCTGGTGCAGCAAGGACCAATGAAACACGGGATGAATCTTCATCCCCTTATAAAGGTTCATACAGAGGTTGGCTCCCAGGCCTAGCTGATGTCCTGGAATCAACATGGCTTTGGTCTTGCTGGACTAGGGGACCAGGCTGGGTCCTGACACGTTTTTCCAGTTTTTTGCCAGCAGTATCCTGGCCACTGCTGACATAAAGTACATTAATACCTATGTCTTGACAGAAGATAAAAGACATGGAGGGGTGATCAAGAGTCTGCAGCTGCTGAGGCAACAGCAGCTGAGATTGCTAATGATGGAGCGTTGTAAAGCTTGGGAGGGTCCGAGATGGATGACTAATAAAAAGTGGGCTTTGGGACGCTTCACTTTGCAGCTAGCAAGGTGTTGCATTTGGGACTTGTGACTCTGGAGTGCTGTGTCTTGATTCCTGTACGGAGTAACGTGAGTTGGGAAATCTGCTTTGTTCTTCGGGGCTGGAATGCTGCTGCTCCAGCTGGGGTTGTGGGAAGAATTTGGGGGATTTCATTGTTGTACCTTTATGTTTAGTTGCTGCTGCTGTCAGTACCACATTTGGTGTGGTTTGAATTCCTTTGAACTACTGTGAGTGCCAGATGCTGACTGCCTACAAGAATGGGGTATAGTATGGAGGGGGTGGAAAGTGGGGTGTTTGTAGGGGTTACGTTGTGTAATTATTCCCCTGCATTAGCTCCTGTTCTGGATCTTTGCCTTGCCTCCTCCCTCCCTTGACCCGGTTTCCGTGGCTATGCCTGCTGCTCAACCCCTTAGGATGGCCCATCCGTGATGACAACCCAGGACTCCACTTTGACTTCGCGTTTGATCTCCCTCCGTTGTGTTTTTCCCTGTTTATTGATGTTTACATAGACTGTTTGTTTTATGCCAAGCTAGGCTGCTTTCTTTGGGTTAATCTACACTGACCAAGTTTGGTCAAGATCTATTGTCATTTGAGTGCAGTTTTCTCTGGGTGTAGGCAAACTAAAATTCCCAGAAATCAAGGTCAATTCCTCACAAACACAACCAGTATTCATAGTTGGGCATGTTGGATATATGTGCCAATTTTGGTTCAGATGCATTGTCAGTCGGGTTCACAGTGTTCTTTGAGGGTGAATTACAACTTCCAAAGTTGTGGGTAAATTCCTTCTAAACCACACCAGTTGGGTTCACAGTGTTCTTTGATTGTGGGTGAACAACAATTTCCCAGTTCCTGAGTCAACCCCACCAAACTCCACCAGTATTCAAAGTTGGTCATATTGGGTCTGCATGCCAATTTTGGTCCAGATCCATTGTCAGCTGGGTTCACAGTACTCTCTGGATGCTGGTGAACTACAGCTCCCAGAATCCAAAGTCAATTTCCCCCAAATCCAGGCAGTATTCAAAGTTGGCCAAGTTGGATATGTGTGCCAAGTTTGGTCCAGATACATCGTTGCTTGGGTTCACAGTGTTCTTTGATTGTGGGTGAACTACAACTTCCCAACTCCCCCCAAAATCCCACAAGTATTCAAATTTGGCCATGTTGCGTATGCTTGCCAAGTTTGGTCCAGATCCATCATCAGTTGGGGGTCACAGTGTTCTTTGTGGGTGAACTAGAATTTCCAAATTTGTGAGTCAATCACCCCCAAACACCACCTGTATTCAAAGTTGGCCACATTGGGTGTGTGCCAAATTTGGTCCAGATGCATCATCGGTTGGGTCTGTGGTGGAGGAAACATATAAAATCTAGGATAAAATTTTCCATATGAAAGTATTCACTTGGGTGGTGGGTTTGTGTTTGTGGAGGACATTGGCAGGGCTCTAGAACATATTTTTGGCACAGAGGCCTCCGGAGCCTGGGCCGCAACACCATCCGAGGCCCCAGCTTCGGAGAAGACAGCGGGCCTCCCTGCTCCTTTTAGGTCTTCAGCAGCCAGTACCGCCACCAACCATTCCCCGGCGGCGGCACTGGCTGCTGAAGACCTAAAAGGAGGAGGGAGGCCCGCTCTTCTGTGAAGCCGCGGCCTCGGTTGATGTCGCGGCCCAGGCTCCGGAGGCCTCCGCGATGCCAGCCGAGGCCCCGGCTTCACTCCTTTTAAGTCTTCAGAAGCCAGTGCTGCCGCCGGGGAATGGCTGGCAGTGGCGCTGGCTGCTGAAAACCTAAAAGGAGGAGAGAGGCCCGTCATCCTCGCCAAAGCCAAGGCCTCGATTGCTGCCACGGAGGCCTCCGGAGCCCGGGCCGCAACACCAACCGAGGCCCCGGCTTCGACTAAGACAGCGGGCCTCCCTCCTCCTTTTAGGTCTTCAGCAGCCAGCGCCACCACCAGCCATTTCCCGCAGGCCACAGGAGACAGGGAGGCCAGGCCAAGGCAGCAGTTGAGCTGCAGGTCTTACGTAAGATGGCGGGCCTTCTTCCAATTTTCTCTGTGGTGGAGGAGGAGGAGGATGGAGGAGGGGTTTGCACGTGGGGGAATGACTACCGCGCATGCGCTGTGCAGCTGTAGCGTGGGGGTTGATGGGAGTTGTAGTCCCATTCATTTTTCGTATTTTTGATTGTTTTGTTTTTTAAATTTTTTAATTTTTTTCGGGTGGTAAACATACCTCTTTCTGTGCGGGGTTTTGTGGCCTGATTTGGTGTTTGTGGGTTCAGCGGTTTTGCTGTCTGTAAGCCCCTCACCGGTGCCCGGGTCATTTGACAAGTGTAGCAAGATGTAGAGTGGGTCATGGGGGCTCTGTGTGCCAAGTTTGGTCTTGATCCATCAGTATTGGGAGTTGCAGTGGTATCATGAAATTACTGAAGGTAGTGCAAGTCCCATCATCTGTGGTCCACCCTCCTCCAACCTGCAGCAGGATGTAGAGTGGGTCATGGGGGCTGTGTGTGGCAAGTTTGGTCTGTATTGCTGAATGGATGAGGGTTGCATTGTTTTGAGAAAGTGAGTGAAGGTACTTCAAGTCCCATCATCCGTGGTCCGTCTCAAACAAAACTGCACCAGGACGTAGAGTGGGTCAGGGGGGTTATGTGTACCAACTGTGGTCTTGATCAGTCATTGGATGAGGGTTGCAGCTGTCTCGGGAAATGAGTGAGTGTACTTCAAGTCCCATCATCCATGGTCCGCCACGCTGCAAACTGCAGCAGGATGTAGAGTGGGTCATGGGGGCTCTGTGTGCCAAGCGTGGTCTTGATCAGTCATTGGATGAGGGTCGCAGCGTCTTGGGAAGTGAGTTTAGGTACTTCAAGTCCCATCATCCATGGCCTGGTGTCCTTCAAACTGCAGCAGGATGTAGAGTGGGTCATGGGGGCTCGGTGTGCCAAGTTTGGTCTTTATCGGTCTTTGTTGGGGGCCGCAGTGGTCCGTGGGAACCAAAGGGATTTAAAGTATTACAAATCCCATAATCTGTGGTCCATCTGCCCCAAACCGCATCAAGACGTAAAGGGGGTCAGGGGGGGTGTGTGTGCCAAGTTTGGTGCAGGTCCATCACCCGCGCTGGTCGCTGTGGCCTGTGAAGGTGGCAGCCAATCAGAACGCTGCCACATACAAACATACAAACATACATACATACAAACTTTGCGCTTTATTATATATAGAGAGCTACATACATACACACTATATATATATATATATATATATACACACACACACACACACACACACACACACATTTTTATAGATGTAGATATACATAGATTGTTCCCTACTTTGATCCATTGGTAGAGGCAGGTAAGAAATAATAATAACAATGATGACAGGCAGAGTAAAAGAAGCCTCATCATGAAGAATCATTGCTTACCCAATACTGTTCGGAGTTTTGGTTCTTGCACTCTCATAAATTTTGAAATTTTCCTGACTGCGGCACGTAGGTTGCCAGTTCGCGCACGTTCTGTTGCATCTGACGGAGAGAAAAAGGGAGACATAAACACCTTCTTTGCCACAATTATCCAACTGTGGCTTTCCTTCTCCTGTAAGGGTGTCATTCTTAGCTGAAAAATGAACGCTATTTCAATAAATTTAAATCCTAAACTGTAATTCCTAACAATTTCATAACAAGGCAAGCCTACTGTTTTTATTCTGGAAGATGAATAATTTTAGCAAAATTAATTTAGTGAGGCATCCTTACTCTTGGCCAGAGAAGGCTTAGGATCTTATGAAAAAACTACAACTCCTATTATTTCATAGCACGGAGCACTAGTTGTTAAAGTGGTGTCAAACTGTATTAAATCTACAGTGCAGGTGCACCCAAAGAGTAATAAAACCCAGGAAAGAAAATTTCAACTCTATTAGCAATAGAAAAAGAAACTTCTCGTGAGTGCTGAGCTGTGTCTACCTTGGGTAGCCTAGCCCTTTTCTTGGGCAAAACACATTGGATTTCTCTCGATCTTTTTTTAAAAAAATCGGGAATGGCAAGTCGCTTCTGAGGTGTGAGAATTGACATTGCCCTGAGGACTCCCAGATGTTTTGATGTTTTACCATCCTTGTGGGAAACTTCTCTCATGGGAACTTCTCCCGCGTGGGAAGCTGGAGCTGACAGAGGAGCTCATCCATGCTCTCCCCAGATTCAAATCTCCGACCTGCTGGCACAAGGGTTTAACCCACTGTGCCAATACACTTCTGTATTGTTACATATGGAAAACATTTTGGTGTTTCCTGGGGAATAAACAGCATTCTCTCTTGTTTCCTGCTGCTTTCTGTACAAATTTTACCCCGAATTAGCCCTGAACATTGGGAGCAGCAGACTTCCAGAGTTCTTGGGGACTTTCCTCAAGTTCAGAATGACTGCAATGGAAAACCAAGTACTGTAGGCCAGTGTTTCCCAACCTTTTTTGAGCCGCGGCACACTTTTTACATTTGCAAAATCTGAGGCACACCACCAACCAAAATGACACAAAATGACACTCTAACACAGTAATACATATAGTTAATATGTTTTTAAAATGTATTTATACACTCAGTGTGAAACCTGGGCCTCTTTCGATGAACTCAACATAGATATCCTGGCAGGAATGGCAGAAAGACACAAACTTCCCACAGAACTCCCATAACCAAGAGAAAATGCTATAAGAGTTTGGTGGGTATTGACCTTGAGTTTTGGAGTTGTAGTTCACCTATATCCAGAGAGCACTGTGGACTCAAACAATGTTGGATCAGGACCAAACTTGGCATGAATACTCAATATGCCCAAATATGAACGCAGATGGAGTTCAGGGGAAATAGACCTTGACATTTGGGAGTTGTAGTTGCTGGGATTTATAGTTCCCCTACAATCAAAGAGCATTCTGAACCCCACCAATGATAGAACTGGGACAAACTTCCCACACAGAACCCCCAGAAGGCAAGAGGAGGTCTCTACTTGGGGAAAGGGAGGCGGGCCTTCCCAATGCATGGAGAGGGGAGACCAAGTAGACAATGGGTGGGGAGGGGGGTGTTTGTAATTTTGTGCCTTTATCGAGGTAGGTTTCTTAGGGTTTTTATACTTCAACACACTAGACTCTCCCCCCTCCCCTCCTGGAGGTTCCAATTTCCCACGGCACATCTGATGATCGCTCACGGCACACTAGTGTGCCCCGGCAAACTGGTTGGGAAACACTGCTGTAGGCTATATTTTGGAGAACGGCAATCATTAAAACGCTATGAAATTCATGGGGTCACCATGAGTCAATAGGTAACTTGAAGGCTCTATGTTACAAGTGGAAATAAAGTGCCCATCCAGAGGTGGTTAGGCTGCATCTCCCAGCATTCTTCACCATTGGTTTCGTTGGTTAGGATTGCTGAGAGATGTGGTTCAACAATATCTGGATGATCTAGAGCAGTGTTTCCCAACCAGTGTGCCATGAGCGATCATCAGGTGTGTCATGGGAAATTAGAGATAGAAGAGAGAGAGAGAGCCCTCCTGTCCTACCGGGAAGCCCTAGCTGGGGCTTGATCCCTTGCCTGAGTCCCGCAAACACAGCCTCTATTCACCACTTGCCTTCATGGGCTTCCTCCTCCCTTCTGCTCCTTCCTTGGCCTTGGAAGGGTTTGAGCCGAAAGGCGGGGACTGCATCAGGCAGAAAGAGCCACGCAGAGAGAGAGAAGATCCTGGGATGGGACTTCCCCGGTCCCCAGCTGCTTGGGGCGGATCTACACCGTAGCATTCATGCAGTGAGGCACCCCTTGGTCTTCCAGTGCTCAAGGATGGGGAATCCCGGGATTTGTAGTTTGGGGAGGCTCAGGATGGTGTCAAACTGCCACTCCCGTGATTCCCTCGCACTCAGCCGAGGCAGGTCAAGGGGCATTCAGGACACAGGGTTGAGGCACCTTTAAGCAGGGGCTGAAAACTAACAGGGTTTGCTCACTTAAGGCAGGTGTGGGCCAACTTGGGCCCTCCCTCCCGGTGTTTTGGCCTACAACTCCCACCATACATACATACATACATACATACATACAAGCTGTATAAATTTATTAGCTGTACCAACCACGTGTTGCTGTGGCCAACCTTCCCTCCCTCTTTCTCTCCTTCCCTCCCTCTTTCCTTCCTTCCCTCTTTTTCTTTTCCTTCTTCTTTCCCTTTTTCTTTCTTCCTTCTCTACCTGTTTCTTTCCTCCCTTTCTTTGCTCTTTGGTTCCATTCTTCCTTCTCTCTTCCCTTCCTTCCTTCCTTATTGATGCATAAGAACACAGAGAGAGACTGACAGCTGTTGAGCAAGACCTTCGTGTGTGTCTTTCGGCCAGATTGATCACCAACAATGGTCCACCCTGGCCTCACATCGGGAGGCATGGAGACGCACTATCCACAAGAGAAGACACGCCAGGTGGGTCTCGAAGAGAAACGACAACACAGAAACAACTTGGAAACAACAACACCCAAGGGGACTTTCTGCTGTGCTTTCTGCAACTGAACTTGCCTATCTCAGATTGGCCTTTTTAGTCATCAGCGCGCTTGTAAAAAGCGTGGGATGAGTCCTTCCTAAGAATCTTCGTTCGCGAAGTAATGCCGAGACTGTTGAATCAGTTCCAGGGTTCTATCTTCATTCCTTGTGGTTATGCTGTAGCCAGGTGTCCAGAGTGCTCTGCATGTGTCACACTCATAGTACGGTTGTTTTCAAACATTTCAATCCACCCATAGATAGATGACTCTACAAGAGAGGGCTTTATTCCATACTGAGTGCAAATGTGGGGAATAATTTCTACTCGCGGCTCACCTTTTTCCAACAAAAAGGCATAGGACAGAACGCTGTTCCTCTTTGGTGCCACACTGATACTAAACTGCAGTTTGTCAGACAGATTGGTTGCATGACAGTCTCAGACATGATCAATTCCTACTACTACTGCCTTCCCTGTTTTCAACAAAAATGTAAAAGTGCAGAAACTTTTTGAAGATCCTTCATATTAAGTATTGACAGTCATAGAAGTTTAAAAGGCATCGGGATCATTCAAAATCATTATTCACAAGGAACAAAAGTCAACCCAAGGAAATCCTAATCCCATTCCTTTACAGGAAATATTAGACTTACACATAGCAATGGCGGTAATAGTGGCAAGAAAGAGAAGGAAGCACAGTACGATGGCAGCATACAAGAAAAAGGGAGACTTGAAGAAATGGACAATGTAGTTCAGGATTTCCCTTGGCCTTTCTGGAAAGGAAAACGGGGAAAGAATTCTGCTTTAACCAACAGTAATAGAAATCTCACAGCTGTCCTAGAAAATAGTGTTTGGTAGGTCGCCATGCAAAAGCCACCCCCTCGATGGATTGTCACCTTGTCGTGGTGAAGGGGACTTGTGTGGGACATTTGGCCCAATTCTATTGTTATTCGGGTTCGAATGCTCTTTGATTGTAAGTGAACTATAAATCCCAAATGTCAAGGTCTGTTTTCCCAAACTACACCAATGTTCACATATGGGCATATTGAGTATTTTTTGCCAAGTTTGGTCCAGATCTAGCATTGTTTGAGTCCACAGTGAAGCAATATCAGTCGCACAAATGCTGTATGGAGCCCAGCTTTTACCCTTCTCAAATTATGCCCCATTAGAGCGTGTCCAATCAAAATTCCTAAGAGCGGCTCTACAGGCTCCCAGATGTGTCCCTAACGCTACCCTGCGATGGGAGACAGGCTTCGTGAAAGTGGAAGCAAGAATATGGACAGCTATTCTCAATTACTGGCTACACCTATGCTTCTCCCCATGTGGTCTTGCCCCCCTCATCATGAGAGACGACTTCCAGTCCACATGGTTTAAAACAGTAGCAGCAAAGATCGCAACGCTAGGTTTCTCCCAAGGACAATTGCTAAGCATGAGATGGGACCAAGCCAAGGATCTCATTAAGCAACGGATCCTGGACATAGAGCGCCAATCCGACCTAGCCTGTTCCCCAGCCTTCATCGTTAGAGAAGCCACTAGATACCTCACTGCCCCCATGGCATACCTAACAGACCTGGAGGTGCCCAAACACCGAAGGGCTTTTACCCTGGCAAGATGCCATGCCCTCCCATCGGCTGTATTGGAGGGGAGGTATCAGAAGACCCCCTTCAAGCAGAGACTATGCCCCTGTGGGTCTGGTGATGTGGAAACAACTGAGCAGTGCTTCTTCAATGCATGTTCTACAGAGATATTAGATCCAATCTCATTGGACCATGGCTTTTAACGTACCCGGGGCGCAGTGAAAGATGTTATTCCACCCTGCTGCTTTCGGACTCTAACACTGCAATGACTTGCGGTGTTGCTAAGTTCTGTGCTGCTGCTCTTAATATCAGACGGGTGATGATTGACACCGTAAGGCAACAATATCCTGTCTTTTAAAATATATGTTTATACTGATTTCTAGTCTGATTTTAAATAACTGTTTACTGGGGAGTTGTCCTTCTCCTCTTAGGGCACTTGTGCCCGCTTTGTGCTGGTCTGTGACCGTAATAAAGTTTTGATTGAGTCCACAGTGCTCTCTGGATGTAGGTGAACTACAACTCCAGAGGCCAATGCCCACCAAACACTTCCACTATTTTCTGTTGGTCATGGGAGTTCTGTGTGCCAGGTTTGGTTCAATTCCATCATTGGTGGAGTTCAGAATGCTCTTTGATTGTAGGCTAACTATAAATTCCAGCAACTACAACTCCCAATTGACAACATCAATCTTCCCCCAACCCCACCAGTATTAAAATTTGTGCCAAATTTGGACCAGTGAATGAAAGTACATTCTGCATATCAGATATTTACATTACAATTCATAACACTAACAAAATTACAATTATTAAGTAGCAACAAAAATAATTTTATGGTTGGGGGTCACCACAACATGAGAAACTGTATTAAGGGGTCGCGACATTAGGAAGGCTGTAGGTGAAGCCAATCTCAATAAAATAGTGAAGAGTAGAGACATCATCACACTGGCAATGAAGATCCGCATAGTTAAAGTAATGGTATTCCCCGTAGTAACCTACGGATGTGAGAGCTGGACCATAAGGAAGACTGAGCGAAGGAAGATAGATGCTTTTGAATTCTGGTGTTGGAGGAAAATCCCGAGAGTGCCTTGGACCACACGAAGATCCAACCAGTCCATACTTCAAGAAATAAAGCCCGACTGTTCATTGGAGGGAAGGATATTAGAGGCAAAGATCAAGACTTTGGCCACATCATGAGAAGAAAGGAAAGTTTAGAGAAGACAATGATGGGAAAAATGGAAGAGGGACCAACCAAGGGCAAGGTAGATGGATGATATCCTTGAAGTGACTGGCTTGATTCTGAAGGAGCTGGGGGTGGTGATGGCCGACAGGGAGCTCTGGTGTGGACTGGTCCATGAGGGCACGAAGAGTCGGAAGCAACTGAACAAACTGTTGTACACCAGGCCTCTGGAGTTGTAGTTCACCTACATCCAGAGAGCACTGTGACTTTAAAACACCACACAGCTGAGTAAAAATGCAAACAGTTTATTGAAGATGATTAAAAAGCATTAGCAGTAAAAACACACTAAGCAGGAACAAATAATCCAGGAAATAAGTCCATCAGAGTTCATGAAAAACTAACACAGAAACTTCCAAGGTAAAACTCCACACTTGAATCATGAACTCAAACAAGGCATAACTTGAAACAATCCAAGGCAAGGCTGCAAGGTTCAGGACAAATGTCTTACTTCAATTCCAACGTTGCTTCGTCTGGCTACAGATTGGGCACTTTTATCCCCTAATCCTGTGTTTCCCAACCTTTTTTGAGCCGCGGCACACTTTTAACATTAAAAAAATCTGGGGGGACACCACCAACCAAAATGACACAGTAAAGAAGACCTGGGGGATGGTGGCCTGCTGGGAGCAGCTGCTGGGAGTGCCGAAGCCGGGGGAGGAGCCAGGTTGTGCCATGCCCCCCCCTCTGGAGAGGGGGCAATGCCAAGCCAGCGGTGGCAGAATCAGCACAATGCTGGCTTGGCACTGTCCCCTCAAACCTGGAGAAGCTGTGGGAGAGTGGAAGCCGGGGGAGGGGACGGAGCCAGGCCGCACCATGCCCCGCCCCCCTCCCCCAGCTTCAGCTCTCCCACAGTTCTCCAGCCTTTAGGGGGCAATGGCAAGCCAGCAGTGGCAGAGCCAGCACAATGCTGGCTTGGCAGTGTCCCCTGGAGGCTGGAGAAGCTGTGTGAGAGGGGAAGGCGGTGGAGGGGACGGAGCCAGGCCAGCACAATGCTGGCTTGGCATGCCCCGCCTGGAGAAGCTGTGGAGAGCCCCCAGCTTCAGCTCTCCCACAGTTCTCCAGCCTTTAGGGGGCAATGGCAAGCCAGCAGTGGCAGAGCCAGCACAATGCTGGCTTGGCACTGTCCCCTCAAGGCTGGAGCAGCTGTGGGAGAGCAGAAGCCAGGAGAGGGGGCGGAGCCAGACCGCACCATACCCCACCCCCTCCCCCGGCTTCCTCCTCCGCGTGGCTTCGGCGAGCGAGGGGCAAGAGTCGTGGCGGGAGTCATGGCGGATTGGAGGCTGGCTGGGAAACAGCCGAAGGAGGCGGCGCCCCGGACCCTTCTTTTTCTTCGCCGCCGCCCGGCCCTTGCTCCTCCTCCCCCAAGCAGCAGGAGTTCGGCAGGAGGAGGGGGAAAGGAAGGGGGGCAGAGAGCTTTTCTCGCGGCACAGCAGGAGGTCCGTCACAGCACACTACTGTGCCGCGTCACAGTGGTTGGGAAACACTGCCCTAATCTACTCTATATCCAAAGCCGCCAGAAAAGGATTTCTTTGCAGCCTTGACTATCTTATCAGTTTCTCTCTTAGTCTGGCAGAACGGCTGAGAGATTTGTGTGTTTGTGTATTCTGTCTGAAAACGCCTTCTATCTTCTGGCTCATTTATTTCTGCAGCTGGGCCAGGTGCCAAGCTTTTCTCAGGTTCAAAGTCCTAGGAATTCTCTGGTAACAATTCAGGCCCTCTCCTGTCATCCCCAAACTCTTCAGGAATATTCTAATCAGCAAAAACACAGAACAGGAATCCAGTTGTCATTCTCTGCATCGAAAGCATTCTCATCATTAGAAACTGCATTGTCATTCCCAACATCCAGAGTACCCTGATCATTAGACACAATCACAGGCTGAACTCCAACACAAAGAAACAACAACAACAACAACAACAACAACAACAACAGGTGAAACTGGCTGAGACATAGGCTCCCAGGGGGGACTCCCAGAGCAGCAAGGTCACAAACCAAGAACAATCTGAAATCTTCAACGGTGGAGCAGGCAGATGATAACATGGTACATGTTACAGTGGCTATGAAGCCAGAAGAAGGCTGCAACAGATGAGAATTTATTTACGTCATTTATATTCTGCCCTTCTCACCCCGCAGGGGACTCAGGGTGGATCACAATGCACATATACAAGCAAACATTCAATGCCATTTGACATACAACATATAAGACAGACACAAAGGCAATTTTAACATTCCAGCTTTTCCGGCCACCAGGAGGAGCTGTCGCACTCCTTCACTCCTTTTGTGTGTATTTCCTGGAGATTTTATGGCCGTGTAAATCAGTTAAATTAAGCCTCCCCACTCAAGTGGTACCTAAATTTCCTACTTGACAGATGCAACTGTCTTTCGGGTTGCAAAGGTCGACAATGAGCTACACAATTGGTCGAGCGCTCACCCCGATCCGGGCAGGCCTCGAACTCATGACCTTCTGGTCAGTAGAGATCTTATGCAGCTGATTCCCAGCCAGCTGCGCCACATTCCCGGTGCTACCAGTTGTCAAGAAGCCACCAATTGTCGGGATAACCATGCTACTGGATGGGAACCTCATTCTGTGAAGACTGTATGTTGATCGGGTGTGCACTATCACCACAAATAAAACAAATTCACACACAGGAGTCTTCCAAGAAAAATAAAGTAAAACCAACAAAAGTCCCATGGCAATCCATGAGTGGCAACAGAGGCAGGACTGTGAAATTTGGAAGCTACTCGCCGCAGACAGGCACATTGGGAGGCCATGAATTCAGTCGTTCTACCTAAAGGTCTGAGGCAGTTGAACAGTTTGGCAGCTGTATCCACGACTGAGCAGCCCTATTTAGGATCCACTCTGCTCACCCTATATGGGGAGGGGCTAGAAAATATGCCCTAAACATAGTCTGCGTCCCTCTTCCCTAACTGGACTGCCACATCCAGGAGTCATCACCTTGCAGTCAAAAAAGAAAAATGAACTTTGGAACAAAGCCAGCAGACCTGATGGGATCCTTTTTGCAATATTTAAATAGGGCGGGGCCTTAAGTAACACAACAACTTCACCAACCCATTGAAAAAATGCGGGTGATTGAGAAAATTCCAGCAGACTTCAATGATGCCACTATAATTACCCTTTTCAAAAAGGGGGAAAAACAAACTGTGGAAACTATCTTGGTATCTCCCTTTTAACCCTTGCCAGGAAAATCCTCACAAGAAACCTACAAGCCACCTTCTACCTATTTCAGGAGACATCCTCCCCGAATCCCAGAATGTCTTCTGTCAAGGGAAAGTGGGCATGACAGGTCCAAGAAAAATGCATTGAACAACCTCTGTACATGGCATTTATTGACTTTTCAAAGGCATTTGACACAATGAATCGCAATGCTCTCTGGACTATCCTAAAAATTGGATGTCCTGATAAATTTGTGAACATCCTGACATGATGGCAACAGTCTTGGACAGCAAAGTGAACCATTTAAGGTGGAATCAGGAGCCAAACAGGGATGCATTATTGCCGCAAGCTTATTTTTCATCTTCATAACTATGATTCTGCACCTTGTTTATGGGAAGCTTCCCACGGGTGTGGAAATCACCTATCAGGCAGATAGCAGGCTATTAAATCTCAACAGGCGGAAAGCCAAGACCAGCATCACAACATCTGTTAAAGAACTCCAATATGCTGATGATATTGCAGTCTGTGCTCATTCAGAAGAAGACCTACCGGGCACTTTAAACACCTTTGAAGAATTATTTATTTATTTATTTATGTATTTATTTATTTATTTATTGACATCATTTTTACCCGGCTCTTCTCAACCCCCGATGGGGGACTCAGAGCGGCCTAACAAAAGGCAACAATTTGCTGCCGAACACAATAAATACAATATAAAACCGTAAACATTCAGGATTAAAATACAATTAACTTTATCACATAATGCACATACACTTAAGTTAAAAACAAAGTTCCGTCCACCACATAAGCATTGAGCCATAACCATCAACTTACCAATTAGCATACAAAAAGCTTGCCCACTCACTGAACATCAAGAAAACCAAAGTGCTCTACCAGCAGGCCCGGATTACCCATAAGGCCACCCGAGGCCATAGCCTCGGGCGGCAGCCTTGGGGGGGGCAGCAGATCCGGACCCCCAAAATAAAATTGATATCCTGGCGCTCCTGCGCCTGCCTGCGGAGCGCCATAGGCCCTAGACGCTGCTTCCCGCCGCCCCCTCCTCGCCAGGGAGGAGGAGGCGGCGAGAGCCTCGTCGCCCCTCCTCCCTGGCGTGGTGAAGCCACGCCAAGGAGGAGGGGGTGGGAGAAGCCTCTCTCCGCTCCTCCTCTCTGGTGTGGTGAAGGCTTCACCATGCCAGAGAGGAGGAGCGGCGAGGCTTCTCCCCGCCCCTTCCTCCCTGGCGTGGCTTCACCGTGAAGCCACGCCAGGGAGGAAGGGGGGGGAGAATGCTCACCGCCCCTCCTCTCTGGCGTGGTCAAGCCACGCCAGGGAGGAAGGTGCGGGAAGAAACCTCGCCGCTCCTCCTCTCTGGCGCTCCTCCTCTCTGGCGCGGCTGCTCGTGGTCGGCGGCGGTGGTACCAGCAGGAGCCGCGGCAGGAGAAGCAGAAGAAGCGGCGGCAGCGGAGGAGGACAAGGCTCGCGCAGGGCTCCGGCTGCCGCCGCTGCTCCTCTTCCTCGGCTCTTCTCGCTCTCGTCCCGAAGCCACCCAAGCCAACGCCGCCTCGGAGCGCGCCATTCCCGGGGATTAAGCACCTTGCCGCCGCCCCTCCTCTCTGGCGTCGTCAAGTAAGGAGGAAGGAGGGCCCCGCCCCCCGCAAGCAGCCCCGCCCCCGGGGCTGGGGCAGCACTTCCAAAGTCTGGCCTCGGGCGGCACAATCAGCTGATCTGAGCCTGTCTACCAGCAGGCATCAACTAATCCCTATGCAATACCAGAAATACAGCTTAATGGTGCAACGTTAGAAAATTTATGTTACCTTGGCAGCCACCTCTCCACAAAAGTCAACATCAACACTGAAATACAACACCATCTGAGCTCTGAGAGTGCAAATTTTTTTTCAAATGAAGCAGGAAGTGTTTGAGGATCAGGACATTTGTAGGAGAACCAAGATGCTTGTTTATAAAGCCATTGTTCTCCCAACCCTGTTATACGGCTGCAAAACGTAAACCATTTACAAGCATCGCTCTCAACTTCTGGAACAATTCCATCAGTGCCTCAGAAAAATCATGCAAATCTTTTGAGAAGACAGGTGGACAAAGGTTATTGTTCTGGAAGAAAAAAAGACCACCAATACTGAAGTGTTGTAGTGCAATATGATGTATAGTGCTGATGTTGTGCTATGACAGTAATGTTATTTGTTGTTTTTTCAGTTTGCTGTAAGCCACTCCGGCAATATTGTTATATATACATTGTAAGCCACTCTGGCAATATTGTTGTTTGCTTTAAGCCGCTCTGAGTCCCCTTCGGGGTTGAGAAGAGCGGCATATAAAAATAGTAAATAAATAATAATTAATAAATAAAGCCCCCCTCGGCTTATACTCGAGTCAAGGTTGTTTATGATTTTACAATATTATTATTATTATTCTCTATTTATTATTTTTACTACATTTATTATTATTACTACAGTTACATTATTTTACTCTTTATTATTATTGTTATTATTATTTATTATTTTACTCTATTATTTCTCTCTCTCTCTCTCTCTCTCTTTATCTATATACTGTACATATATATATACACACACACACACACACACTAGTTGTACCTGGCACGCGTTGCTGTGCCCTATTTAGAGATGCGAGAAAGTCTGAGTATGTAAGGGTTGGAATTGATGTTAGTTATGGTCTTGGTGGGGTCATGGCTGTGTCGTTGTGGGTTGTTCTGGTGGGTGGGATGTTGAAGTCCTGTGGAGTTGTTGGTGTGTGGTGTTGCTGGCGTTCTGCATAGCTTGTGGATATACAATGTTTTTGTCTTTCCGTCTGCTGTGTTGATGTAGAGGTTGATGCTTGTGTGGGTGGGATACTTTGGAAGTGAGTGGAGGTACTTTGAATCCCATCATCCATGGTGTACCCTCCTCTAAACTGCAGTTGGATGGAGTGTGGGTCATGGGGGCACTGTGTGCCAAGTTGGGTCTTTATCGGTCTTGGTTCTGGGCCACAGTGGTCTGTGGGGAATGAAGGGTTTGAAAGTACTACAAATCCCATAATCCATGGAGGTACATCAAATCCCATCATCCATGGTCCACCCTCCTCCAAACTGCAGTAGAATGTAGCGAGTTAATGAAGCCGTACTGTCAATTCAGAGCTTAAACAGCATCCCATTAAGTGAGGCCTAGTCAGGGAAATCAAGTTAATGAAGCCTTACTGTCAATTTTGGGCGTGGTCTGTGATTTGTAGGGGTTTAAATTTTCTGTGGGAAGTGAATTGGGTGTTTGTGTTGGTGACTGTCTCAGGCCTTTGCCTTATCCTCCTCTGCCAGTTTATTATGGGTCGGAATGTTCATGTTGGCTGGCCAATAGAGGCGTTATGCAAATACTCCCTCATTGGCAGCCAATCATGTTGTCAGAATGTAGAGGCCGGGAGATTCGTTGGCAGCCGCGAAGGATGCTGGGAAATGTAGGTTTTTTTGTATCGTTGTTTTGGGGGCCTTCTAGGTTTTGGGGGGGAAAGTTTCTTTGCTAAAAACCTACCTTGCCTGAGGCCTATTTTTGTTGCCAAGTTTGGTGTCTCTGCCTTGTAAGGTTTCTCTGCCTAGGACGGTCGTTCCATGATGAGACCTCTTTTATATAATAGATATAAAATATTACTTGCGATATCAGGGCCCCTCCCCCAGCAACAATATAATATTATATAATACTAATATTATGAATGATGTATTAGTGCTATGCTAGTAATGTGGTATGTTGTATGTTCATATGACTTGTAAGCCTATCAAGACCATAAGTAACATCAATTCCAACCCTTACATACTCAGACTTTCTCGCATCTCCTAAATAGGGCACAGCAACGCATGCCAGGTACAGCTAGTTTAAAATATAATTAAAAAGATTGCATTACCCTTCACATTTGTTAACGCTCTCAAGAATCAAGCTCATGTTCATTATTTAATAACTGAACACCAATCATTTTAGTAGACTTGTTTTATGCAGTTTTCTCTTGTTACCACTGGAGATAAGGGAAGGGGAATATGACCCATTATCTCTTCCAGACATTCGTTTGGAGGAGACATCCTGTCCTTCATTGAGGGTGTTTCTGAAGGTTGGAGAAATGCATTTGGATGTCATCCACAGAGATAATACTCAGCCCATGCCTCTGGATGACTTTCCCCAGCAGTTTCAGGAGATATTGATTGGCATTGGTGTTAGAATGGCATCTTGTTAGATGCCACAGAACAGCTCCTTTGTTGACCTTATCTTACTACTCTTTAACCATTGACTGAAGGGCTTATTCTTTTGGGAGAAGGTACAATAGGTTAACTCGGTTGGGATGAATGGGTATTCTACGTCAACAATATTTGGAGAGATGCACAAATTCAAGCCAAATGCCTTTGCCACTTTTTTCTCCTCTCTCTGCCCTTCCCCATTATGTCCAGTCCTAGTTATTCTTCTGGCCACTTTTTGTGCCTTATTGCTCCATGCAATGAACCGTATCTCAGCCTATACTTACTCTTCTTCTTGGTCGCTTCAGGAGCTTTTATGGCTGTTGTTTCTTTAACTGCTGCCCCATCTCGATCTGGAAGACAAGAACATGTAGGTACCATGAATTCCTCCATGCAATGAACCACGTCTCAGCCTATATTTACTCTTCTTGGTCGCTTCAGGAGCTTTTTTGGCTGTTGTTTCTTTAATTGCTGCTCCATCTTGCTCTGGAAGACAGGAACATGTAGGTACCGTGAATTCCTCCATGCAATGAACCACGTCTCAGCCTATACTTACTATTCTTTATTGCTTCAGGAGCTTTTTCAGTTGTTGTTTCTTTAACTGCTGCTCCATCTGGCTCTGGAAGACAGGAACATGAATTCCTCCATGCAACGAACCACATCTCAGCCTATATCAGTGGTTCCCAAAATGGGCGGTACCACCCCCTGGTGGGCGGTGGGGCAATCCAAGGGGGCGCTGGGAGGCTCAGGAGAATTGGGGCGCTGAACCCCTGTAAAGGGGTGGTGGGGTGAGTCAGGCTTGCCACTTGCAGGGTCACGCGCTTGCGAAGACGTTCCCATTGGAAGAAAGAGGCGATACACAGGACTGCGCCATGGGCGGAGTTGAAGAGAGGAAGGAGGCACGCGCTGCGGTTTCCACGGCAACACCTACTCAGGGATTCCAACTAGCAGGGACACAGTCACAAGCGCGCGATCCCTGAGCAGGTGTCGCCGTGGAAACCGCAGCGCACGCCTCCTTCCTCTCGTCAATCTCGCCCACGGCGCAGTCCTGTGTATTGCCTCTTTCTTCCAACGGGGACATCCTCGCAAGCACGCCTTGCTGGGACGGGCGCGGCACGAGCGGGAGCCACTTGTCCAGTGCTGGCCCCCTTTTTTCTGCCACAGCTGCGGGGTGCCTTCCCGCTTATTTGGCGGATGGGCGCGCAGGTGGGGTTGCGTGAAAGGAGTTTAATTAAAGGTGCCTTTAAAGTTAATTTCTAGGGGGGCAGTGAGTAATTTTTTTTCTGGAAAGGGGGCGGTAGGTCAATAAAGTTTGGGAACCACAGGCCTATACTTACTCTTCTTGGTCGCTTCAGGAGCTTTTTCGGCTGTTGTTTCTTTAACTGCTGCTCCATCTTGCTCTGGAAGACAGGAACATGTAGGTACCGTGAATTCCTCCATGCAATGAACCACATCTCAGCCTATATCAGTGGTTCCCAAAGTGGGCAATACCACCCCCTGGTGGGCGGTGGGGAGATCCAAGGGGGCGCTGGGAGGCTCAGGAGAATTTGGGGGGCACTGAACCCCTGTAAAGGGGTGGTGGTGTGAGCCAGGCTTGCCACTTGCAAGGTTGCATGCTTGCGAAAACGTTCCCATAGGAAGAAAGAGGCGATACACAGGACTGCGCCATGGGCGGAGTTGAAGAGAGGAAGGAAGCACACGCTGCGGTTTCCACGGCAACACCTGCCCGGGGATCCCAACTCGCAGGGACACAGACACAGCGCGCAATCCTTGAGCAGGCGTCACCGTGGAAACCGCAGCGCACGCCCCCTTCCTCTCGTCAACCTCGCCCACGGCGCAGTCCTGTGTATTGCCTCTTTCTTCCAACAGGGACGTCCTCGCAAGCGTGCCTTGCTGGGCCCGGCGCGGCACGAGCGGGAGGCGCTTTTCAACGTGGGCCTCACTTGTCCAGTGCCGGCCCCCTCTTTTTTCTACCACAGCTACGAGGCGCCTTCCCGCTTATTTGGTGGGTGGACACACAGGCGGGGTCGCGTGAAAGGAGTTTAATTAAAGGTACCTTTAAAATTAATTTCATGGGGAGCAGTGAGTAATTTTTTTTTTGGTAAGGGGGCGGTAGGCCAAAAAGGTTTGGGAACCACTAGTCTATACTTACTCTTCTTGGTCACTTCAGGAGCTTTTTTGGCTGTTGTTTCTTTAACTGCTGCTCCATCTTGCTCTGGAAGACAGGAACATGTAGGTACCGTGAATTCCTTCATGCAATGAACCACATCTCAGCCTATACTTACTCTTCATCTTGGCTGCCCTGGGAGGTTTTTTGGCTGTTGTTTCTTTAGCTGCTGCTCCACTAGCATCTTGCTCTGGAAGACAGGAACATGTAGGTACCATGAATGAATAGCATTGCTATATGTAAAACCTGTCTGCTCTACAAACTAAAGCAAGTTTCCTGGTCTGCAAACCAAAGCTTCTGCTCCATGCAAAATGTCCTGGTCTGTATACCAGAAACCCTGTACCATACAAAGGCTTCCCAGTCTGCAAACCAAAATTCCTTTTCCATGAATAACCTTCTCAGCCTGCAAACCAGAGTGCCTTTTTCATGCAAAGTTTTCTGGTCCACACACCAGTCCATTTTCCATGCAAAAACTTCCCAATCTGCAAACCAGTGCTCCTTTTCTATGAATAGCCTTCTCAATCTGTACACCTGAGTCCCTTTCCCATGCAAAGCCTTTCCACTCTGAGTTCCTATTACATGCGTGGACTGGAGTGGACTGTGTCAAAGATACTGCAGCAGAGCCAGGGCTGAACCACAAGTTCATTTTATTTGTAAAGAAACCAAAACAAAGCATATTACAGAGCATCTCTCTCAGCATGGCACACAGCACATAAATCATGGCGAACAGGAGTGCGTCCTTATCTAC
Organism: Anolis apletophallus; assembly: GCA_030556195.1. Taxonomy (NCBI): domain Eukaryota; kingdom Metazoa; phylum Chordata; class Lepidosauria; order Squamata; family Anolidae; genus Anolis; species Anolis apletophallus. The sequence goes on along the minus strand of JARBWK010000009.1, from coordinate 24,376,980 downwards.
AAATGTTTACATTCCAGAGGTTGAACGTAGGGGACCTTTGCTTACATCACAGACATGAACTCTCCTTCTCCAGTTAACTCTATAATGGCCTAACTATATTATACAGCTCAGAAAATAGATACAGAAAATAGGAAACATCCACAGAAAACATTTTAAACTCATATTTGTCATACATCTGGACACTGACAGACTGGACATTCTTGGTCTGAAAACTAGAGCTCCCGTTCCATGCAAAGGCTTCCCAATCTGCAAACCAGAGTTCTTGTTTTTATTTGGAGGGGAGGCAGACTAAAATGTTTCTAGCACAGAAAATCCCATTTTTAAAAATTCCGAAACAATCATAAATTTCATTTTGCATGGATTGAGGCCATGAACAATCCTCCAAAACTGTGCTATTTTCAAGAGGCCTCCTTCAGAAAGAGAAAACAGTGCCAGTAGATTTTTCTGCTGGGAAAAAAGGAATAATTACAGTATATCTTGTACCTAGGAGAGAAGGGAAATCTCTGAATGAAGGGAGGGGAAGTAAGGTACAGAATATTTCTGGATTCCTTTTAAAAACAAAATAAAAGTAGAATCAACTTACTCTTCGTCTCCAGTCTCAAATTTGTGGCTGATGGTTCGTGGGGTTTTGTTTTAGCTGGTGCAGGTTTTTTGGGTGCCATCCTTTCCTTATTTTCAGTGTTGTCTCATCTTGATTTCTGTTTGGGCGAAAATGTAATGGAACAGACTGTTAAAACACTATCTTAAAACCATGGCTGATAAACCTGCAGATCTCCCGATGTCGCTGGACTGCATATCCCTTCAGCCCTACTTGGCAAAGTCAGTAGTGAAGAATGGTGGAAGCTGTAGTTCTAGCAACATTAGGAGGGCTGCAAGATTCCCATACCTGTTTAAGATAAATATAATAAGTTTATGTTATTGAGAAATTCACCCCATCATAATTAAATGCAAATGGGCACAGGTGAATTAAACATGAATTTATTTTATTTTTTTCGTTTTGACCAATTTTGTAATGTCCTAATGCTGCTCCTCCTCTGCTCCAGAAAAGTCAGCCAGCTAAATCTCTTCTTGTATAGCGAATCCATTTTTATGAAATTGTATAAATTATATCACATGAAATCAAACCCTTAAAGTGTAACTAGAACTGTAAATCTATAAAATTGCCTTACTTAATCTCATGTCTTGGGATAGGAAATGAACTTAGCTGGCTAATGCATGCGAGCCTAGAGATGCCCAAATCTCATTGTTGGGATATCTATTGCATTTATGTATACCACCAGTCCTTTCCATTGACACATCTCTCCCCCACTGATAAATCTGGATTGAGAAACTTTCTGGCTTCCTTTGATGGGATTGGAGTCATCAGCCGATACACACCAGCAGACTTGTTGCAGGTGAGACCAGCCCATTGTTTCAAGTACCGTATATACTTGAGTATGCGTTTTTCAGCACATTTTTTAATCTGTAAAGCCCCTCAGCTTATATTTGGGTCAGCTTATACTCGAGTATATAGTTTTTTGCTGTCAGGAGCGACTTGAGAAACTGCATACACACACACACACACACATATATATATATATATATGTGTATATATGTATATAATGTGTGTGTGTGTGTATATAAGGAATTGAGACGCGGGGTGGTGGTTGGTCATATCGCTATTGATTTCTCCTGTGCAACTGAATTACTGTAGTATTGGTGGGCTTGACCCTTCATTTTCTTTCTCTTTTAATTCCAGCTGATATTAAAGAATTATTTTACTGGAGACCAGTCTGTTTTTATTAATATATTTTTTAGTTTTTGTTTAGATACTGAGTAAGTTCTTCCATATTCATTTTGTCTAAAAGTTTCAGTATCCATCTATTGTAGGTATCTCCTTAGTCTTCCATTTCCTGGCTAAGATAATCCTTGCTGCTGTCGCCATATGGAATAATAACTTATTTTTATTTTCCTCCATAGCTAAATCCAACATCCCTAGAAGGTAGTATTCTGGTTTCATGCCATGGATGTTAAGGAGATTGGATGAAACACCGAAAAAATTGGGAATCAATTACGCAAACAGTGTCAACAAATGCTGGAAATGTAAAGAATCTGTAGGTTCCTTCTACCATATGAGGTGAAGTTGTAGTAAGGCAAGCACCTATTGGGAAATGATCCATGGAGAAATTCAGAAAATCCTAAAAATAAAACTCCTAAGAAAACCTGAATATTATTTGTTGGGGATGTATGAGAAAAAGTTAATCCTAGAAATTAATAAGGACAAACTTTTTACATTTGGCGGCAAGGATAATTTATGCAAGACATTGGAAGACAGAGATAATACCAACATTTCATTGTATCTATATGTTTTAGTTTTATGATGATATCTAATATAAAAAACACTTATAAAAAATAAAAATAAAATTTCTGTTACCTTGGCAGTCACCTCTCCACAGAAGTCAACACTGACACTGAAATACAACAGCATCTGAGCTCTGAGAGTGCAGAATTTTTTCAAATTGAAGCAGAGAGTGGTGTTTGAGGACGAGGACATTTGTAGGGGTACCAAGATACTATTGACCTCCCAGCCCTGTTATACGGCTGCAAAACGTAGACCATTTACAAACATCACTCTCAACTTCTAGAACCATACCATCAGTGCCTCCTTATTTTTGGAGGGATATAATGACAGGGATTGATGGGTACAAGGCAGCTTCACATGGATAATGTTAATTGCCCATGTATCGCTTTAACTTCTCCTTACCGTGTACATGTTCTTTCCCCCTAAGCACCTTTCCCTGTGATGTAGAACATTCCAGAACTTCTCTCATTCACTTGATGCTCCTCTGTGATTGGCTGCCAGCTGTATTCAAGGTTCAAATCGCATTGCAGGGCAATCAGAATAAGGAAGCATTTCCCAGAAATTCAGAAGTGTTTCCAGGTGTTTCCAGGATTTGATTATTTACAGATATGATTAAAAATGTTGTCTCTAGTAACCTCTAGATCAGGGGTGCCCACACTTTTTCAGCATGCGAGCTACTTATACTAAAACCAAGTCAGAAAGATCTACCTACCTCCTCAAGGCTGGAGAGGGGAGGGGCGGGGGCAGGGCTTGGTGTGGCCTGGCCCTGCCCTGCCCCCTAGAGCTGAAGCCAGAGGGGGCGGAGCCAGGCCACACCAAGCCCCTCCCCTCTGGCTTTGGAACTCCCAGCAGCTTCTCCAGGCTTGAGGATGGCAAGCCAGTGGTGGCATAGCTAGCACAAGGCTGGCTTGGCACTGCCATCCTCAAGCCTGGAGAAGCTGCTGGTAGAGCGGAAGTCAGAGGGGGTGGAGCCAGGTCACACCAAGCCCCGCCCCTCCCCTCTGGCTTTGGAACTCCCAGCAGCTTCTCCAGGCTTGAGGGTGGCAATGCCAAGCCAGTGGTGGCATAGCGAGCACAAGGCTGGCTTGGCCCTGCCCTCCTCGAGGCTGGAGCAGCTGCTGGGAGTGCCGAAGCCGGGAGAGGGGGCAGGGCTTGGCGCGGCCTGGCTCTGCCTCCTCTGAGAAGCGCCCCATCCAGCTGGGATCGACCTCCTTCGGTCCTGGGATCGACTGGTCGATCGCGATCGACTTCCTGGGCAGCCCTGCTCTAGATCCTCTAGCATTAACTCTATAGTCAACTTCCTCCAGTTGTCAAGTGATTTCAGCTTCCGCAAGAACCATGAGTTCAGAAGCCCGTTGTGCCAGCTTCCCAGAAGGCCAAATGAGACACAGACGGCAAAATCAGAGGTCTATTCTCAATGGCCAGAAAGGATATCAGCAGAGAAAACACTCCAAAGAACTGACATACCCTGATTGGTTCAAAAACTATCTGTCTAGGATGCATGTCCTGAGTGGCTGAGGAATCCATTGGATGTCTTTGTTGATGGCTCTTTGCGTGGTGGGAAATTTAATAAACTGTCATTGGAACATTTGAGGTGTTAGTCCATTGCTACACCTCTGAGAGGGGCATGATTCCACGAAGGAATGCAGTGTTGGCAATTGCCAATGGGTTAGTGGTAGGTTTCATGGTTGGACTCTGATGGACACAATGGGGTTAGTCCAAAGAACACAACAGACGCTTGAAGGTAATGGGTGTAGCAAGAGTGAGGCTGGTTTGCACCAGGGATCGTTCCCATAGATACTGTAGCTCGATCGTATCAAGAAAGGCAGGAAGAAGATCCAGGAACTCTGACACAAGTTCATTATGTGCTCCGCTCAGATCTGTTAATTGTGTGGGAAATATGGAGAATTTAAAGATTTTAGAGGTAGAAACATTTTCTGGGATCTAATGGGGTGTTTTTAACTAGAGACCAGAGGGCCACCTGTCAGAAGGGTCTGGATTGTGTCTGGCAGAAGGCGGTTTGACTGGATAGCCCTTGGGATCCCTTCCAACGATAGGATTCTATAAATTCCTATGATAGGGCTGCCTTAAGAGTTGGAAATGACTTGAAAGCACACATCATCAACAACCACAACAATGTCCCATCCTGCATAGCTACATCCAATTGATTCAATATATCTATTTCTGCCATTTTCTGACGGCTTGCATCCTTGCCCATATGAACCAGTATTAATTCCCTTTCCCCATCACAGCTGAGTGCTTAACCTTACTTACCTCTATAAATAGCTTTGGGATAATTCTCAGGTATTATTGGGGATTCTAACGGCATTAAAAACAAACAACTATGCCAACAAGTATTCTCTTTAGGTTTCATGGGACTCGGGGTAATTGAAAAAGCTTAAAAGATTGCAAAGCTTTGTGCAATGTTGGCTTCCATTCCCACTTCTTTTCTGGCCAGTTCCCCAAACCAAAGTCCACATTAGACTATTTTCTTTAGCAAAGAACAAAGCTTCCCTGCATTAAAATAATTCAAAGCCCCACTATTCTAATGGCAGTGACCCTCTGGAATAAAAACACTACAAACTACATTGTCTGATAAGGTCCAGAGCTTGGAAAACTTCTCTTTTTTGGATCTAAAATTTATGTTACTCCCCATCCAAAGTATCTTTAAATCAGTATGGTTAAGTGACCATTCAATAGTGGATCCAGTGTTTTTACATTAGTTAGAAGAATTTAGATTCAAGATAGAATTTGTCCCAACATTTACTGGTAGTACATTGCTGTATGTCTTTTTATTGTTGGATTCAAAGGACTGCCAAATTATCGGGGTTTGGATCTTCTTGGATCCTCAAAAGCATTGCCCTTGGAAAGTGTGTGAAAATTGTAGACACACCTTTATCCCAAAAGGTAAACAGTGCTCAACTCAGGGATATTGCCCGACATCCTCAGTTAAGAGTCCTGAGGTCGTTTTTGACCCGTTGCTATCGATGGAGGCCCAGGTCTCCAGCGTCAGCAAAACCGCCTTTTTCCATCTGCGGCAAGCTAGGCATCTCGCCCCCTACCTATCCAGAGACGACCTGGCCACGGTGCTCCAAGCCACGGTCATCTCGAGACTGGACTACTATAACGCCCTTTACATCGGCCTGCCCTTGTCAGTGATTCGGAAACTTAAGCTCGTCCAGAATGCCGCTGCATGACTTCTCACTGGGGCTCGAGTGAGATGTCACATAACACCTATCCTCCAGCAGCTTCATTGGCTTCCGGTCAAGCACCGGATCACCTTCAAGGTGATGGTGTTAACTTTCAAGGTCTTGCATGGTCTGGGGGCGCTGTATCTGAGGGACCGTCTTTTCCCCTTCAACCCCAAAGGTCACTTTGTTCCGAACAAATGAACCTCCTTGAAGTACCGACCTTCAAAGTAATCCGTCTTACATCGACCCGGCGCAGAGCCTTTTCTGTAGTGGTGCCGTCAATATGGAACACTCTTCCTAGCGATGTATGGGCCATGCAGGACCTTCTCTCCTTCCGCAAGCCCTGCAAAACTCATCTTTTCCGACTAGCCTTTGATTGCTAGGCCAGAAATCTTTTTTAAGCTAGTTTAATATGTATGCTTTTACCTCTGTGTGTTTTACCTGATTGTAAGCCGCTCCGAGCCCTCGGGGAGTGGTGACGTACAAGTCCAAATAATAAATAAATAAATATTGGAGCAGAGAATGTAGATGGGGAGTGCAGCACAGAGTAAGTAAAGAGGCAATACAGGAATGTTTATTTATGTATTTATTTATTTACTCTAATTATATCCAGCCTTTCTTGACCCTCAAGGCAGCTTACAGATAGGCAACCATTCAATACCTTAACAGCAATATACAATTAAAATAAACATTCAACTAAGATCAACATTGAAATACATTAAAACATTTTTAAAACATTACAATCACTGAATTTAGGTGTATGATGGGGTGGGGTTGGGAGAGTATAGCTCTGGGAAGAGTCAATGTAATAATGCAAGTTTATAATGTTAAATGTTGTTTTTAATAAAGAGTAAATTTTAAAACTTTTAAATAGGAAAAAAATAACAGAAAACACTAAGCAAGGTAATTATATACATAAATCTCACAGAGGCACACATAGTTTGGATTTTTCCCAGTTTCTTGATAATTTGAGTAGAATAAATCAGGATTGTTGCAAACATGATCCCTCATTGGTGGAAGACATTTCCTTCTAAGTTTGGCCCACTATTTTAATGACAGTGACCCTCTGGAATAAAAACACTGCAAACTACATTGCCTGATCAGCTCCAGAGCTTGGAAAACTTCCCTTTTCAGAATCTAAAATCTATATTACTCCCCATCCAGAGTAAGTATCTTTAAATTAGTATGGTTAAGAGACCATTCAATAGTGGATCCAGTGTTTTGGGGGAGTATAGATCTGGTAAGAGTCAATGTAATAATGCAAGTTTATAATGTTAAATGTTGTCTTTAATAAAGAGTAAATTTTAAAACTTTAAAATAGGAAAAATAACAGGAAAACACTTAAGCAAGATAATTATATACATAAATCTCACAGAGGCACATATAATTTGTATTTTCCCAATTTCTTGATAATTTGAGAATAAATACGGATTGTTGCAAACATAATCCCTCATTGGTGGAAGACATTTTCTTCCCAGTTTAGTCCAGGTGCACAGAGGCTGGGCAGATGAGTCGGAACAATTTCATGAAGAGGTATCCCTCACAGCCACCCATCACCCAGCAATTTCCAGGCACATTTTCCCTCTGTAGAATTATATGTGGTTACTTTTTGTATGTGTTGGACTCTTACTTTTTCTTATTTCTTGTAACTGTTCTTTGTTAGCAGTGGTTTCTGATTTGCTTGGGCAACTACCCTATTTGTATGGATTCAAAAAGGGACCACCACTTTCCTGCTGCCTGGTGCCCCTTTGTTTACCATAAGAATGCAGTTCTTATATTAATAACTACTGCTGCTAAATTGGTATATGCTAAGTTCTGGAAACCTGAAAAGTCACCAACAAGAGAGGATTGGGTCTTGAAGGTCATAGACACAATCTATATGGAGTGGCTGACAGAAGCCCTAAGGGATAGAGACGGAGCTAACGATGGAAAATGTGATTGGTCTTTCGTACAAGATTATTGTAAAATAGAACATAACATAGATCTAAAATTAAACTGGGATTAAGAATGCTGAGTATATACACACACAAAATAAAAAAAATCTATTTTCCTTTCTATATTTTAGGGGAGATTTAAGAGAGTTAAGAAGCATAAGAAGATATAGATAAAATAATACTACGCTCGAAGGCCTTCGATAGAAATATACACCATAACGACCCAAATCTTTAGTACACTATTCTAAGTAACTATTCCTTCCCCCTTCATCCCTTATCATTCTTTCCCATCAACCCTGTCCCATCCCACCCTTTTTTCTTCTTTTTTTCTATACTTCCCCCAGTCGCAGAGGGAGCTTTGAACAGACTGTGCTCCGGTACCATGAGATGCAGAGCCAATCTTAAAAAATAAGGCTACAAAGTGGAATCCATGACATGCAGGTGCGGAGAAGAGCACCACACCGACTACATACTACAATGCCGTCTGAGCCCTGCCATATGCCAGAGTCACTCCAAGTGGCCAGCTTCTGGTCAAAGGAAATTTAGCATAATGCCAAGTTTTTAACTTTTGTTTGTGGTATTTTTTATACCTTATAATTATATTCTCAATTTACTTCTGACACGATAAATACTTTGCTCTTCCCTTTCTTTCACAGTGCATCCTAACTAAGGGAAGAGACAATGGGAGTATGGACACAATATGCAGCCAGAAGTCTGAGGAATTGAGGTAAGTTTCTGTTAGTGAACCAATACCACTGGAGTTAGAGAATTTGGAAAATGCCCAAGGTGAAGTGAGACTGGAAAACAGAAAGGAAGGGAGGCACCGGTCCTGTGGAGCCCAGATCCTGTTTCCTCTCTCTTAGTGCACCTACATCTCTGGAATAGAGGACTATGAAGAAGAAAAGGAGCCTTCTAGCTATTGCTTAAGTATTGCTAAGCTGCACAGGGTTCTGTTGCTGCCATTTGGCTGTTTTCTCTTCTCTAGTGCTCCAGCTGTACCCCCGTGGACAGCATATTAGACACTTGGGGAAGGAGGGAAATGCAAGAGCATTGTACTTCTGCAAAGAGGAGGGGATCAGGATTTGAAAGGAAGTCTTCTCTCTTCCTTTTACCGTGGTTTTGAATGGTATCAGCCCCGCAGCGCAACCCGGATGCAAGGAGTGAGGGACCCATTCGAGCAGAATCCTACAAAAAACTAGAGGAGGAAGGAGGAAGTGAAAAAAGTGTTGGAAGTGGTGGGCGTGAAGGAGAAAGAACAGAGGAAATTATTCGAATCCTGGGTGAGGAGCGAAATGCAGGCATACTGCCTTTCTGCAAAAGGGAAGGGAAGATCAAGCTTTCAGAGGAAGTTTCCCAATAGTCACTTTGCTCTTCTCTTTCTTCCACAGTGCATCCTGTCCAGGGGAGGAGACGCCAATATTATTGATACGCTTTGGAGCCAGCAGTCACAAGAATAGAGGTAACTTTTCTCACTTTTTGGATGGGGATTGGGTCTTTTCGGGGCGGGGTTGGAGGAATTTTTGTTTTTTCTGTTCTTACATATATATTTTTTCTCTCTCTTAGTGAACCAACACCACTTGAGTTAGAGAATTTGGAAAATGCCCAAGGTGAAGTGAGACTAGAAAACAGAAAGGAAGGGAGGCACCGGTCCTGTGGAGCCCAGATCCTGGCAGAGGCCCCCTAGCCTTGACTAAGGGGGTCAGAAAGACCCTGGAAGGTGGCTCCTCCCCCAGCCTTCACAATGCTGTTTGAAATAGACATTTGCAAGGAGGCATAATCCTACAATAGTGAGCATCTTGTAGTAACTCTTGATTTTTCAGCACAGCTGAACAGGGGGGTTCTATTGCTGACATTTTGCTATTTTCACTTCTTCTCTTGAACTCCGGATGACGCTCAAGACTTCTCTTCTGAGGACAGCACATTAGACACTTGGGTAAGGAGGGCAAGGCAGGAGCACTGTACTTCTGCAAAGAGGAGGGGATCGGGATTTCAGAGGAAATCTCTCTTTCTTTTACAGTGTTTCTGGATGGTATCAGCTCCACAGCTGGGCTCAGATGCAAGGAGTGAGGGCCCCATTCAAGAGGTGTCCTATGAATCCTGGGTAAGGAGTGAAAAGCAGGAGCATTGTACTTCTACAAAGAGGAGAGGATTTGGGTTTGGGAGGCTCAGGGTGACAGAGATCAAAATAGGTCAGATGTGGTGTGTGTGGGGAGACCAGAGCCTGACAGAGGCCCCCCAAAGGTGCCTTACTCGTAATTGCAAAACTCATGGGGGAAGAAGAAAACATCTCCTGCTGGCTGAAGTCCAGCCTTCGAAATGTTGTTTGAAAAAGACTTTTGAAAGAAGGCTTTATATTCTTACATATGTTTGTTTTCTCTCTCTTAGTGCACCTACATCTCTGGAATAGAGGACTATGAAGAAGAAAAGGAGCCTTCTAGCCATTGCTTAAGTATTGCTTAGCTGCACAGGGATCTTTTGCTGCCATTTGGCTGTTTTCTCTTCTCTAGTGCTCCAGCTGTACCTCCGTGGACAGCATATTAGACACTTGGGGAAGGAGGGAAATGCAAGAGCATAAGAGGAGGGGATCAGGATTTGAAAGGAAGTCTTCTCTCTTCCTTTTACCGTGGTTCTGGATGGTATCAGCCCCGCAGCGCAACCCGGATGCAAGGAGTGAGGGACCCATTCGAGCAGAATCCTACGAAAAACTGGAGGAGGAAGGAGGAAGTGAAGGAAGTGTTGCACGTGTTGGACGTGGAGGAGAAAGAACTGGAAAAACTCCTATGAATCCTGGGTAAGGAGCGAAATGCAGGCTGTACAGATTCTTACCCTTGCTGGCTAGGCCGAAGCTTGTGAGGTCGGCCTGTGTAAACAGTTTGGCAACCATTTTGAGAGGGGAGTGTCAACAGGGCAGCCATGATGGGAAGGAATTGTTAGGAAGGGGGAGTGGTTTGAAACTCCTCTGGGTTGAAACAGTATTGCCCTGGGATTGGTTAGAAAGCTGAGGGGAAGAGCCAAACTGAAAAGGAGGGAAAGTGTTTGCAGTCACAGCTCAGTGTCTGAGCTAAGTGTCAGAAAGGGCTGACAGACCTTAGTGTCAGAGAGAAAGACTGGCAAAGCTGACAGAGTCTGAGCCAGTCAGAAACCTTGAGTTCTCTTGGATTAGAAATAGAGATTGGCTCAGGGACTGGGAAGCTTACAGGGAGACTGAGGGAAGAGTTTGTTAACTCGGTCAGACGGCCTGAGGGACTTCAGGCGGCTACCTATCTTAGTTAGTGGAAACTCACAACTATCCAGGGAAGCTGATAGTGTGGGGGAGGGTTTTAGGATAGATACGTTTGGGGAAAGCTAAACTGTGTTAGGTTTGGAGCAGCTATTCTGAAGGGAATCCTGTCAGATAGATTATGTGTTACATTTTGTGTTACATCTTTGCGAGAACGTCAAGCTTGTAGTGAGCTGCAAACGTTGAGGGAGTTGCCCACGTAGCAGCCTTGCAAATTTGTTCAACAGAAACACCCCGGAGAAACGCTTGGGATGTAGAAACTGCCCTTGTAGAATGGGCTTTAACACCAACAGGTAATTCCCTTTGGGCTAACTGGTAGGCCAACCGGATTGCCAGGACTATCCAGGAGGCCAAACGTTGAGAGGTAAGTGGGAGTCCCAAGGAGTCTTTCCTATATTTTAGGAAGAGTTTGGGAGACTTTCTATAGGGGGCTGTTCTGTGTAAATAAAAGGATAGGGCCCTTTTAACATCAAGGGAATGTAAGGCGATCTCCAGAGGAGACGAGGGATTGGGAAAAAACGCTGGAAGGTTGATGTCTTGAGACATGTGAAAATAGGAAACAACTTTGGGAATAAAGGTAACATCCGTATGGAGGACAACCTTATCTTCATGGAAGCGAATAAAGGGGGGATCAGAGCGGAGAGCTGTGATCTCGCTGGCCCTTCTGGCTGAGGTGACAGCCACTAGGAAGGCAGTCTTCCATGATAAATGTGATATGTGGGAAGTTGACATGGGTTCGAAGGGTGGTTTAGAGAGTTGGGAGAGAACCAGTTCTAGACTCCAGGAGGGAGGAGGTGGGGAGGCAGGGGGATGAATATTTTTATATCCCTTTAGAAACATGCCCACTAGGGGGTCTTGAAAAAGGGACAGGGCTGCAAGGTAGCATTTTATGGAGGAAAGGGAAAAACCTTTTGTGGAAAGGTCAATCAAGAAGTCTAGGACTACAGAGATCGGTGCTGACTGTGGCAAGTGGCCAAGCGGCTGTACAAATTTTTGGAATCTAGTCCATTTATATGTGTAGGCTTTTTTAGTGGAAAGCTTCTGTGCCGCCTGAATTATGAGTCGGACTGGGTCTGAGAGATGGGAGATGGCTTGATCCTCCATGCTGTGAGGTGGAGGGAGGGGAGGTCTGGGTGTAGAATGAGTCCTTGTTGGAGAGACAGCAGGTCGGGATCGGGGGGGAGTCGAAGGAGGTCTCTCTGGGAAGCTTGGAGGAGATGTGTGAACCATGGCTGGCGGGGCCACCACGGGGCTATCAGGATGCAATATGAGTTGTCGGAAATCAGCTTGACAACCACTCTGGAGAGTAGTGGAAGAGGGGGGATCAGGATTTGAAAGAAAGTCTTCTCTCTTCCTTTTACTGTGGTTCTGGATGGTATCAGCCCCGCAGCGCAACCCGGATGCAAGCAGTGAGGGACCCATTCGAGCAGAATCCTACGAAGAACTGGAGGAGGAAGTGAAAGAAGTGTTGGAAGTGGTGGGCGTGAAGGAGGAAGAACAGGGAAAATGTATTCAAATCGCCAGGGTATTGCACCAGTTAGAGGGAGATCTGGAAGTTAACTCCTTAATGGTCAAGAGGCCGAGAGAGTGGGTCCCAAAAGGGAAACCTTACAGGAATGGTCAGAGCCCTAGGAAGTGGGACGCCAGCTCTGGTCAAGCCACCCAGAGAGCTGTTTGCTTTAACTGTCACCAGGAAGGGCATTTTAGATCTTCTGCCCAAGGTTGGCGAATAAGAGACCTGTCACCCCGCCAAAATTCGTCAAGGAGGTAAAGAAAGTACCACAGGAGGAAAATCCCACTCCTGAAGAAAACCTGCCTAGAGTTATGAGGGTGTGGCGTGTGGATCGTAAAGTTAACAAAGATTATCTTGAAGAGATCGAAGTGAATAAGGAAAGGCTATTTGGGCTCAGGGATACTGAGGCAGACGTGTGCCTGGTCCAGCCACATTAGTCAGGGATGACCAAATGATGACTGGGCAGAAATGGCGCATAAAAGGGATACATGGCACAGCCGAAATTCCTGTCCACTACCGAAGTTATAGAGGGAACTGGACAGTGGGGATACTACCTAGTCTAGAGGTTCCCCTGTTGATGGGAAACGATCTTTCGGCTTGCTGCAAGTGAGTAAATGTTGTTACAAGAAGCCAGGCAGAAAAGGCGGGAAACTGTGAGGGGTGCAGTTTTACCTCACAGCCGGCTGTAAACTCTCTAGATGGCAGTACAGAAGAGTTCCCAGTGTTGTCAAATATCAGTCACACTGAGGATTTCTTAAAGGAACAGCAGGAGGATGAAAGCTTAAGGGGTCTGTGGGGAGAAGTTGGCCCTGAGGAGGCAAAAACCATAGAGGCGAAGCCTGAGGTGTTTAAGACCCTGAGAAATAAGCTTTTCAGAGTGGCCAGATGTAAGAATGGCCCTACTCTGTATGAGGAAACCACACAGCTAGTAGTTCCTCAAAAGCCTTACGCAGGAAAGGAGGAAAGAAGCTAAGCGTAGCTTGGGCTTAGTGTTAGACATGGCGGTCATCTAGGAGAGCTGGACAGTGCCATAAGAGTCGAGGCACAGGAAGTAGAATGGCACCAGGGAAAGCTAGGGACTTCAGGCCATTGGTCTCTCCTCAGGAAAGCAACAGGATTTGCTGAAAGGGCAAGGAGTTGACTCAGGAGGAAGGAGACAGGAGTGGTAGTGAGTGCCCTAAGTTGGATGATGTGGCTGCAGGAGGGGTACAGGAAGGTACCAAGGAGCCCATCATGGTTGCCGGGGACACCAAGGTGCCAGGGGCCAAAGAAATGGCGGTCGGTGCAGTCTCCACAGAGCCTGTCGCGTGTGCCTGTGAGACCAGTAAGGTAAACATCACCTCAGGCCTAGCCAAGAAAGCGCAGGAGAGTGAGGGATGGAGTAGAGCAGCCATGAAAAGCCTCTGAGGTTGGGAGTTGGCTCAGTACCATCTAAGAAACTGCAGGAAAGCGAGATGAGGAGAAGGATGGTCGTAAAAAGCCCACCGAGGTTGGAAAACACCTCAGTTCCAGCTAAGCCACAGCAGGAGGGAGAGACGGCGAAGACTCGTGGATGTCCGGAGAGGAGAGTAGTCATCTCGAGGGGACAGCGGCAAGTCACGATTGGAGGAGGTCGGAGGGATGGAGAAAGAAATCCACCATCCAAGTCCATCCACAAATCAGCAAATGACTAATCAAGGGACCAGTCCTCAATGAGGAGAATCCAGAGACTAAAGACTTTAGTCACATTAAGGACTGGTGTGAACAGTTGTCATCGACTGAAGACTGTAAGGCTAAGAGTCTGTCACCGACTCCACTGCACCAGAGAGAGTGGGCAGATCTTCAATCAAGTCGAATAACTTTTGCTGAGGGGGAAAATGCAGCAAACTACATGGGACTATGTTTAAACCTTGTGTCTCCAGAATTCATGCTATGTTACAGTTTTCCCCAGTGGCAGAGGAAGAGTTAACTTTGTCTAGTTGGGGGAGGGAAGATCATAAATGTAACATGCCTGTGGTATAAGAGAATAAAAACCTCACTGCTACCGAGAAAGAGCAGCTGAGTGCTTTGATACAAGCAGACATTGGAAGGAGTTGGTGTTTTAAGGGAGGAGGTTATCCCAGTGTAAAAGAAACATCATTCCAGCTGCTTGTGGAAAGAACAACTCCAGAGTGCCAGGTTCGGGCAAGAACCAGGTAGATGGGTAACATCTTATGCTTCTTGTCATTCAGAGGGCAACAAGTGAATCTGATAATTTGGACAAAGAAATTGAAGAACTTAAATCCCAGATAAACCCTCCTTTAATTTCTGTTGACATTGATTCTATAAAAAAGAAATGCGAGCAACTGTTCACTGATCTAAAGAAATATAAATTGGGCAAAGTTAAAAGAGAAGAACAGGACTTCGCAAGCGATAGGGTTTACCGATGGGCCTTCAAACCTAACAACCGAAGAAACTACACCAGGAAGGTTCACTTTGAAGAGGACCCCTATACTTCGGAGGATCAAGGTGCAATGTCGGATTCTTCGGGCACATCATCTACTAGCTCTAAATACAATTTAAGGAATCCAAAAAGAACAGAAGAAGGAACTGGACAGTTGTCTGCGTCTTTTTCCCGCAAGGGCCGAGGGAAACAAAAAGCAACCTAGTAGTGAACTTATCTGATATGAGGCTTACTAATCATGATTATTATATTTTAAATAAGGGTATTAGTTTTGTTTTCACCCCTAGGTGCTCGGAAGTTAATATTAGAAAAGACGTTGCAACCATCTTCAGAAATATCAGATTACGTGAACACTTTGCGAAGGATTCGGCCCCACCGTTGGACTGCGCCATTCCCCATAAATTCAGGATTAAAAGCAAGTTTGTCCCTCCAGTTGTCTCCAATTAAGTTAAAGTCTTCGAAGAGGTTATACTACAAGAAATTGAACGATTGGACCACAATCGTGACAGAGATAAGACCAACCTTTCTGCGGATATTAAAAGATTAAATACCTGGGAAATCACCCCTCCATCATCATAAAGCCAGCGGATAAAGGAGGGGCCCTGGTTATTTTAAATCGAATTGATTATATGAGAGAAGCATTCAATCAACTTAATGATGCCAAGGTTTACAGGCCCATTCTCCAGGATCCCACTAAAAAAAATTCAAAACTATATTTCACACGGTTCAATCCGATGTCGAACAAGGTTTCATTAATCATCAAATGGCGGACTTCCTTATTAATTACCATCCATACCCAGATATTATTTGTTGCCAAAAATTCACAAAAAACAATTTCCTCCTCCCGGGAGACCAATTGTCGGTGCCACCAATGGCTTACTCCAACCCCTTACAATATTTCTAGATGAAATCCTCAAACCTTTCATTGTAAAAACACCATCTTATATTCGTGATACTGGCGATTTCATTTCTAAAATTGATGGACTGCAAACACAAGAAGGGGATTCTTTGGTGACTGCCGACATTAAATCTTTATATACCAATATAGACTTATCTTTAGCAAGACATATGATTTATCGGGTATTGGACAATAGGCCAGAACCACGAAGTCCTCCTATGGAATTTCTCATGGAACATTCATCTTCTTAAAGACTATCCCGGTCCTGAGGAGCCGACAGGCGAAACACGTCGACCGAAATTGATCCGCTTGTCTTTCTCACTCATACGGGACTTTATTTGCATTTTTTACCATTGTATTGAACTTCGGGAAAGTGCGGATCATAAATGACTTTGCAGGCTATATAGCCGCATTTATGCACTGAATGTTTATCTTTAGGCTTATTGCCATACTTATGTTTCATGCATGAACTCTATGTTGTATATTGGATATATGCCTTAAGATAATCATATTGTGATAGTTCATGCTGTATCATTGTTTATGCAGGCTTGAAGCCGCTTGAATATACTGCTTTACTTTATGAAAAAATTTTACATGGTTACTTTATATGACATTGTATGACTTACTACCATATTATGTGGATATATTAATACATTACTAATGGATATTTACTAAACCATATTTTATGGTAATACTATTTTGTTGTTGAATTATTCTTAGCTCGCCTAATCCAGATGGGTAACATCCGACACAGTAAATCTAAAGTCGGAGTTCAGACCTCCAAGTCTTTAAGGGTTTGCAATTTATGACATAAAGGTAAATATTAATCCAGTGGGTCTAGACACCACAGGGTTATTATTGGAAGGTAACTGAAGGGTAAAGTTAGAAGGTAATTGTAATGAAGTCAATATATGTATTGTTTTATTGTTGAATATGTGGTCATACGATTACATTTGTGTTGGAATATAAGGTTAAATGTTAAACAGACCCTAAAGGGTTAACTCTGATAATACAGGCATTTCCCTCATAAGAGAATGTGTTACTATGGAAACAGAGGGAGGAGCCAGAGAATCTGTGGTGGGAGGCAGATTCAAAAAAGTTCAGTTGGAGAGACAGTTGGAGAGTAGCTAAGCCAGCGGAAGGCAGGGCTTAGAGAGTTGTCGATTCTGTTCTGAGGTAATAGGATGACAGCTGTGCTTGTTAAACTGCAGAAGAGGCAGTTTATTCTAGGGAACTGAAAGAACAGTTTCTAGAGTAGTTTAAGCTGGAGAGTTAACCTGATGATATAGGTAGAAGCCAGACGTTTCGTAAATCACCTATGGTATAGCTGTTGCCAGAGTCAGTTGGTCAGCAGTAGCTGTTGGAGAAGCAGCTAGTCTATAGCCTTTGGAGAAGGCAGATCTAGCCTGTGGCCTGTGGAGAAGGCAGTGTTAAAAAAGTAACCATAAGATTGGCCTCTTCGGGTATGAAACCAAAATAAGCTCTAAAAATAAGCTCTGTAACCACTACGATATTGTGAAAATAAACATTTCAAGCCTGTTTTAAACCAAGTCTCTCAGAACATCTTTGTAAAACACAAGTCTCCTCACAATATATTGGTGGCAGCGAAAGTGTATGAAGAGGGAAAGAAGTTTAAACAGCCAGCGAAGTAGACGCACGCACGAAAATTCCAAGATGGCGCCGGTGTGTGGAAGCACTGCAGATGAGCTCCAGCCGAAGCTGCCAGAGCTGGAGGCCACACCGACCTCCTGCCCAGGGGTTAACCCCCACTTGGAAGGGGTTGACCTCCAGCTTGAAACTGCTGTCGCAGGTCCCCCCATTGGGTGCATTTTTTTCAAACTCCATCGGGTGCACCTGCCGGAGCGGCCTGGACTCCACCCCACCCATCATCTTGCCAGAAGATCTGTGGAGGACCTCACAGGGGCATACCTGCCTCTCCCTGGGTATGATCTGCCAGCAATACAATCTGCTGGTCTCCCAGCTTAGAAGGTTGGGCAATATGCTGTCAGCCTTCTCCAGCTCCAGCCACCAACCCTCATTGCCCATAAGGACGGGCACGTTCCTCAGGGAGATGCCCAGGGCTTCACCAGGAGGCCCTCTCTCCGGATCCCTCCAGGAGGAAGCCAGGGCAGGAGAGTCGGGAACGATCCAAAACTCCCAAGCGGGGTCTGTTCAAGCCCCGAAGAGAACACCTGGCGTGCCCAGCAAGGTCGGCCCATTTGAGGGACCGGGCGGCTGCCCTTTGTCCGCACACGGCAGCAGGCCTTCTTATCTGCGGCCTGTAGAGCCCCCTGTGAGCCCTACTTCCTATCTGGACGTCTCTGCGGTCCTGGCGAAGGTCCCGAGAGCTCGCCCCCGGCGTCGGCTGGCCCTGCTACAGGCTCGGGGGGTGGGGGCCATTAGGCCAGATTCCCCCAAGATGGCGCCTGGTCAAACAGATTCCCCCAAGATGGCGCCTGATCAACCAGAAGACGGGTTTGGATCCCTACAGGAGGAGCGGTCTCGCTAAGGAAGGACTCCCAGACCCGCCGGTGACGCTGGAGGCCATGCTGGAGAATGAGGCCCGGCCTGGCTCGGCTGTGAGGGCATGGGCGGATACCCCCAACATGGCGCCGAGCCTGAACCACTCGGCGTCCTTAGCTCCGCCCCCCTTGCATGCCCTACAGACGGTGGCCACTCCCCCTGGAAGCCCTGAGCTTGAGTGCCTGTCAGTCCTCCCCTTAGAGGCCTTTAGCATCTCGAGAGTGCTGGCAAAGGCCCCCGGAGAACGTCCTCGACGGCGAGCTGGCTGTTTTCCATCAAGGGGGCAGGAGATCGACCATCTGGCCCTGTCGCCCTCTCCTTCGACCCCCCCAGATGCCTGCTTTGGTGGCCAGCTCATTGCCTCCTGCCACCCCCTCTGCTGGCCCAAGGAGGAAGTGCAGGCCAGGCCAGATGAAAAGGAAACGCGAACGGAAGCAACGCCAGGGGGGAGGCCAGGACTCCCTCTTATCCGCCCCCATCATACATTCAGCCTGCCAAGCCCACACGGCCTACCAATAATAGCCCCCCTGGAACTCCCTCCCCATGGACCGAGGCAACAGGCGGCCTAGGACCAAGGTCTGTGTCCCAACACCCAACCCATCCAAGGGTCTCAATCTAAGACACCGAGGGAGGGGAAGCAAACGGAGGAGCTTTGGTCCTAGGACTTTTTGGGGGGTAGGTTTTGGCCCGAGAGACAATACCCACAACCCGACCCCGCGGGAGGCGGCCGAGAAGCAGGCCATAGGGGGGCCGGGAAATGAGACTGCTACCTCTAATAGATCTAAGAGGGATAGCGAGCTACGGAGGGGTAACAGGCCTCCCACCCAGGGTTCATACCCACAGCCCCCCGAGAAACCTGTGTCCATCCATCCGAAGTCACCTGGTGGGAGTCGGGGACTGCCACCAACTTCCCCTTTTCACGGGTATGCCGGAAGCTAAATCCCTCACAGGTGCCCAGGCCTCAGATTCAGCAGGTATCCCAGTGATCTCAGGGCGGGAGTGCACGGTAGGCGCAGGTCGAATGCAAGACCTACAGCGAGAGCCAGACAGAGTCACATCAGGACTCGACCTGGCCCTGACCTGCGACCTATTCCCAGGCACGCTGATGATAGACTTCCAGCTATCTCCCCTCCTCTCTGGTGCTGGTAAATGCTAGATCTGTCCGGAACAAGTCCGCCACCATCAGGGAGTTCTGTGAGGATGAAAAAGCAGACCTATTCTGCGTCACCGAAACGTGGCTCCAGGATGGCGACAACACCTGCCTCCAGGAAATTATCCCCCCTGACTATGTTGCCACGCACCAGAATAGGGACGTGGGACGGGGGGGGGTGGCAATACTCTCCCGCGATGGATTACACCTTAGAGCGATCCCTGCGCTGACCACCTCAGGGCTTGAAAGTGCTGGCCTGGTGTGGGAGTCCCAGGAGAGCTTGGCCGTCCTGCTGGTGTACCGTGCGCCTAGCGCACCGACAGAAAGCCTGGCGCGGCTGCTGGAGACTGTGTCGGAGTGGGCATTGAGGTTTCCCAGGCTTATTGTCCTGGGGGACTTCAATGTCCACGCCGACGCAGCCTCTGCTCCATCTGCAGCCACGGACCTAATCTCGACCATGGCGACATTAGGCCTCTCCCTCTGTAGCTCGGGACCCACACATTCGGCCGGGCACACCCTCGACTTGGTTTTCAGCGCGGGGGTTCAAGTGGACCTAGCCTCCGTAATAGAGGTTCCATGGTCGGACCACTGTGCTCTAAGGATCCGGGTTGAGCAACCGCCCCCCCCCCCCCATGCAAGGGCGCCGAACGGATTTGGGTTCGCCCGAAGAGACTTATGGAACCCGAAAGGTTCCTGAATGCTCTGAGGGATCTGGAGTCTATCAGCGTCTCAGTCGATGAGCAGGTTCACTCCTGGAACACCTCTCTTGCTAGAGCTCTCGACGAGATTGCCCCCAGGCGTCCTCTCCGACCCCGCAAACATCGATCTCCTTGGTACACAGCAGATCTTAGGTCGATGAAGCGGGAGAGGAGACGACTAGAGCGCGTGTGGAGGAAACTCCGCGACGGAGCCTCAGTATCAGCTTATAAGCTATTCAAAGATGCTTATGAGCGTGCTGTCAAGGCGGCCAAAAATGTGTACTTCTCCGCCTCGATAGCGTCTGCTAGCTCACGCCCGGCCCAATTGTTCAAGGTAATTCGGTCTTTGACGACGGTCCCTACTGTCCCAAAAAATAGTGATCAGGCCCTCACTGCCGGTGCTTTCCAGAGCTTCTTCACAGACAAGATACTAAGCCTCCGCGGACCTTCCGGCCACGGTTGATACAGTAAGAGAACTTGAGACCCCGTGGCCCTCCGCCGGGCCCACCCTCGACCGGTTTCGGCCACTGGACACAGATGCTGTTGATAAGATTGTGGCTGCAACTAGGCCTACCACCTGCTCCTCGACCCGTGCCCCTCCTGGCTTGTTTGATCGTGCCTGGAGGGGTTACGTGGCACTCTGTTGAACATCGTAAACAGCTCCCTTGAGCAAGGAGTCTTTCCAGAGTGCTTAAAAGAGGCGGTGGTAGCTCCATTACTGAAGAAACCGTCACTAGACCCGGCGGTTCCCTCCAACTACCGACCAGTGTCGAACCTTTCGTACCTGGGGAAGGTAGTTGAGGGCAGTAACGGAGCAGTTGCAGTCCTTCTTAGATGATGCAACATGGCTAGACCCCTTCCAGTCCGGCTTCCGTTCGGGGCATGGGACGGAGACGGTTCTGATCTCCATCACAGACCAACTCCGCTGCCAGCTCGACCAAGGCGGGTCTGCGCTGCTCGTGTTATTGGACCTCACGGCAGCGTTTGACATGGTCGACCACAATCTATTGATCCACCGCCTGGCCGTGGCTGGAGTGAGGGGGACAGCCCTTAAATGGCTGACCTCCTTCCTCCACCAGCGGTCTCAGCGTGTGAGGAGGGGCGAGGTGGTCTCCGAGGGCTCCCCACTACTCTGTGGGGTCCCCCAGGGGGGCCATTCTCTCCCCTCTGTTATTTAACATCTACATGCAGCCGCTTGCACAGCTGGTGCGGAGTTATGGGCTGGAGTGTCACCAGTACGCTGACGACACCCAGCTCATTCTGAGGATGGAGGGCAGGCCGGGTTCTGTCCCCGATAATTTCCAACACTGCCTCGAAGCCGTTACTGGATGGCTGCGAGCCAGTAGGTTGAGGGTGAATCCGGCGAAGACGGAGATCTTGTGGCTGGGTCGCCCGGGTGATGTTAATGTCCAGCTTCCGAGCCTGGACGGTGCGGTGTTATGCCCATCGCCTTCCGTAAAGAGCCTGGGGGTCCATTTGGACTCCCAGCTGACCATGGAGGCCCAGGTCTCTGCGGTCAGCAAGATCGCTTTTTTCATCTGCGACAGGCAAGGAGGCTGGCCCCCTATCTCTCCCGGAACGATCTGGCCACGGTGATCCAAGCCACAGTCATCTCAAGGCTGGATTACTGCAACGCGCTCTACGTTGGCCTTCCTCTGTCTGTGACCAGAAGCTCAGGCTAGTGCAGAACACTGCCGCCCGGCTCCTGTCTGGCACGCCAGCTGGCGCCCACATAACACCTGTTTTGCAGGATCTGCACTGGCTGCCAATTGAGCACCGGATCACCTTCAAAGTGTTGGTCCTCACCTTTAAGGCCTTACACGGCCTGGGGCCAGCGTATTTGAGGGACCGTCTCACCCCATATTGCCCTCCGAGATCACTTCGGTCTGAGGACTCCAATCTCCTGGAGATACCTTCAGCTAAACTCGCAAGGCTGACTGCTACCCGCCGGAGGGCGTTCTCTGTCATAGCACCTACGCTGTGGAACGCCCTCCCGGCCGGAACTCGGGCTATGAAGGACTTGCTCCCGTTTAGACGGGCCTGTAAAACATACCTGTTTAAGCAGGCCTTTGGTGAGTAAGTCCTGCCCATGCCCCGCCATCTATTCGTTCTTCTGAGGATGATGTGCTGTTCATTGTGTTAACTGTGTTATTAATTACTGTACTGCTGTTGTTTTTAATAGTTTTTAACTGCTTATTGCCTGTATTTTACTGTGCCCTTCGGCTCCTGTAAGCCGCCGCGAGCCTCAGGGAGTCGGCGGCATAGAAGCCCGAATAATAATAATAATAATAATCTTTACAATCGGTGGCAACGGTTAAAAAGTTGTCAAATCCCCAGTTTCCCAGTTGTGAGTTCGAATCCACAGGGATCAACGCTAGCTATCAGCGGCATTCGAATCTTTTCAAATTGGTGGCAGCGGTGGGATCCCCTGCCCTGCCACGGTTTAAAAGGTGGTCGAATCTTTTCAGTAATGTATTAATGTACTGTAATATATTATATGGTTAACCGTTTTCCTTACAGATGTGTTTTGCAATGTATTGTGTTTTTGCATATTTATTGCTGTATATTCATGCAAAATGTTTATGTGTAAATGCACTGGTAAGAATTGAAGAATGTCATAACTGCAATGTTTGACTTTAAGATGCAAATGTGTTGCATTGCATTGAATATGTGTACAGTGGGTTAGAAACTGTAGAACAGGGGTGCTCATTAGGTAGCTCGGGAGCTACTAGTAGATCTTCAGCCCTTTTCCAGGTGATCTTCGGGCCTCACCAGCCGGATGGGGCGCTCCTGCCATGCGCGCGCACACCCTGCGCGCATGCACGCTCTTGCTGCTGGCTTCCGCTCTCGCAGTGCTTCTTTCTCCTGCGGGGCATTGCAGGAAGAAAGAAACATGAGGCGGGGCCTCTGGAGGGAGCGCCCTGCCTCTCTCTCATCCAGAAGCAGCTGTGCAGCCTCAGTTGCCGGTGAGACAGGCAGGGCGGATGCGCTCCCTCTGGATGCCCCGCCTCGTGCTTTCTCCTTCCTGCAATGCCCCGCAGGCGGAAGAAGCACTGCGCAGGCGAAAAACAGCAGCAGGAGCATGCGCGGTGGCAAGAGCGCATGGCGGCGGGAGTGTGCGGCGGCGGCAAGTAGATCTTTTGGACTTGGTTGCTTTAAGAGTAGCTCGCATGCTGAAAAAGTGTGAGCACCCCTGCTGAAGAAGGTTAAGTTGCTTAGTACTAGCCTTTACCTCAGAAGAGGAATAGAATCCCTCTTCATACTGCAAATTACATAGGCGGGGGAGGAATAAGAATAGCATAAGAATGCAGTTCTTATATTAATAACTACTGCTGCTAAACTGGTATATGCTAAGTTCTGGAAATCTGAAAAGTCACCAACAAGAGAGGATTGGGTCTCAAATGTCATAGACACAATCCAAATGGAGTGACTGACAGAAGCCCTAAGGGATAAAGATAGAGACGGAGATAACGATGAAAAATGTGATTGGTCTTTGGTACAAGATTATTGTAAAATTATTATAACAAGATTATTGTAAAATTATTGTAAGATTATTGTAACATAGATCTAAAATTAAACTGGGATTAAGGATGCTGAGTATATATTAAAAAAACCCCAAACAAACAAATTCTATTTTCCTTTCTATATTTTAGGGGAGATTTAAGAGAGTTAAGCAGCATAAGAAGATAAGGGGGAACTCTCAAATACTGTATAAATTACTAGTTTGTGTATTAGGTTGCTTGCTAACTTAAGAAATGAGTTAAAACAAATCCTTCATGAGAGTTATTAAAATAAGCTGTGGGATTGTGTTGCCTTAAATCAGTGCTTCTCGGTCTGTGGGTCCCCAGGTGTTTTGGCCTACAACTCCCAGAAATCCCAGCCAGTTTACCAGCTGTGGGATTTCTGGGTGTTGGGGGCCGGGGCATCTGGGGACCCACAGATTGAGAACCACTGCCTTAAATGTTTACTGGTTTTAAGTTGTTTCTTTAATTACTAAAACAGTCTTCCAATAGATAACAGTTTTAATATGAGTTGGTATGCAAAGTCATCTTTTGGCGCCTTTGAGAATAAAAGCAGAAAGTATATATTTGTAATATGTTCATTGTTTTGTGTTCTGTTTACACTCACTGTAAGCTGTTAATATATGTAAATAAAATTTTATTTTTAAAAATGAACAAATGAGGAAAAAAAAAGAAGCATAAGAAGATATAAACGAATACTACGCTCGAAGGCCTTCGATAGAGAGAAATATACACCATACCGACCCAAATCTTTTGTGCACTATTCTAACTATTCCTTCCCCCTTCATCCCTTATCATTCTTTCCCATCAACCCTGTCCCATTGCACCCTTTTTTCTTCTCTTTTTCTATACTTCCCCCACCTCACTCCCCTTTTTCTTATCTTCTTTGTTGACTCTTTCCAACAATAGTCGGAAAGTTAGACACATGTCTGAATTATTTCCTGTATCTCTGTTTTAAATGCTGTGCTTAATATTTCTGGATAAGCAATTGTTTTATTGTGAAAACTCAGTAAAATGTATATTAAAAAAAAGAAATAAAAAAGAATGCAGTTCCAAACTGGACCAGTGCTGCTTATTCCGTTGGTGACACAGAAGAGCGAGGCAATCTCCTCTCTTCTTAGCCTCATTGTGACGAATTTCCCTACCTTAGAAGACCAGGGTTAGCTCAGGATAGGTCCAGAAGCTGGCATCCATTTTGTATGGAAGCTGGGGGAAGCCATTTTAGGTTGGAGACATTCCTAAGGAGGGGCGGAGCTTGAGGGAAGCCCAGGGGAATGTGGAGAACCTTTTAGATAGGCTGAGAAAAAGTGGGCGGAGCTTGGTCAAGTGGAGGGAAAAAAAGAGGAGCCAATGGAAATTTTGAGTTCACTCCCTATTGGACAAGAAGAGTGTCATCTTACTAAGATGTTTGGCTCTTTGGCACTGGTGGGGCGGAAGGTGTGCCCAGAGCCTGGCAGAGGCCCTCAAGCCCCGACCAAAAAAGGTACTGAAATACTTGCGAGTCTATATCTCTAAGAATATAAACAACAACAAGAATTAATAATGTCATATCCTAACATATCATGGTTCCAATACATACAAATTAAGGAGCATTTCACTAAAGACAAAGAAATAGGCTTTATAATGAATGAAGGTAACTGGGACAAGATAATGAAATCAGAAAAGGAAACAAGATCTAAAATATATCAAAAGTTATTGCAATGGAACACAAAAGAAGAGTAAAGGAATGTATGATTAACTAGGCAAAAATAGAGGTTGGACTATAACTATTGATCAATGGGAAATAATCTGGAAGAAAAATTTGAAATATACATGCGTATCTGACCTAAAAGAAAATTGGAATAAAAATGTTTTACAGATGGCATTTGGCACCACACAAATTAGGCAAATTCTATAAAAACATACATTCAAATTGTTGGAAATGTGACGAAATTGAGGGAACCTTCTTCCACATGTGGTGGATGTGCAGAAAAGCAAGAGATTTTTTGGAAAGAGATACAGGAACATTTACAAAAAAATATTCCAAGTATTCCACTCAAACCGGAATTATCTATATATATAAAATTGCTCAGTCCGTTTAATGTCGTATATAGACAAAGAAACTATGGCTCCCACAACCACCAAACTTGACAACCGACTGGACCATTACACTAGGTACAGACAACGCCAAAAACACCGGACCTACATACCTCCCAACACCCCAAAAACGATCCCCAAACATTGCCAACGGAACTCCCACCCCGGCCACTTCGCTGCCAGCGCAAACGTTTAGAACGTTCGCACATGGAAGCCAGAGCGCCTCCTCCGCCTCCTCCTTTGTTCAGGAAGAGCGGCGGGGGGGGGACGTGGAAGGAGGAGGGGACACCCCTCCCCTCCTCCCCAGCCCCTCCCACCTCCTTCCGCGCCCCCTGCCGCCGCCCGGTAAGGTATGTGTATACATATATACACATACACACATATATATATACACATGCACACACACATATACATATATAAACATCCACACACATATATAGCACAGCAACGCGTGCACGGGTCAGCTAGTTTCTACTGCGATTGAACAAAAAACTAGAAAATAATACAGATAAACTCTTTTTTTCTATTGACAACTGCGGCCAGACTATGCTACGCAAAAATATGGAGGAAAAACAAAATATCAAAAATTGATGATTGAGATAAAAAGATTATGGAGATAAGAAACATGGATAGACTTTCTTACCCATTACAAAAATATAAAGGGAAAATAGAGAGACAGATTGGACACTGATAACAGACTATTTAAGTCACAGACAAAAATAAATATAAAATATAATAAAATACGATATAAGAGAAAAGATCAGAAACCTCACACACAGGAGACAAGAAAATACAGAGAAAAGAGAATGAAGGAATGAAAAACGAGAAAAGACTTGGAAGAAAGAAAAGGAGAAGCTTCACCTCGAAGCAGCCTGGAAGCAAGACGAAAAACCTTAACAATGTTTTCTATACACCCCCTTTTGGTCTCTCTTTCCTTTACCCTCTCCTCTTTTTTTCTTCCCCTTTCCCCCTCTCTTTTCCTCATTCTTTCCTTTCTACTTCTCTTTCCCTTTCTCTCTTCTATCTGATTGGTTTTTAAACTGCTATTTTTAACTTTATGTATATAGCAAACTCTCAATAAAGATTTTTTTAAAAAAGAATATAAACAATTCAAATGAACTATAACCAATTACAGAAAAAATGGTTTTCAGAAAACTGGTCAAAGTAAGTGCTTGGCACTTTGGGGTTCAATCTACCAAGGCAATAGCCCTAAAACAGCCCCACTCCTAAGACCACACCTTACTCCTCCCTCCTCCTTTCGCCTCCTCTGAACCTCAGGAAGATCATAAAGGACATTCATTCTCTGGTGCTTTAGTGAGCTTGCTGTACTAACCCTTGATCTCCTTCACAATAGCTACACAGGGTTCAGTTGCTGTCATTTGGCTTTTTTTCTTCTCCTTCTTCTCTAGTGTTCCGGATGAAGCTCAAGAGTCCTCCTTCACGGACAGTACATTGGACAATTGGGAGAAGAAGCAAAGGCAGGAGCATTGTACTTATGTGAAGAGGAAGGAATCGAGATTTGAAAGGAAGTCTCCTCTCTTTCTTTTAGAGCGTTTCTGTATGATATCAGCTCCACACCTGAGCCTGGATGAAAAGAGTCAGGGGTCCTTTGCTCCACCCGATATCCGCCGGGAAGTAGACCAGCAAAGAAAGGACCAAGGCATTGTCATTTCCGGCCCATCCTTTGTTCGGATATCAGCCAGCATGTTGATGACTCCAAGCAAGAAACAAATTCCTAAGCTCTACAGAGATATTTGCAAGAACACCTCAGCAAGCGAGAGTCCAAAAGCGGCAGGCTAAAACCCAGAACCTTAATCACTGGCTGATCCCGGATGAGAAACTCCCTTCTGGGCACACAGAAGACTGGGTGACTTGGGCACCATCGTGGCCTCCATCATCCCTTTTCCTATACCTTAACGTCAGCATGAGACTGTGCCTCTCTTCATTCCCGGGATCGCTCCGTGTCTCTCTGGCTCCTCCTCCATAGGCCCTCCAGCTCCGGCCTCCTCCTGCCTGCTCTGTCCCGGCAAGACCCATGCAACTCCATCATGCAGACAGGAAGGCAGGAAGCCCAGTCGCAGAGGGAGCGTTGAACAGACTGTGCTCTGGTACCATGAGATGCAGAGCCAATCTTAAAAAAAATAAGGCTACAAAGTGGAATCCGGGTGTGGAGAAGAGCACCATACTGACTACTTACTACAATGCAGTCAGAGCCCTGCCATATGCCAGAGTCGCTCCATGTGGCCAGCTTCTGGTCAAAGGAAATTTAGCATAATGCCAAGTTTTAAACTTTTGTTTGTGGTATTTTTTATACATTAGAATTATATTATCAATTTGCTTCTGACACGATACTTTGCTCTTCCCTTTCTTTCACAGTGCATCCTAACTAAGGGAGGAGACATTGGTGGAATATGGACAAAATTTGCAACCAGAAGTCTGAGGAATTGAGGTAATTCCCTCACTCTTTGGATGGGGGTTGGACCTTCTAGTTGAGCTGGAGGAGTCTTTAGGCTTTATATTCTTACATATGTTCGTTTTCTCTCTCTTAGTGCACCTACATCTCTGGAATAGAGGACTATGAAGAAGAAAAGGAGCCTTCTAGCTATATATATATATATATTTTCTCTTAGTGAACCAACACCACTTGAGTTAGAGAATTTGGAAAATGCCCAAGGTGAAGTGAGACTAGAAAACAGAAAGGGAGGCACCGGTCCTGTGGAGCCCAGATCCTGGCAGAGGCCCCCTAGCCTTGACTAAGGGGGTCAGAAAGACCCTGGAAGGTGGCTCCTCCCCCAGCCTTCACAATGCTGTTTGAAATAGACATTTGGAAGGAGGCATAATCCTACAATAGTGAGCATCTTGTAGTAACTCTTGATTTTTCAGCACAGCTGAACAGGAGGGTTCAATTGCGGACATTTTGCTATTTTCACTTCTTCTCTAGAACTCCGGATGACGCTCAAGACTTCTCTTCTGAGGACAGCACATTAGACACTTGGGTAAGGAGGGCAAGGCAGGAGCACTGTACTTCTGCAAAGAGGAGGGGATCAGGATTTCAGAGGAAGTCTCTCTTTCTTTTACAGTGTTTCTGGGTGGTATCAGCTACGCAGCTGGGTTCCTATGTCCTATGAATCCTGAGTAAGGAGTGAAAAGCAGGAGCATTGTACTTCTACAAAGAGGAGAGGATTTGGGTTTGGGAGGCTATGGGTGACAGAGATCAAAATAGGTCAGATGTGGTGTGTGGGGGGAGACCAGAGCCTGGCGGAGGTCCCCCAAAGGTGCCTTACTCGTAATTGCAAAACTCATGGGGGAAGAAGAAAACATCTCCTGCTGGCTGAAGTCCAGCCTTCACAATGTTGTTTGAAAAAGACTTTTGAAAGAAGGCCTAATCCTGCAATAGTGAGCATCCTGTAGTAACCTGTGTATTCTTTCAGCATAGCTGCACAGGGATCTATTGCTGCCATTTGGCTGTTTTCTCTTCTCTAGTGCTCCAGCTCTACCTCCGTAGACGGCATATTAGACACTTGGGGAAGGAGGGAAATGCAAGAGCATTGTACTTCTGCAAAGAGGAGGGGATCAGGATTTGAAAGGAAGTCTTCTCTTCCTTTTACTGTGGTTCTGGATGG
Organism: Anolis apletophallus; assembly: GCA_030556195.1. Classification (NCBI taxonomy): domain Eukaryota; kingdom Metazoa; phylum Chordata; class Lepidosauria; order Squamata; family Anolidae; genus Anolis; species Anolis apletophallus. The sequence goes on along the minus strand of JARBWK010000009.1, from coordinate 24,347,810 downwards.
TATCAGCCCTGCAGCGCAACCCGGATGCAAGGAGTGAGGGCCACATTCGAGCAGAATCCTACAAAGAACTGGAGGAGGAAGGACGAAGTGAAGGAAGTGTTGATGGACATGAAGGAGGAAGAAGTGGAGAAATTATACGAATCCTGGGTAAGGAGCGAAATGCAGGCGTACTGCCTTTCTGCAAAAGGTAAGGGAAGATCAAGCTTTCAGAGGAAGTTTCCCAATAGTCACTTTGCTCTTCTCTTTCTTCCACAGTGCATCCTGTCCAGGGGAGGAGACGTCGATACTATTGACACGCTTTGGAGCCAGCAGTCCCAGGAATAGAGGTAACTTCTCACTTTTTGGATGGGGATTGGGTCTTTTGGGGGCAGGGTTGGAGGAATTTTTGGTTTTAGAGAATTTGGAAAATGCCTAAGGTGAAGTGAGACTGGAAAACAGAAAGGGAGGCTCCGGTCCTGTGGAGCCCAGATCCTGGCAGAGGCCTCCAAGCCTTGACTAAGGGGGTCAGAAAGACCCTGGAAGGTGGCTCCTCCCCCAGCCTTCACATAGACATTTGCAAGGAGGCATAATCCTACAGTAGTGAGCATCTTGTAGTAACTCTTGATTTTTCAGCACAGCTGAACAGGGGGGTTCTATTGCTGACATTTTGCTATTTTCACTTCTTCTCTAGAACTCCGGTTGAAGGGCACGCGGCCTTTGGAAGGCACACTGTCTCAGCCTCAGATTGGCAGCCTTGAAGGGCACACGGCCTCAGATTGGCGGCCTTTGGAAGGCACACTGTCTCAGCCTCAGAGTTCTCTTCTGTGGACAGCACATTACACTTGGGTAAGGAGGGCAAGGCAGGAGCACTGTACTTCTGCAAAGAGGAGGGGATCCGGATTTCAGAGGAAGTCTCTCTTTCTTTTACAGTGTTTCTGGGTGGTATCAGCTCCGCAGCTGGGTTCGGATGCAAGGAGTGAAGGCCCCATTCGAGAGGTGTCCTATGAATCCTGGGTAAGGAGTGAAAAGCAGGAGCATTGTACTTCTACAAAGAGGAGATGATTTGGGTTTGAGAGGCTCAGGGTGACAGAGATCACCTTCAGCAGGTAGGCCATGGATAGGCTCCCTCGGAGGATTGGTTGGATGACGTGAGCAGCTCTAAAGAGGGAGAGTAGGATAACTTACTGCCCATGGATAAAGTTGCATTGTTGTACTGGAAAGAGACATTAATCCCATCTGAGCAGCCATAGTCAATGTTCACCTTCTTCCTGATGTTTCTTCTCCTCCATTTCTTCTCTCAGGGTTACAAGCTGTGAAGAAAGTGAACAATGTGAGCAACTCACTTCAGGTTCATTTATGTCAATCTTTCTGCATAAGAGAAAGTATGAGGCTAAGAGGATACTTTAAAGCAGGGGTGCTCACACTTTTTCAGCAAGCGAGCTACTTATAAAACACCCAAGTCGAAATGATCTACCTACCCACTACTCAGAGAGCCATAAAAACAAACTATTTGGAAATTCATTTCAGTGAGAGCCATATAATATATTTTACGACTGAATTCAACTAAATGTGAGTTTAATAAGCACCTAAATTTATTAATAACTAGCTTGGGGACCCGGCGGTGCCCGGGTTATTAGAAAAGAGTAGGTAATGTGAATTCAGGCCTTACAAAGTATCCCATGAGCTGAGGGCTAGTCAGGAAAATCAGATTAAGGATGCCTTACTGTTATTTCAGTCCTTACACAGTATCTCAGTAACTGTGGCATAGTCATGATAATCTAGTAGAGCAGTGTTTCTCAACCTGGGGGTCGGGACCCTCAGGGGGGTCGCGAGAGGGTTTCAGAGGGGTCGCCAAAGACCATCAGAAAACATATATTTATGATGGTCTTAGGAAGCCCTTTGGCAGAGAAGATTGAAGATCACTCTCCTTGTCCTTCTCTTTCTTTTTGGAAACAGACTGTGAATTCTCCCACCTAAAGCTCTACTCTGTGGTGATTGGCAGGCCTCCCAGGGCTGTTTCTGAGACTCCAAGCGGGGAGGGGAGAGCAGGCGTGCTTGGCGCATGGCAACATGATGCGCATGTGTGGGTGAGGGAAACTGTGTGAGGTGGGATGGAGGCTCACGCCAGCGGGTCCCTTCAAGGCATGAGGGTTCTGTGTAGGAAGTTTGTCCCAATTCTATCATTGGTGAGGTGCAAGGGGCTGTTTGATTGTAGGTGAACTATAAATCCCAGCAACTACAACTCCCAAATGCCAAGATCTATTTTCCCCAAACTCCACTAGTGTTCACATTTGGGTATATTGAGGATTAGTGTCAAGTGTGGCCCAGATCCATCATTGTTGAGTCTATAGTGCTCTCAATGTAGGTGAACTACAACTCCCAAACTCAAGGTTAATGCCCACCAAACACTTCCAGTATTTGCTGTTGGTCATGGGAGTTTTTTGTGCCAAGTTTGGTTCAATTCCATTGTTGGTGAGTTCAGAATGCTCTTTGATTGTGGGTGAACTATAAATCCCAGCAACTTCCAAATGACAGAAATAACCCCCCCTCAAAAATACAATTATGAAGTTGAAAATACAGGAAATAGCAAGGGAGGTTCAAAAGTCATATGAGCCACCTAACAACTTGTGGGGCTGGTTAACCGGATGGTTACCAGATGGAAAGTGGTTAAAGTCGCTGGTGGTGATAGGTTTCGGAACCTTCTGTGCAATTGGACTTGTATTTTGCTGTTTCCCATTGATGTTAAAGTGTTGTGCCTCAATTGCATGCCAGACTGTCAAGTTAGAGAAGATAGCCATGGTACAGAAGAAACGAGATTGGAGAAAGAGTTGGAGAGATTTTTAGGCTGCCTTAATCATGTTTGCAATCGCTCTTTGTAAAACGCTTTGCAAAAGAAAAAGTGAGGAAATGAAGGAGACTCATTGAGTTACAGAAGAAACGTCAGGAGAGAATGCTACCCAAGCATAGGCATAGGCAGAGAAGAAGGCAGAGTTAGCAAGCACGCTAGAGAACAGCAGTGATTGGTTTAGAAGGGACGCCACCTCATTGGTTGTCCTGGTGCATTACAATTGGTTTAGAGAAACACCATGTGCTCCTTGTTTACTAGTCAGTGATTGGTCTAGGAGACATCACACATGTTAGCCTAATGAAACACCCATTTGGCTGGTCCGTGGGAACGCTTATCAGAAAAGTAACCATATAGGGACAATCTACGCACATAGACAAAGCTTTAATAACTGGTCAGGAAAATAAACTGCGCAATGTCTGTTAGCCAATGGATTATTAATTACACAATGCATTGTTAATTGGTTAGAATCAGAGCACATCATAAGTGTTAGCCAGTGAAATGAATGAACGAGGCGGTGCTTAAACCGACTCCATTGATTGTATAAAACTGAATGACTGGAAGGAGGAGGGGTTCTGTCCCTTGCGTCTTGTTGCGCCATAGGGCAGACCTCTACAGCTGTGGATTCGAAATAAACCGTGTTTCCTGAGAAGTAACCCAGTTGTCACGTCTTCTCGTTCCTGCGCCCGCACGGAAAGCAGCCTTGGAGGGAAAAGGGTATCGTTTAGAAGGATTTTTCCTGCTTCAAAGTAGCAATGAAAATAATGGTTAGGGGTCACCACAACATGAGGAACTGTATTAAGGGGTTGCAGCATTAGGAAGGTTGAGAAACACTGTAGTAGAGGAAGTGTTACTGTCAATTCAGGCCATACACAGGATCCCTTTATCTGCGGCCTGATCTGGAGTTTCAAGTTAAGGAAGCCTTACGGTTTACTCAGTCCTTACATAGTAGCCCAGTAACTGAGGCCTAGTCCGGAAAATCAAATTCAGGAAGCCTAACTGTTAATTCAGTCAGGCCCTTTATTTTGCAACTTAGGCCTTGTCAGGAAAATCAAGTTAAATGAAGCACGCCTGGGAAATGTCTATTCAGGTGACAATCTTTTAGGTTACCTCGAACAACACAGTAATGCTCTCAGTACATCAGGAAACCCTCTCACTCTAGTGATATCCTCTCAAAAAATGGACATTCCATTTCCAACGGGGAAAAACTGTCATTTGGCTAACTGCCCAAACTAAGATGGCGTCTCTTTATCTACCCAGCATGAGACATACAGTAAATGTGGATCTGTCTGTACACAGTATCATAGCAACTGTGGCCTAATCAGGAAAATTAATTTGAGGAAGCCTTACTGTTATTTCCATCAGGCCCTTTCAGGCCCTTTATGTAGTATCTGAGGCCCTGTTAATTGAGTCAGGCCCTTCCTTTTCCCTTTCTGTTGGCAATTTCTTTTCTCTCTCTGCTGGCTAGGAATGTTGGAATATTGGGAGGCTGGCCAATCAGAGGCATTATGTGAAGGGGGTAATGGGAGTTATGTGTGTGGTCTTGACCAATCGTTGGATGAGGGATGCAGTGGTTCCAGTATGTGAGTGAAGGTACTGCAACTCCTATCTTCCATGGTCCCTCCTCCTTCAAACTGCAGCAGCATGTAGAGTGGGTCGTGGGGGCTCTGTCTGTGTGTGTGGATCGATTTTGTTTTTTGGGAGTTGTAGTTGCTGGGATTTACTGTTAACCTACAATCAAAGAGCATTCTGAACCCCACCAACGATGGAATTGGGCCTAACTTCCCACACAGAATCCCCATGACCAACAGAAAATACTGGAAGGGTTTGGTGGGCATTGACCTTGAGTTTTGGAGTTGTAGTTCACCTACATCCAGAGAGCACTGTGGACTCAAATAATGATGGATCTGGACCAAACTTGGCATGAAGACTCAAGATGCCCAAATGTGAACACTGGTGGAGTTTGGGGGAAATATACTTGACACTTGGGAACTGTAGTTGCTGGGATTTATAGTTCACCTACAACCAAAGAGCATTCTGAACCCCACCAACGATGGAATTGGGCCTAACTTCCCACACAGAATCCCCATGACCAACAGAAAATACTGGAAGGGTTTGGTGGGCATTGACCTTGAGTTTTGGAGTTGTAGTTCACCTACATCCAGAGAGCACTGTGGACTCAAATAATGATGGATCTGGACCAAACTTGGCATGAAGACTCAAGATGCCCAAATGTGAACACTGGTGGAGTTTGGGGGAAATATACTTGACACTTGGGAACTGTAGTTGCTGGGATTTATAGTTCACCTACAACCAAAGAGCATTCTGAACCCCACCAACGATGGAATTGGGCCTAACTTCCCACACAGAACCCCCATGACCAACAGAAAATACTGTGTTTTCTGATGGTCTTTGGCGACACCTCTGACACCCTCTCGCGACCCCTCCAAGAGTCCCGACCCCCCAGGTTGAGAAACACTGCTTTAGGGTGACATGTAGAGCAATAGTGGACTAATCTATTTCCAAGGCCTCTCCTGAGAGTTGTGTGTGCCAATCTTCCTTGCTCCAACCCCTTTTGCCCTCCACGCCCTCTTTCTTGTCTTATCCCTGCTTCCTATGGAATGGGCTCCAGGGGGTAGGGGTCTGGCCTTTCCTTTACCAGCAGTCTAGGGGGGAGGGCAGGTCTCTGAGGTCCCTCTGTGTTTTTGGGGAAGGGGCCACCTTCCAGGGTCTTTCTGGCCCCTCTTGATCAAAGCTTGGTGGCCTCTGTGAGGCTCTGGGCTCCCCTCCCTTCCTGTCAGTCAATCTGGGCGCCATTTTGGGAAGTCCTCTTTGAGTGGACGGCCATTTTCTGACTCCAGAAGGGCTCACTTTTGGGCTCCTGACAAGGCCGCACTGGCTCCACTCTCCAACCTTCCAGTGGCACACTTATCAGAGTGTCTCAGGGCTCTTCCACGCCGCCTTATATCCCTGAATATCAAGGCAGAAAATCCCACAATGTCTGCTTTGAACTGGGTTATCCGAATCCACACTCAGATGATGTGGGATTTCCTGCCTTAATATTCTGGGATATAGGGCTGTGTGGAAGGGACCTCAGTGTCTCAGCTTCAGATGGAGAGACTTGAGATTATAATGTTTCAGCCTCAGATTGGCAGCCTTGAAAAGCACACTGTCTACTGTCCCAGCCTCAGAGGGTGGCCTGAAATGGCACACTGTCTCAGCCTCAGATTGGCGGCCTTGAAGGGCACACGGCCTCGGCCTCAGATTGGCGGTCTTTGGAAGGCACACGGCCTCAGCCTCAGATTGGCGGCCTTGAAGGGCACACAGCCTCAGATTGGCGGCCTTGAAGGGCACACAGCCTTAGATTGGCAGCCTTGAAGGGCACACAGCTTCAGCCTCAGATTGGCGGCCTTGAAGGGCACACTGTCTCCGCCTCAGATTGGTGGCCTTGAAGGGCACACGACCTCAGCCTCAGATTGGTGGCCTTGAAGGGCACACGACCTCAGCCTCAGATTGGCGGCCTTTAAGTGCACGTGGCCTCAGCCTCAGATTGGCGGCCTTTGGAAGGCACACTGTCTCAGCCTCAGATTGGTGGCCTTGAAGGGCACACGGCTTCAGCTTCAGATTGGTGGCCTTGATGTGCACGTGGCCTCAGCCTCAGATTGGCGGCCTTTGGAAGGCACACGGCCTCAGCCTCAGATTGGCGGCCTTGAAGGGCACACAGCCTCAGATTGGCGGCCTTGAAGGGCACACAGCTTCAGCCTCAGATTGGCGGTCTTGAAGGGCACACGACCTCAGCCTCAGATTGGTGGCCTTGAAGGGCACACGACCTCAGCCTCAGATTGGCGGCCTTGAAGTGCACGTGGCCTCAGCCTCAGATTGGTGGCCTTTGGAAGGCACACTGTCTCAGCCTCAGATTGGTGGCCTTGAAGTGCGCGTGGCCTCAGCCTCAGATTGGCGGCCTTTGGAAGGCACACGGCCTCAGCCTCAGATTGGCGGCCTTGAAGGGCACACGGCGTCACCCTGTCTCAGCCTCAGAAGGGGGTCTTCTTAAAAGGTGCCAGGGTGTTGCTTCGAGAGGGCCTCATATTCTCAGCCTCAGACCTCAACAGGGAGCCCTGGGTGTTATTCCAGGCAAGGTTCTGCCTTTCACCCAAAACACCTTTTGGAGCTTCATTCTTCCTTTAGTTGCTACTTATAACTATTTACAGCTCTTCCCTTAGTATGCAAAGATACTCACCATCCTACTAAGACCCTCACACAACAAGGATGGTGATGGATTCCATGTGCAGAGAAACATGGCAAGGCCTGTTAAAATGGCAGATAGCAAGGCACATGGCAGAGAAGGAAGTGCACGTACAAGCCACGCCCATTCTTCCCTCCAGAGGACAGGAAATAATGTCCCTCTAGGATCTCACCTCTACTCTCTTAACCCTTTAGAGGACAAGGCTGGGAACACATCTATCTATATAAACAAACATGTAATGTTCGTTTGTGGGATTAACATAACTCAAAAACTACTGGACGAATTCTCACCAAATTTGGGCACAATACACGTATCAGGCCAACGAGTGACCATCACCTAAAATTTTGATTTTGTCATTTGGGAGTTGTAGTTGCTGGGATTTATAGTTCACCTACAATCAAAGAGCATTCTGAGCTCCACCAATGATGCAATTGAACCAAACTTGTCACACTGAACTCCCATGACCAATAGAAAACGCTAGAAGGGTTTGGTGGGCACTGACCTTGAGTTTGGGAGTTGTAGTTCACCTACATCCAGGAAGCACTGTGGACTCAAACAATGATGGGTCTGGACCAAACTTGGCACAAATATTCCATATGCCCAAATATTAACACAGATGGAGTTTGAGGGAAAATAGACCTTGACATTTGGGAGTTGTAGTTGCTGGGATTTATAGTACACCTACAATCAAAGAGCATTCTGAACCCCACCAATGATGCAATTGAAGGCGTGGGGACAGTGGAGCAGAGAGGAGACAGGGCTGCCGGAGCAGCAGGGGAGGGGAGGGGAGCCCCTCCAGCATCCAGGGGGAGAGACCCACAGCTGGCCAGGTGCCTTGGCCAGGGGGTAGGAGGGGGAGGGGGGAGGGAGGGAGAGGGGTGGGGTGTCCCCGCGGACGTTGGGCTGAGTGGGAACTGCGGATAATTTGCGGGGAGGGGACGCTGCCTGGGTGCCTTCAAGAAGGGGGGCAGCCTGGCAAGAAGGGGCGACCTTGCAGGGGAGGGGGTGACCCTGACTCAGTGCAGGGGAGTGCCCTCCTCAGAAAGGTTTTTTATAGGCATACAGCTTCTGCAGGAGAAAATGTGTATTTGTTTGAATTGTACAGACATAGCTGTTGTGTTTTTGGTTGGTGTTTCTCTTGCGGTCCAATCTTGCGGCAAATACATTTTGTCTGAGTGTATGAATACATTTGAAAACATATTAACTATATGTGTTGCTGTGTTGGAGTGTCATTTTGGTCGGTGGTGTGCCCCAGGATTTTGTAGATGTAGGAAATGTGCCGCGGCTCAAAAAAGGTTGAAAAACACTGAATTAAAGCATAGTATCCAGATCACAGGAAGTCATCGTCCTGCTCTATTCTGCATTGCTCAGACCTCACCTAGAATAGTGTTCAGAGAAGTGCGACCGAAAGGTTTGGAAACCTTGTTCTATGAAGAATGGCTTAGGGAGCTGGGGACGTTTAGCTTGGAGAAAAGGCTGAGAGGGGACATGAGAACCATATATAAATAAGGATGTCACAGTGGGGTGGGGAACAGTTTGTTTTCTGCTGCTCTGGAGACTAGGACACAATGGAGCAATGCATTCAAATTACAAGAAAAGGAATTCCACCTAAACATTAGGAAGACCTTCCTGATGGCAAGATTTGTTTGGCAGTGGAATACGATGATGCCATGCAGTTTGGTGGAGTCTCCTTCTCTGGACGCTTTTAAGCAGCGGCTGAATGGTTATCTCTCAGGAGTGTTTTAATTCTGTGTTCCTGTATGGCAGAATGGGGTCGGAATGGATGGCCCTTGTGGTCTCTTCCAGCTTTTTAATTCTGTTTATAAATATCGTTGCCATTCTGCATTTCTCCAGTAGGTGGTGGGCATGATGCTACACAATTTAGAGAGCCATCATTTAAACCAGTCGTTCCCAAACTTTTTTGGCCTACCACCCCCTTTCCAGAAAAAAATTTACTCACCGCCCCCCTAGAAATTATTTTTTAAATTTTAATAGCAATTAAACAGAAAGATATATGTATTAATGCAGTGGTTCTCAACCTTTCTAATGCCATGACCCCTAAATAAGGTTCCTCATGTTGTGGCGACCCCCAACCATATTTTCGTTGCTACTTCATAAATAATGTTGCCATTCTTACAAATTCTAATCCAAATATTTAATACGCAGGTCAAAAGTGAAGGGGGCGGGGCCAAAGAAGAGAACCGTGTGACCCCTCCTAAATGGCCAATCGTTTACCGCCCCCCTTAAAGGGGTTCACCGCCCCCCAAATTCTCCTGAGCCTCCCACCGCCCCCTTGGATCGCCTCACCGCCCACCAGGGGGTGGTTCCGCCCACTTTGAGAATCAGTGATTTAAACCAATCTCTTAGAAGAGATAGAGACATATAAATAAATTGTAAGAACAAAATGAATAGGAAAACAACATGAAAACCTTTTATGTTTTACAAGAAATTTAAAAAATCATAGAAAATTTATAAATAACATTATAATAGTAATAATAATAACTATTATTATTACTTACAACATGAAATACTGTAACTGCAGTACAATAAAACACAAAAGATGGGATAATCCGTTAATAACACATCGACAACTATAAATCAGCAAATACAGCACAATCAATGACAAAAATTAACAATAAAATTATGAGCATTAGATTAGTCATTGATTGGCAACAATATGTACAGTCTTTTTTACAATGTTTCTGGGTGGTATCAACCCCGCAGCCAAGCCAGGATGGAAGGAGTGAGGGGCTCATTCAAGCAGAGTCCTTTTGTTCACAGGACACCCTAACTAGGGGAGGAGGAACATCTGCAAGTACATACACACGATGGAACCAGCAGTCCCAGGGAGAGATGGAGGATAACCTTTAGCCAGGTAGGTCATGGAGAGGATGATGTAAACAACTCTGAAGAGCGATTGTAAGGATCCAGGATAGAGTATCTCCTTGCGCATGTTTCCTCTTCTCCATTTGTACTCTCAGGATCACAAGCTATAAAGAAAGAGAAGAGTGTGAGGGAGAAGAGGCCCAACTCACTTTAGGCTCATCCATGTTGCTCCACCTGGAGAAGGTAAGGAATGAGCTCATTAATTGTCACCTTCTCAATAAATAAAGCCACCCCTGAAATACAGACGATTGCAGTTAGAATTATTATTATTATTATTTATAGTCTGCTTTATCTTTTCCAAAGGAGACTCAAAACAGCTTAATATAAAAGCATCAGCAGACAATTTAAAATATAAAAACATGCAAACAGAGGCACTTTCAGAAGCAAAAAATCAGAGGATTGGGTGTATCTTTCTCTCGTAAGTGGAGATCCTCATTCCTGTGGCCAAGAAGAGTCTGCCTGTACTGGTAGCACCCCCCCCATTTCAACTGATTTACGAGGCCATAAAATCTCCAGGAAGTATGAAAAAGAATGAAGGAATGCAACAGCTCCCCCTGGTGGCCAGAAGCTGGAATGTTAAATTGCCTCCGAGTGTCTGTCTATATATGTTGTATGTCTATGGCATTGAATGTTTGCCTGTATATGTGCATTGTGATCCGCCCTGAGTCCCCTGCGGGGTGAGAAGGGCGGAATAGAAATGATGTAAGTAAATTAAAAAATTAACCCTCTCCCTCCTGGGCTCTTCCTCCCTCAGGGGTCCCATATAATGGTTTCAGCACTGCCTCCCTCAAGGACGATGGGAATCTGCCTTGGTTTCCTGAGGCTTTGGCCTTTCCCTGGACCCTCTCGGCACCACCTCCTCTGGGTTTTTTTAAGATGCCAGGAAAGCGAAGGATCTCGCAGTCATGGGGTGGGTCTCATCCTCCAGGAATCTTGACCACGTCCTCAGGCTGGGCAAACTGAAATGTCGCCTTTGTTTAGGAGGAGTTACATGCATTGGAGTTGTTCTGGCCACCTTCCTTGCTCCAGCCCCTTTTTCCTTCCATGATGCCAAGCTCCTTTCTTGTCTTATCTGTACTTCCTCTGGAAAGGCTTCTTGGCAACAGGGCCTGGCCTTTCCTTTCCCAATGCTGTTTATGGTTCCTATGTCTCTGATGTCCTTCTGCCTTTCTGGGGAAACAGCCACCTTCCAGGGTCTTTCTAGGTCAGGGCTTAGAGGCCTTTGCCAGGCTATTGACTCCCCATGACTAGCGCATCCCTCTCTGTTTTCATGCCCAGATTACCCATAAGGCCAATGAGGCCATGGCCTAGGCGCGCAAGCCGGGGGGGGGGGGCAGATCATGGACCAAAAAAAACCTGGTCCGCGGCCCTCTTTTTCCCTTTCTCATGCCCCTCCTCGCTCCTTCTCCTGGCAAAGTCTCTGCTCCGTCTCATGCTCTCTCTCTCTTGCGCGCGCGTGCGCTCTCTCTCACGCTCTCTCTTGCACGCGCTCTCAAGCTCTCGCTCTTTATTGCTCTCTCGCGCTCTATCGCTCTCTCGCGTACTCTCTCTATCGCTCTCTTTCTCTCTCTCACTCTCTCTCTCTTTCTCTCTCTCTCACTCTCTCTCTTTCTTTCTCTCTCTCTCTCTCGTGTGCACCTTTGGAGCGAGTTTGCACCTGCTGCGCTCTCTCCAAGCCTCCCGACGAGATCTTCAGAGCACAGTGGAGCTTTCCAGCCGGTAGGAATGCATGGGAACCTTGGAGGTGGCGGGATGGTGCCTACTCGCCTTTCTCTTCTGCTCCGGAGGCACCATGGCGAAAGCCAGCCAAGTGTGGGTCTGAGTGGTGTGGGGAGGGGGGGGGAGGCGTAATTCCAAAGTGTGGCCTTGGGTGCAAAAAAGTGTTAATCCTTGCCTCTCTGTTTTCCAGTCCCAACTCACCTTAGGCATCCTCCAAATCTTCTATCTCCAGTGGTGTTGGTTCACTAAGAGAAATATATAAAAAATCATATGTAAGAACATAAAACCCAAAGTCTCCCCCCGGCAAAAATAGACCCACCTCCCATCCAAAAAGGGAGAAGAAGTTACCTCAATTCCTGGGACTGCTGGCTCCAAAGTGTGTCAATACTTTCCTTGTCTCCTCTGGTCAAGGTGTATTGTGAAAAAAAGAGAAGAGAAGCTTCCTCTGAAAGCTTGACCTCCCCTTACCCTTCGCAGAACTATAGCCTTTTACTCCTTATTCAGGATTCATAAGACTCCTCACAAATGGGCATCTCACTCCTTGCATCCGAGTTGCGCTCCGAAGCTGATAACAGCCAGAAAAGCTGTAAAATAAAAAGGGGACTTTGTTCAAATCCTGATCCCCTCCTCTTCACCGAAGTACAATGCTCCTGCCCTTCCTTACCCAAGTGTCCAATGTCCGTGGAGACTCTTGAGGAATAGCTGGAGTACGGGAGAAGAAGAGAAAACAACAAAATATTAGCAACAGAACCCCATGTAGCTAGAATCATAGAGTTGGAAGAGACCTCGTGGGCCATTCAGTCCAACCCCCTGCCAAGAAGAAGGAAAATCGCATTCAAAGAACCCACCACACCCCAGGGCAGAGACGTCCACTGCTGAACAGCTCTCACAGACAGGAAGTTCTTCCTAATGTTCAGGTGGAATCTCCTTTCTTGTAGTTTGAAGCCACTGTTCCGTTTCCTAGCCTCCAAGGCAGCAGAAAGCAAGCTTGCTCCCTCCTCCCTATGACTTCCTCTCACATATTTATACATGGCTATCATGTCTCCTCTCCGCCTTCTCTTCTGAAGGCTGAACATGCCCACCTCTTTAAGTCGCTCCTCATAGGGCTTGTTCTCCAGACCCTTCATCATTCTAGTCACCCCTTCTCAGGACACATTCCAGCTTGACAACATCTCCCTTCACTTGTGGTGCCCAGAATTGGACACAGTACTCCAGGTGTAGTATAACCAAGGCAGAATAGAGGGATAGCATGACTTCCCTGGATCTAGACCAGGGCTGCCCAGGAAGTCGATCGTAATCGACCAGTCGATCCCGGGACCGAAGGAGATTGATCCCAGCCGGATGGGCCGCTTCTCAGAGGGGGGCGGAGCCAGGCTGCGCCAAGCCCCGCCCTTTCCCCCAGCTTTGGCACTCCCAAGCCCTGCCCCCGCCCCCCTTCTCTCCAGCCTTGAGGAGGTAGGTAGATCTTTCTGACTTGGTTTTATTATAAGTAGCTCGCGTGCTGAAAAAGTGTGGGCACCCCTGATCCCACTTGACTCCTATTGATGCAGGCCAAAATCCCATTGGCTTTTTTTGCCACCGCATCGGATTGTTGGCTCATATTTAACTTGTTGTCCACGAGGACCCCAAGATCTTTCTCACACGTACTGCTCTCAAGCCAGGCTCCCTCCCCCCTTAATTCTGTATCTTTGCATTTCATTTTTTCTGCCTAAGTGGAGTATTTTGCATTTATTAATTATTTATTTATTTATTTATTAAGTTCGACTTGGTATACCGCTCTCTCTGGAGCCCAGAGCGGTTTACAAGAATGTCAGAGTAAAAACATAAAACACATAAAATACATTAAAATACATTAAAAACAGTTTATCATAATATAGTTCCAAATTTGTCCCCATTGAACTTCATTTTGTTAGTTTTGGCCCATCTCTCTAATCTGTTAAGATGGTTTTAAATTCTGTTCCTGTCTTCTGGAGTATTGGCTATCCCTCCCAATTTGGTGTTGTTTGCAAACTTGATGATCATGCCTTCTAATCCTTTATCTAAGTCATTAATAAAGATGTTGAACAGAACCGGGCCCAGGACGGAACCCCACTGGTGGCACTCCGCTCGTCACTTCTTTTCAGGATGAAGAGGAAGCATTGCTGAGCACCCTCTGGGTTCGTTTGGTGAACCAATTACAAATCCATCTAACTGTAGTTTTGCCTAGCCCACATCTGACTAGTTTGTTTGCCATAAGGCCTTACTGAAATCCAAAGATGCTACATCCATGGGATTCCCTGCATCTACCCAGCTTGTAACTCTATTGAAAAAAGAGATCAGATTAGTCTGGCATGACTTGTTTTTGATAAATCCTTGCTGACTATTAGCGATGACCGCATTTGCTTCTAAGTGTTTACAGACCACTTCCTCAACAATATTTTTCCAGAATCTTGCCTGGTTTTTATGTGAGGTAATTGTATGGGTCATCCTTTTTTCCCTTCTTAAAGATAGGGATCACTTTTGCCCTCCTCCAATCTGCTGGGACTTCTCCTGTTCTCCAAGAACTCTCAAAGATGACTGCCAATGGTTCCAAGATGACTTATGCTAGTTCCTTCAAACTGGCAGCTTCCCGTCCCCTGGTCAGGATGCACCTCCCACCAAAAAAGTGAGAAGAAGTTACCTCAATTCCTGGGACAGCCGGCTCCAAATTGTGTCCATACTTTCCTTATCTCCTCCCCTGGCCAAGGTGCACTGTGAAAGAAAGAGAAGACGAAAGTGACTATTGAGAAACTTCCTCTGAAAGCTTGACCTCCCCTTACCAGGGTCGTCGTCCCTCATAAAATTCTCAGGGTGGTCCACAAGAAGGCCTTACTGGTACATTATTTACACTGTTATGTGTATTCATATCATGATTTGATCACCATGCTCAATATATCCCATATGCGTGGGGGTAATGGGATAACGATACAAAAGGTTTGCTAGGGTAGATCCTCTCTCACTCAGATTCAGCCCCCCAAATCAAACTCAGCCCCCCTCTCCCGAATCAAAATCCTGCCCCTTACCTTTCGCAGAACTATAGTATTCCTGCATTTTACTCCTTATTCAGGATTCATAAGACTTCTCGTGAATGGACATCTCACTCCTTTCATCTTGGCCCAGGTGCGGAGCAGATACCATCCAGGAATGCTGTAAAAGAAAGAGAGACTTTGTTCGAATCCTGATCCCCTCCTATTCACAGAATTATAATACTCCTATCTTTCCCTCCTCACCCAAGTGTCAGATGTGCTGTTCATGGAGGAGGATTCTTGAGCTACATCTGAAGCACTAGAATTCAATGGCTTCTCTGCGTAATAATAATAATAATAATACACTTTATTTATATTCCGCTCTTCTCACTCCAAAGGGGACTCAGAGCGGATTACAGGTACACATACTTAGCAGACAATCCTTGCTGTTTCCACATACACACATATAGACGAACAGAGGCAAACTATGGCCACCAGGGGAGCTGATGCACTCCTCATCTCTCAGTGTTCCCAGCGTCCCTTGTTGTTCCTTCCGCATTCCTCAGTGTTCTTGGAGTTCTTTTAATGGCCTCATAATTCAGTCAAAATTTGCCTCCCCACTTAATGTGGTACCTTTATCTCCTACTTGACAGATGCAACTGTCTTTTGGGCTGCAAAGGTCAACAGCAGGCTATACTTAAAGGTCGAGCACCCACCTCGACCCGGGCAGGCCTCGAACTCATGACCTATTTGTCAGAGAGATCTTATGCAGCTGACACTTAGCCAGCTGCGCCACATTCCCGATGCGTAGTGGACAATTTCAACAGAAAGGAGGAAACGATGAAAATGAACAAAATCTCACTACTAGTATTTTTTTTAAAAAAAACCTCAAAAATAATAACAGTAAGTAAAGAAAACCTCTCAGAAAATGGGAATTCCAGACAGGGAAAAAAATCAGAGCCAGCTTACACCTCTCAACAAGGGATTCCCGCAGGCAGGAAGCAGCCAGGCTTTGATGCTGCAAAGCCATTCAGTGCTAACCAAGGTGGCCAATTGCAACATTCACACTTGCTTCCAACAGACAAGAGTTCTTTCTCCCACTCTGGACATTCCACAGATACATATAAACCCCACTTGCCTAGTTTCCAATATATCTCACAACCTCTGAGGATGCCTGCCAAAGATGCAGGCCAAACATCAGGAGACAACACTTCTGGACCATGGCCATATAGACCATGGCCATATGGCAGTGTGGATGGGGCCCGTGACCTTCCACCCCACCAATGGTCGAGAGCTAAGCACCTACTTTGACCAGTCTTCTGAAGGGCATCCTGGCTCAATGAAAGGTTCTTTCTGCCTGTTTCTTCCGTCTCACCAAAGGAAATGGCAGCATCACGATGTCTGGTTCGGAACGGCATTGTCATGGTAAACAAATAGCACCAGGCTCCAGATAAGTGGTAGTCCCTTTCTGAATCCATCTCAGGGCTTGAGGGCCTCTGCCAGGCTCTGGGCTCTGCATAGGCTCACCTTTTATCCCACCAGTGCCCAAGCCCTTACTTTGAAGAGTCTTCTGAAGGGCATTTTGTCAGGTCAAACCCTTTCTAAGGCAGGCCGAGACCGTTCTGCCCTGGTTCAGAACTGCATTCTTACTTATGGCAATGGGGTCCCAGGCTCCAAGGAAGCAATAGTCCCTTTCTGAATCCATATCAATAGGGTAGTTGCCCCATCAGATCTGAAACAACAAATTCAAGAACAATGAGAAGAAATAAGAATCCAATACATTATATATTACATTATACATGATGGCCTCCAAATCAAGAGGCCTGTTCCAAAAGGCCTCTTGGAACAGCCTGAACAGCCATGCCCTGCTTTCAAAAGGAGGTGACGCACCCCATTTCTATGATGGAGGAAAGAGGAGCTCCAGTCCCATGATGGAGGCCTACCCCCTTCTTGCCAGGCCCAGGCTGGCTGAATCCTGTCACAAAGGGGCACCGTTGGCTCAATAACCCTGGAAGGCCCTAACTGTGAGGAGGCCCAGGAGGGAGAGCAGGCCGGAGCCTCCTCCTAGGCAGAGGGAGGGAGGGAAGGGCGCCCCCTGCAGGCCAAAGGGAGAAGGGAAGGGCCCTCTCTCTGTGGGCTGGGAGCCAGGAGGAGTGAGGAGGCCTGGCCTGAGGAGGCCTGGCCTGAGGAGGCCTGGCCTGAGGAGGCCTGGCCTGAGGAGGCCTGGCCTGAGGAGGCCTGGCCTGAGGAGGCCTGGCCTGAGGAGGCCTGGCCTGAGGAGGCCTGGCCTGAGGAGGCCTGGCCTGAGGGGGCCTGGCCTGAGGGGGCCTGGCCTGAGGGGCCTGGCCTGGCCTGGCCTGAGGGCCTGGCCTGGCCTGAGGAGGCCTGGCCTGGCCTGAGGAGGCCTGGCCTGGCCTGAGGAGGCCTGGCCTGGCCTGAGGAGGCCTGGGCCTGGGAGGCCTGGCCTGAGGAGGCCTGGCCTGGCCTGGCCTGAGGAGGCCTGGCCTGGCCTGGCCTGAGGAGGCCTGGCCTGGGAGGCCTGGCCTGAGGAGGCCTGGCCTGGCCTGGCCTGAGGAGGCCTGGCCTGGCCTGAGGAGGCCTGGCCTGGCCTGAGGAGGCCTGGCCTGGCCTGAGGAGGCCTGGCCTGGCCTGAGGAGGCCTGGCCTGGCCTGAGGAGGCCTGGCCTGGCCTGAGGAGGCCTGGCCTGGCCTGAGGAGGCCTGGCCTGGCCTGGCCTGGCCTGGCCTGGCCTGGCCTGGCCTGGCCTGAGGCCTGGCCTGGCCTGGCCTGAGGAGGCCTGGCCTGGCCTGAGGAGGCCTGGCCTGGCCTGAGGAGGCCTGGCCTGGCCTGCTCCTGGGCCTCATGGCTTGCCGGGAAGGGAGGGAGGCCGGGCGCCCCGGGTCCCTGTTGAGGCCTGAGGCTGAGAATATGATGCCCTCTCGAAGCAACTCCCTGGCACCTTTTAAGAAGACCCCTTTCTGGGGCTGAGACAGGGTGATGCTTGAGTGCTGCTCATCTGAAGCTGAGAAAGTGCACCCTTCAATACTGCCTATATGGGGTTGAGAAAGTGCACCCTTCATACTACCCAGTTTAAGCTAAGACAGGGTGACCCTTCAAAGTTGGCCATATGCAACTGAGACTGGGTGCTCCCCTGAGGCTGAGAAAGTGTGCCCTTCAAGAACTGTACATCTCAGGGTGAGACAGGGTGACCCTTTAGTGCTGCTTATTTGAAGCTGAGACAGCATACCTCTTCATTTAGTGCTGTCCATATGAGGCTGAGACCGGGTGGCCCTTCATGGACACCCATCTGAGGCTAACACTTTACCCTTCAAGGCTGCCAATCTGAGGCTGAGGCTGTGTGCCCTTCAAGGCCGCCAATCTGAGGCTGAGACAGTGTGCCTTCCAAAGGCCGCCAATCTGAGGCTGAGGCTGTGTGCCCTTCAAGGCCGCCAATCTGAGGCTGAGACAGGGTGACCCTTCAAGGCTCCCCATCTGAGGCTGAGACCGGGTGGCCCTTCAAGGCTCCCCATCTGAGGCTGAGACCGGGTGGCCCTTCAAGGCTCCCCATCTGAGGATGAGACAGGGTGACCCTTCAAGGCTCCCCATCTGAGGCTGAGACCGGGTGGCCCTTCAAGGCTCCCCATCTGAGGCTGAGACCGGGTGGCCCTTCAAGGCTCCCCATCTGAGGCTGAGACCGGGTGGCCCTTCAAGGCTCCCCATCTGAGGCTGAGACGGGGTAACCATTTAGTGCTGTCCATGTGAGGCTGAGACCAGGTGGACCTTCAAGGACACCCATCTGAGCCTAAAACTCTGCCCTTCAAGGCTGCCAATCTGAGACTGAGACCGTGTGCCCTTTAAGGCCGCCCTCTGAGGCTGAGACAGGGTGGCCCTTCAAGGCTCCCCATGCGGGGCGGGGCTGGAGAGTGGAGCGAGTGTGGCCTTTCCAGGAGCACAACAAAAGTGAGCTCTTTTGCAGTCAGAAAATGGCCGTCCTCTCTAAAATTTTCAAGATGGCGACCGCTGTGCAGCTCCCTACGGGTGAGCTCCAGCAGGATCTTTCTGATTCTTCGGACACAGTTGGCTGGTCCTGCCGATCCTCCTCCAGGGTCGAGGCAGTAGATCGCCACACCTCTGGGATCATCTTTGGTGACCCACAATCACCGGACAATCAAATTTGGCTGGGTAAAGCGGCTGAGCTCCCAGGATCTTCATGGAAGACGCCGAAGAGGACCAAGGAGGGGTGGGTTGTGGGACCTATTACGGCCGCCAGCGCCCGCTTCCTAAGGAAATTCGGCAGAAGATCATTCATTGGAAGATCACCTCTGTCGACTCCCTTGAAGACCGAGCAGCCAGCAGACCGGAGACCCCAGTTCCATGAAACTCTTGGGGCCCAAAGGTAGTTCCCCTCGGAGGCCGAGGCTAGCGGGTCGAGACCTCCCCGCCAACCATCTAGACCCCTTGGAGTATGCTGAGCTATTCAAAGAATATGCGAGGCTCATGGACAAATCAAAGACTTTGGGAACAGATTTGGCGGCCTACTGGAGTCTATGGGGATCCCTACGGCACAATTCCGGTCTTATCCGGCAACCTGGTCACTCCATCGGGGCCCCCCTCCCACAGGCCCCGTGGATCAAGACTTCACATGGGACAGGTCGTGGGACTTCCCCACCGCCCCCACGGAGGTGGGCCTGGAAAGGTCTGCTCCCTCAACCGAGGACGCGCCGGCCACCCCTGGAGCCAACTCGGTCTTGAACCCTTCGGTGACCCTGCCTGGAGAGAGCATGGGTGCGGACCGGGAGAACCCTGAGACGACCACCCCGGAGGCCGGCAGTGAGCTGGCTGGCGGAGTAGGCGAGCCCTCTGGAAGGAAAACACCGCTGATCGACCGGGACGGCCCACAGTCCAGTTGCCTACCTTCGGCGGGGAAGCCGTCTGGGACCCTGGGACGCGGTCCAGCGAGCCCGGTGGTCTCGCCGCTGCTGCCGGTGGCGGGCTCGCCGCGGGATGACTTCAACATTTCGGCCATCCTGGCCCCCTCCGGACGCCCAGCGCCGCCGCCCGCCCGATGAGCTGGGAGCATCCTGGAGGAGGCGAGGCCCAACATGGCGGGTGGCCTTGGGACGCCCAGCCAACCCATGTGCTGGGGCCCCAGGAAGAATGGCCACCCGAAGTAGTCGACCCTCGGAAGGCCCGCCCGGGAAGTCTCTGCATCCTGCACAGACCCGGAGCGAGGCCCCCGGAAGAGGAAGAGGAGGAACCGTCGCCGGAAACGGAAGGATGGTGCCCACCGGACATCGCCAACTAGGGTCCGGAGGCCAGCCCTGCCCCCTCGCCGGGAGATCGACGGGCGATGCACCCAGAACTTTCGACCAGATCACAGCGGGACGACAATCTGTGGGACAGATGAGGCCTTGGAGGACGTTCTCACCTAGGACGTTCTGGAGCTCCAGCTACAAACGGCTGAGGCTCCAGGGGCCATACCAGTCCTCAGCAGTGACCAGGAAAGACACTACACTGGCAGGTCTGGCCTCCCAGCGCGGATCCCCGACTGGAAGTTGGCGGCCTCCACCCCCCGTCCGGAGTGGCTGCATCGATGCTCACGTGGAGACATCCTTGCCTGCCCTCCTTCGATGGCAGAGTAGTGTCTTGACTGTCACCTCTTTGACACTATCCTACCCCCCTCCACCCCCCCCCCCCTCCTCCCCCCTCATGTTCTCCCCCTTGTCGTACATACTATGTTGTCTTACTGTTATTTTGTAAGTCGCCCGGAGCACTTCGGTGGAGGGCGACTCAGAAATAATAAAGTTCTATTCTTCTTCTTCTAAAAGAGGCCTTCCCAAAATGGTGCCCAAGATGAGGAGGGACTGACAAGGAGGAAGTGAGGGGAGCGCAGGCGGGGGCGGCAGAACTTGGCAGAGGCCCGGAAGCAAGATCAACATGAAAGATGGCTCCTTCGCCAAAAATACAGGGCTGTCAGAGACATCATGGAGTCCCATAAACTGCACTGGGAAAGGAAAGGCCGGTTCCTGTTGCCCGAAGGCCTTTTGAGAGGAAACTGGGATAATGTGTTATCGGAACAAAGATGCACATACACTGTATAATACTTTCATAATCATCTACAAACAACTTACTAGGGGATACTTGCATCATCGCATAATGGCAGTGTGATTTTGAAGCTGCAAGGCTATTCAATGCTAACTAAGGTCGCCAATTGCATTATTCCCACTTGCCTCTGATAAATGGGAGCCCCATCTACGCTGCCATATATAATCCAGCTTCTGAATCCCAAAGATCTGGAGACTTGCATCGTTGCATAATGGCAGTCAGGCTTTGAAGCTGCAAGGCTATTCAATGCTAATCAAGGTCGCCAATTGCTGCATTCTCACTTTCCATAGAGGATGCCTGCCACGGATGTGGGTGAAACGTCAGGGGATAATGCTTCTGGAACATGGCGAGACAGCCCTGAAAGGCACTATTGTTTAACTGAACTCAGTAGGGCAGCGTTTCTCAACCTGGGGGTCGGGACCCCCAGAGGGGTCACGAGGGGGTGTCAAAGGAGTCGCCAAAGACCATCAGAAAACACAGTATTTTCTGTTGGTCATTGGGGGGGGGGTTTCTGTGTGGGAAGTTTGGCCCAGTTCTATCATTTGTAGGGTTCAGAATGCTCTTTGATTGTAGGTAAACTGTAAATCCCAGCAACTACAACTCTCAAATGTCAAGGTCTATTTTCCCCACACTCCACCAGTGTTTACATTTGGGCAGATCGAGTATTCCTGCCAAGTTTGGTTCAGATCCATCACTGTTTGAGTCCACAGTGCTCTCTGGATGTTGGTGAACTACAACTCCCAAACTCAAAGTCAATGCCCACCAAACCCTTCCAGTATTTTCTGTTGGTTGTGGGTGTTCTGTGTGCCAAGTCTGGTTCAATTCCATCATTGGTGGAGTTCAGAATGCTCTTTGATAGTAGGTGAACTATAAATCCCTGCAACTACAACTCCCAAATTACAAAATCAACCCCCCCCCCCAACCTCTCCATTATTCAAATTGGGGTGTACCAGGTATTTGTACCCAACTTGGTCCAGTGAATGAAAATACATCCTGCATATCGAACATTTACATTACGATTCATAACAGTAGCAAAATTACAATTGTGAAGTAGAAACAAAAATAATTTTATGGTTGGGGGGTCACCACAACATGAGGGACTGGATTAAGGGGTCACGGCATTAGGAAGGTTGAGAACCACTGCAGTAGGGCATATTTCCAAAGCTTTTTTTTAAATAAAGAAATTGTTTTGGCAAAGACCTAGGAAATGGCGGCGACTGAACTCTTCCTCATCGGAGTGGTCAACCTCTTTAACAAAAACAAACCCACCATTTAGTCCAGCGATGAGCAATCTATAGTCCTAGGGTTTCTTACAGCCTTTTGTTTAATTTCATATGGCCCTCTGCTTAATTTCATTTTGAAGGTAAAGCTTGTTATTCTGTTCATAGACAAACATCGGGGGGCCGTGGTGGCGCAGTAGGTTAAACCGCTGAGCTGTGGAACTTGTGAAGTAGAAATTGATGCTTTTAGCAGAACTAAGGCTAGGAGAAAGTGCTGCTCAGTATAGGTTTTGGAGTAGTGGAGTAGCTTGCCAAGTAATGATAACGAGAATAGGCTACTCTGATTGGAACAAAGGCACAAGCAGTGATTTGCCAGGGAACATCATGTGCTCTTTTAGATAAAAACGGCTTGGATTGGTCAGATACCAGCCATGTGTGTTTGTTTACAAGGCTTTTGAATGGTTAGCTACTGCACAAGGCAAATGTCAGTTTTCCCTTGGCTGGTTTCCCGGGAAAGCTGCATTAGATTTGTTGCAAGTTACAGAACATGGTGCCTTTAGAGTAGATAATCTAGCCTGAGAACCAGAATTACTTCATACGCAATGCCTTTTAACAAATAGGAGTAGAATGCTAAAGAATGCTTTGTTTAATTGGATGATAAAATGTGTTGATGAATGCCAGCCAATACGGGGTGTGAAGAAGGGCGGGATGATGGGCTCTGTCGCCATTACCTGTATAAAACCTGAATGTGGAGATTGTTCGGGGCTCTTGCCCTTTAGCAGCTTGTTCTGTGGGCCGAACCCGTCAGCTGATGACATCCAATAAAAGTTGGCTTCATTTGAACCGTAGTAAAATTGTCGCGTGGTCCATCGATCCCTGTGCTCGCACGGAAGCGCCGCCTGAGGTAAAAAGTATTGCCTACAGAGTTTTGGGACTCTGAATTTGCCGCTACACTTGCTGACCAAAAGGTCATCGGTTCAAATCTGCAGAGTGGGGTGAGCTCCCATCCTTACGGTTACGGTTCTGGCCCAGCTTACTTGTCCGAACGTATCTCCTCTTATGTCCCACCTCGAAATTTACGATCTTCCGGGGAGGCCCTGCTCTCGATCCCACCTTTGTCGCAAACACGGTTGGTGGGGATGAGAGACAGGGCCTTCTCGGTGGTGGCCCCTCGCTTGTGGAACTCACTCCCCAGCGAAATAAGGTCAACTTCTTCCCTCCTTTCCTTTAGAAAAAAGCTAAAGATGTGGCTTTGGGACAGGATTGTGGAGGTGGACTGTGGATTTGGTTTGGACAGCCTAGGAGTGTGGAACGGGGATCATGTTTGGTTAATTATTGATATTTGATTGTTTTAATCTGTTTTGTAGTATTTTATGATGACTTGTTTTGTCTCTTGTGTACGCGGCATCGAATTGTTGCCTTTTTGTTAGCCGCCCTGAGTCCCCCTTCGGGGGTAGGGAAGGGCGGGTTAGAAATAAATGAAATAAACGAATAAATAAATTAGCTCCAGCTTCTGCCAACCTAGCAGTTCAAAAACATGCAAATGTGAGTAGAACAATAGGTACCGCTCCGACGGGAAGGTAACGGCGCTCCACACAGTCATGTTGGCCACGTGACCTTGGAGGTGTCTACGGACAACACCGGCTCCTCGGCTTAGAAATGGAGTCGGACAAGACTAGACGTAATGTCTGGGGAAACCGTTACCTTTACCTTTTTAGTCCCAAGTAAGTGTATTGGAGACTTTGGCTGCTTTGTGCTCTTAACTTCAATGACTGTTACTGTGGAAACCCAGAGGGGACAGAATTATAGCCTTGGGACTTCTCACTGAAATGCGATTAATATTTAAATAGCCATTCCATTATTGAAAGTCATTGTTTTGACCACAAGATGTCACTGTTTCAGTTCAATTTTTTAAAATGCAAGACTGTAGAAGCATAGGCAATCGGATTCTATATACTAGGTCTGCGTGGCATTATAGAACACCATTTCCCACTAATTTCCACTAATTCATTAATTCCATAAGGAAAAGACAAACTCTGTCTGCCCTCTCTTGATATAACAAAAAAGCACTACAGTGTTCCCTCACTTATCGCAGGGGTTGCAATCCAGGACCACCCGCAATAAGTGAAAATCCACATAGGGACACTATATTAATTGTAATATTTATATATTATTTATACATTAAATATTACATTAATTGTAATATTTATACATTATTTATATTTATGTAATATTTATACATTATTCATACATTAACGAATGAGCAAAAAACAGCAACAGGGTGCAAGGGGCTGCACACCAGCCTCCCTTACTGAGGCCCGTTTATTTATTTAAAATTTTTGTACCCCGACCTTCTCACCTCTATAGAGGGACTTAGACCATTGTAATGTAAATATTTAAAATGTACTCTTTTTTTTGGAAAAACAGCGAGTCCGCGTAAAGTGAACCGCTAAGTAGGGAGGGAACACTGTTATCTCTCGGCATTACTTCGCGAACAAAGATTCTTAGGAAGGACACATCCCACGCTTTTTACAAGCGTGTTGAGGACTAAAAAGGCCAATCTGAGATAGGCAAGTCCGGTTGCAGAAAGCACAGCATCCATGGGTGATGCTGTTTCCAAGTTGGGCATCTCTAGGATGGAGGACCACCGCCTCCCAAAGATACTACTCTATGGTGAACTCGCCACGGGTCAGCGCAAGAGAGGCGCCCCCAAAAAGAGATATAAGGACTCCCTGAAACATCTCAGGCTTGGCCAGATTGATCACCAACAATGGTCCACTCTAGTCTCACATCGGGAGGCATGGAGACGCACTATCCACAATGCTGCGGCCTCTTTTGAGAAGACACGCCTAATGGGTCTAGAAGGGAAACGACAACGCAGAAAGAACCGCAACTTGGAAACAACATCACCCAAGTAGACTTTCTGCTGTGCTTTCTGCAACCAAACTTGCCTATCTCAGATTGGCCTTTTTAGTTATCAACGCGCTTGTAAAAAGCGTGGGATGAGTCCTTCCTAAGAATCTTCGTTCGCGAAGTAATGCCGAGAGAGAGCTTACTTTGAAAGTAGTTGTTATACTCCAGAAACTTGGGTTTTTGTGGCTGCCACAAACCATGTTGAATTGGTTGAAACTCAAGATACTGTATCTATTGAAAGACTACAGCAAAATGTGCTGCAGGATGTCCTGCAAAAAATACACATTTTTGCAGTTCAATAAACTTTTTTCAAGTTTTAATGATAGAACCAAGTAGGAAATGACGTTCATAAATCAGGAACAAAAATCGAGTTACATAGTGTAATTAGCAAGATTTCCAAGACCACGTAACAAAATTGGTAACAGGAGACTTTTAAGCAACACATTTATTGATCACAAAACGCAACAGCTGACAGCAAAAGCGTGGCAGTTTTAAAATACTCTTTGCTTTCAGGTTTTAAGAACTGCCAAAGGAAATTACACAAGAAACATACACCACAAGACGTTCAGGCAGTAATGTGCTTTGCTGGTGGGTACACCCCCAGGATTCATAGCTGATTGAGGACGAACACAGGCCCCATTTACACTGCCAGATGATCTGGTTTTGAACTGGATTATATGGCAGTGTAGATCCATCCACCTCGGTTTCCTAACCAACTTTGTGCAATTTTCACATGATGCTGAGACCCCTCATTGTTCACTTGCGTTCTCTCTTTCCCCAATCAATAGTATACCTGCAAGTAAAGCACCCGCCGACTTGAAAAACATAGGCAACAATCTGGTTAGGCCTCTTTCATTATACAATAAGGCTTCAATTTTCAACATCGTCTTCCTCATCATCACAGTGGCCTAGCAAAAAAACAAATGGGTGTGTAGGTTGGGCTGGCAAGTGTTTTATAGTTTTTTAAGGCAAAACTGTGTTTCTGTTTTACACCCCTGACTTTGACAAAAGTCTGATTTCTCCACATGTTTCCACAGACACACAAAAGGTTAGCTTGTGTGAGAAACCCTTTTCGGGAGTAAGGGATGAAGCATGGGAATACTTTCCTAATGGAAACATTCTGCACACGTGTGCCCAACACCCAGACATTCACACTGAACAGGAAATCCACTATTGCTGTTTTAGTTCACAGCTTCCATTAAAGTTCTTAAGACCACAAAAAAAAGATTCAGAGAAGAAGAAAAAACAGGAATGCATCTTTTCTCATGATTCACATAACTGCAGTTCACAGCAACATCTGACAAGTCCATCTGGACAACATTCAAGATGGCCACTCACAGAAATAAGAAAATCCCTAAGAGAGCAAGTCTTCTGCAAGCGTCGTGTGTGTGTGTGTGTGTGTGTGTGTATCAAACAATTAAACACAATTCTACCTTCTCCAAATTACTACTTTATTTAAAAAAAATCCGACTTAAACTAATTCTATAGGAAATGATGTAATATGAAACCATTCGCGAATCTCGAAAATCACAGTCCTGATTTACATCCAGGACATCTTGGCTTACATCTAGCAAAGTACAACAGCGAACAAAACGTGATCTATCTTACCAGTTGATATCACAAAAGGCTATAAGGGATATCGAAAAAGAGGACATACATACGTTTGACGTTCTTAAGGTTATATTCTTCAATTCCAAGCGTGGTTTAGTTGGGAGATCAAGTATATCATGCAAACATTAACAGTCCATAAGAATAGTCCACAGAAAGTCTATAAATCCTAGATACACATAGTGTAAATAAATCCAAATACGGGTAAATCCTGGTATGCTTTATCAAGGCTCAAGTAACCTTTGGGTCACCCTGCTCTCATAGGAGGAGGGTTATGTCTAGATCTACATTATGTATGATTATATGGACGCCTATTTGATGTTACTTGAGCCTTGATATAGCAGTCTCAAAACGGTTTTTCCGTGGCCGCTAAATGAAAGCATCCGCATACCGTCGGCTCTGAGTCTACATCGTATTTACTAGAAGGAGACGCTCTGATAACGCTCTCCCACGTCCTGGGGATTTCCCTGGTTGGAGTATTTACTCCTCTACCAGTACATGGCTTTGGATATCGGACTACAGCTCTTTTATTGTTGGGACACTTACCTCTTCCAAGGACTTCCATACCAGGATTTACCCGTATTTGGATTTATTTATACTATGTGTATCTAGGATTTATGGACTTTCTGTGGACTATTCTTATGGACTGTTAATGTTTGCATGATATACTTGATCTCCCAACTAAACCACACTTGGAATTGAAGAATATAACCTTAAGAACTTCAAACGTATGTATGTCCTCTGTTTCGATATCCCTTATAGCCTTTTGTGATAGCAACTGGTAAGATAGATCACGTTTTGTTCGCTGCTGTACTTTACTCTTTACTGCTAGCCCGCTCGTGGTTTTCACTTACATCTAGCAACACAGACACCACCTCAGGTCTTGCTCCACAAATAAGATCATCTCACTGGAAGAAACAGAAGATGACCACAAAAACAACAGACACATTTCACATCTCAATGATTTCACACTGTTGCTCAGATGAATTATAACTTTTTCAGAGATTGGCAGCTGTGAGCTGAGTATTTCCTCCAGACGTGACCACCTGGATGAGAGTCCCAGAACTCGGACGGTCTTTTCCAGTGACCCAGTCATAAAAGGTTCTGTTAAAAAACAAATATTTCTTTGTGAGAACACATACCAGGCCTCCAAGTTTTAAGTTACCATAAAAACAAATGATGTGAAGAAACTCTGAATGTCAGATATACAAGCCAAATATCCCATGCCATGGGATGCGAGGGGCAAAACTCTGTAGACGTATTTCCACTGAGGCAAAGTATCTCATCTCTTTCTATGAACTGGCGCGAACTTCTTGGGAGGCCCTCCATTTGCTCCCACCACCGTCACAAGTATGGTTGGTGGGGACGAGAGAGAGGGCCTTTTCGGTGGTGGCCCCCTGCCTCCAGAACACCTTTCCAAGGGAAATAAGATAGGCCCCATCCCTCCACTCCTTTTGTAAGGGCTTGAAGACCTGGTGATTTCAACAAGCCTTTGAGAATGACCAGGCCATATTCAAAGATTGTTGAATATGGCCTTATACTTCCTACGTATTACCCCCGTCATCCTTTTAATACAGAGGTGCTCATTAGGTAGATCGCGATCTACTGGTAGATCGCGTAGGGGGGACTCAGAGTGGCTTACAACTGGCAATAATTCGATGCCGCAACATACAAAAACAGCAACAACACAACACAATTACACATTGACTAAAAACATTAGAATCATAGAACCAGAGTTGGAAGAGACCTTGTGGGCCATCCAGTCCAACCTCCTGCCAAGAAGCAGGGAAATCGCATTCAAAGCATCCTCAGCAGTTGGCCATCCAGCCTCTGTTTAAAAGCCTCCAAAGGAGACTCCAGCACACTCTGCGGCAGGGAGTTCCACTGCTGAACCCCTCTCACAGTCAGGAAGTTATTCCTAATGTTCAGGTGGAATCTTCTTTCCTGTAGTTTGAAGCCATTGTGCGGCGTCCTAGTCTCCAGGACAGCAGAAAACAAGCTTGCTCCCTCCTCCCCATGACTTCCCCTCACATGTTTATACATGGCTATCACATCTCCTCTCAGTCTTCTCCTCTGCAGGCTAAACATGCCGGCTAAACATTTAAACAGAGGCTGGATCTGTCAGGGGTGCTTTAAATGTGATTTTCCTGTTTCTTGGCAGGGGATGGACTGGATGGCCCATGAGGTCTCTTCCAACTCTTATGATTCTGATTCCAGTACAGCTCAGGAGTTGCTACTACTTTCTAGGTAGGACACAACATTATTGTTCATTGGGCAGACATCAAACTGGCCTTTCTAGGCTAATTGTCGTCCTCCCCCGCCCCAATTGTTCACATCACTTCCAGCCATCTGTACTTTCAGGTCCCACCTGCCAGCCCCCGTTTTCAGCCACCTTTGCTGCACAAAAAGTAACACAATTTTATTCACCAAGGATATCAACTAATGCACACAAAACTGTTTTTCAAGATGCAAACAACGAGGATGCAAACACAGAGATCTGCATGTTGCATCTGCATGTTTGTGGCGTGTGGCATGGCCCCTGAATCAGGCTGGCTTATCGCCCCTTGGTTGTAAGGGGGATAACGCCCAGCCCCCCTGGGGTGCCGAGTTTCCGTGGACAGGCATTGGGCTGCTCGCACCCCAGGCTTGCAAATGCCTTGGACATTCGTGGGGGCTGTATGACCTTGATCCAGGACCCATGCATGGCTGCCAACCCTTTGTTCCTGTTTTCTATAAATGAGTTGTGGCCATTTTCATCCAACCACTTGTGTCTGTGTTATTGTTCCTGGTGCGAGGTGTGTCACCCTTGCACATGCAACCGAAGTAACAGCCACTGAGCAGCTGAAATTTACTCACTCGGTAATAAAATCTAATGGTGTCCAGGAGCTGAAGTCGGCATCAGGCATGAATTTCCTGTTCATTGGTGTATCCAAGGTTACCCTAGGAAAGAGAGAGAGAAGCCCTTCAGTTGCCAGCTGATGCACCTGATGAATGTTGCCAAGATTGCCTTTGCATCGTCGTAACACTCAAAGGACACTCGGCACAAAAGAGAGGCAGGAAATCTCTCTTTTTAAAATTAATATGTGGTCCTTTCACTAAGGAAACAAGATGTTCTTTGTGTTCTCTTGATCATTACAGTTCACCTATTTTTATGTAAGCATTTATAATCCAGGGACAATATGACATACAGCATAACGTTTGGTTTGATTTTTTGTTTATTTTTGTTTTTTAAAGAAAAAGCCTGGACTGCCTTTGAAAAAGAGATGGAACCATTTTGAGCTGATGTGGAATAATCATCCTTTATCTGCAACCAAAGTTTGTCCTATATTTTATAAACATAAATGAAATATTTACATGAAACGTATTGTGTCATCTTATACTTTCTTATTAGAATGTATGTAACTCTTATAAGGGGTTGGTTTAACCTCCAGTTTGCAGGTAAAACCAAATTATTGTGTTGTAAACAATGCATGTCTAAAAAGTGTGAAATGTTTGGACACACTTCCATCACATTTTAAAACCATCAAAAACCACTAAAATAAAATAAATAAAACCCAAGGTGACGAGCTGCGGCAGGAACCAAGGTGGAGGCCATCTTCTTAAGGGAAGGAGACCAAAATGGCGGAGAGCCGATAACTACGATTCTATTATTCCATCCTCCCTTGTGAGTCAGCTTCATACCTTTTCGGTCTCCAAATGGCAGATCACGTAATGAAGTAGATTACAAGTTGCTGGTTTAAAAGTTTGTGTGCTCCATAGTGTACTTGTTTATCACATTCATAAGTATGATGCCAAAAAGAGAGGTTGATGCTAAATAGGAAAAGGATTCAAGGCAATACCATAGGATCAATATTCAGCTACTTACGGGAGAATGGCAACTGCAGACGACCCAGGTGGCAAGCCACTGTTTGAACTTGACAGACTCTGGCATAGCTGGTGGACAGATGCTTTGGCCATGCCATAAGCAATCATTCCTAAAAGGAAGAAGTGGGCACATCAGTGTGGTACAGCAAAAGGATTTACATTAGGGTCTGTATACTGCCTGAGCACCATTAAAATTCCAATGCAATATTATGGTTAAATCCAATTGTTTGTCCTATGTACATGTGCTTCCAGACCACTCCTGTTTATTCAGAAGTTTTTTTAAAAAAATACACTGTTGCTCCCCCTTAACATTTGCTCCTATAGTACACTTTCCACTTCCAGTATGAAGGCCCGCCCACTGTCACTGTAATTGCTTACTGCAGTGTTTCCCAAGCTTTTTTGAGCCACGGCACACTTTTAACATTAAAAAAATCCGGGGGCACACCACCAACCAAAATGACACAAAATGACACTCTAACACAGTAAAGAACGGCTGGGGGATGGTGGCCTGCTGGGAGCAGCTGCTGGGAGTGCCGAAGCCGGGGCAGGGGGAGGAGCCAGGCCGCGCCATGCCCTACCCTCTCCCCCCGGCTTCAGCTCTCCCAGAGCTTCTCCAGCCTTGAGGGGGCAATGCCAAGTCTGCGGTAGCAGAGCCAGCACAATGCTGGCTTGGCACTGTCCCCTCAAGGCTGAAGAAGCTGTTGGAGAGCTGAAGCAGGGGGGAGGGAGCGGAGCCAGGCCGCCCCATGCCCCGCTTCCTCCCCCCGGCTTCAGCTCTCCCACAACTTCTCCAGCCTTGAAGGGGCAGTGCGAGCGAGGGGGGAGTCATGGCCCCCGTCCCCGGCGCCGCTCTCTGCCATGACTCCCTCCCCTCGTTTGCTGAAGCCCTCAGAGGAGCATGAGCAGTGGACGGGCTTCAGTGGGCGGGGCTCCTCCTCTGCGTGAATTCAGCGAGCGAGGGGCGAGAGTCATGGCAGGAGTTATGGTGGATTGGAGACTGGCTGGGGAAACGGCCGAAGGAGGCGGCGCCCCGGCCCCTTCTTTTTCTTCACCACCGCCCGGCCCTTCCTCCTCCTCCCCCAAGCAGCAGGAGTTTGGCAGGAGGAGGGGGTAAGGAAGGGGGCAGAGAACTTTTCTCGCGGCACAGCAGGACGTCCGTCACAGCACACTGCTGTGCCGCGTCACAGCGGTTGGGAAACACTGCTATAGTACACTTCCCACTTCCACTATGAAGGCCTTTTTTCATATTTTATCTTATACATGTGGCCCGCTCACTGTCACTGTGGTTGCTTACTGTATTCTTATGTTTTATGTATTTTATTATGCTGTTGTTTTGTGATTTGGTTTTATTTTTATTTTATTGTAATGAACTGTTGGGCTTGGCCTCATGTAATCCACCCCAAATCCCCGTTGGGGAGATGGTGGCGGGGTATAAATAAAGTTTATTATTATTTATTATTATTATTAATTCAGTGAGATGTCCTCAGAGGCATGACAGCATCAGATAGCAGACCTCTCAACGAACATGTTTAGGATTAGGCTGCAAAGCTGCCATGCTATTTACTGAACTATAGATTACTTGTAAAAATATGCATTAGAACAGTGGTTCCCAACCTTTTTTGTTTGACCAGGAACCACTCTGACCAGGGAACACTCTCCAACCTTAATACCAAAAGGTTTATGAATCAGTTTTGTCAACTTTAGTTTCGGTTTGGTTATTTGGGATACCGATTCAGAAAATTGCATTAGATCAGGGGTGGGCAATTATTTTTTCCAAGGGGCCACACAAGAGCCAAAAAATATTATGGAGGGCCACACCTAAAGGCGGAACTACATTCTAATCTACATAATGTATTTCTTTATTTATTTATTTGCTATATTTACTATATATTACACATCATTAATATTAACATATTAATATTTCAAGAAATATTCATATATTATTACTATTAACATCATAATTATTATATTATAGTATATATATAGACATTATAATATATTGAAATTATAATATAATATAATATAACACTATATTATATTATTTATTATATTATAATATTATTAATACATTATTATAAAATAATAATAAAAACCACTAAAATAAAATGAAATGAAATTCAAGAAGATAAGGTGTGAACCAAGATAGAGGCTGACATCCTCAAGAGAGGAAGGATCCCAAGATGGAATGGCCCAATGGACTGAGCCCAGAGGATGACAAAGCGGCTGCAGCAGAGCAGAGCAGCAGATGATTGGAGGCTGCAGGCCTCCGCCCGCTCTCGACGCCAGCCGTTCCCCAGCTGATCGCCCTGTCATGGAGTGCCCGCCATCCCGGGAGGCGGGCCTGCAGCGGGAGCAGTTGGTGACCTGAGGCGGCTGATCGCCCTGGCAACCCGGAAGAGGATCAAGTCTTCCGGGTCGCCAGGGCGATCAGCCACCGCAGGTCGCCGACTGCTCCCCCTGCAAGCCCGGATCACCTCCCGGGTTGGCAGGCACTCCAAAGCCGCCGCTCCTCTGATTGTTCTCCGGAGCGGCGGGCTGTCTGCCGACGCAGGCCCCACAGCCCATGATGGGATGGCGGCAGCGGCACCCCTTCCTCTTGGCCCTGCCCCCGAAGCCCTTCTCCCCGGGACGGACAGAATCTGCTGCCGGGCCGCATCCGGCCCACGGGCCGTAGGTTGCCCAGGTCTGCATTAGATAAACAACATTAGCTCTAGTTTCTGATACAGAACATATGCCATCCAGTAGTCACATCTGCCCGCCCACAGAAAACCATATTTAATCATCTAGAGCTGATGTGGTAGTAGTAGTAATCTTTTGTGAGTAGTCAGCCCCTCCCCTCCAGACATCCTCGTCTTGGCACTATAAGAGGGTTTTGCAAGACCAGTCGCTCCCATTGCTGCATGGTTTTGAGGCAATGGTTGGGAACCAGTGCATTAGAAGATCATAAATCGCAACTGGTTCTTAAGCTACTCCTTTGGACCAAAATCTCAATTTGATTTTTGCTTATTTTGAATTATGCTAGTTATTATGGATCAAAACATGATGCTAGTTATTATAGTTCATACTTTTAATATGTATGCCTGTATACACATTAAAAGTATGCAGGCAAGGCCTGTAAAAAAAAACCCCAAACAACAGCCCCTAAGACAATTTATTAAGATTTCCAATATTGAAAAGTTGGGTTTCTTTCCTGTGCAGACCTTTGCTATTTTTCAGGGTTAGAAAAAGAAGAATAAATTATGCTTTCTGCAACTGGTAGAACTATATAAGTGTTTCTTTGTGCAGAATCAGGATGCCTTGGATACCATTTTTTAGCATAAAGAATATAAAGTTATGCTTATGCTTTACTATATCCTTTCCAGGTTATCCAGGAGACAAAGGCATGAAACAAAGATGACCAGGTCTCTTTCATAACTATTGACAAAGAGGGTTGAAGGTCATTCTCCTTTGAAGCAAGTCAGGCTAAGGGTAAAATCCAAGGTAAACAAATAGGGTCATCCCTTGCTTTGGGGAAGCCAGATAAGAGCTCATTTTTATCTGGTTTCACAACTAAGCAACAAGCACCAAACTATAGGTCTTTTTCTGGCTTTACTACACTTGCTACTTTCAAAGCCCCTTAGAAAAACCAAGGTGTTTGCTCAAAATGTTTCAGCACTTAAAAACACAAATATGGCATCACAGAAAACTTGGAAGACCTAGCGCTATTTTTTACTGAAGTAAGATATACTAAAGCCCTTCCGCACAGCTGAATAAAATCCCACATTATCTGCTTTGAACTGGGATATATGGCAGTGTGGACTCAGATAATTATTATTTATTATTATTTATATCATTTCTACCCCGCTCTTCTCAACCCCCGAGGGGGGACTCAGAACGGCCTAACAAAAGGCAACAATTCGATGCCGATACACAATATAAATACAATATAAAACCATAGACATTCAGCATTAAAATATAGTTAACATTAACACATAATGCACATACACTTAAGTTAAAAACAGTGTTCCATCCACAACATAAGCATTGAGCCATATCCATCAACTTGCCATTACAATTCCAATCCAAAGTGCTGCATTGTGCTAATGTGCAAAAGCCTGGTCCCACAGCCACGATTTCACTTTTTTCCTGAATGCCAGGAGGGATGGGGTTGATCGTATGTTGCTCGAAAGCGCATTCCACAGACGGGGAGCCACCACCGAGAGGGCCCTCTCTCTTGTCCCCACCAACCGTATTTGAGAAGTTGGCGGGAGTGAGAGCAGGGCCTCCCTGGCTGATCTTAGCTTCTCCAGGCTTGAGAATGGCAATGCCAAGCCAGCCTTGTGCTAGCTATGCCACCACTGGCTTGGCATTGCCATACTCAAGCCTGGAGAAGCTACTGAGAGTGCCGAAGCCGGGGGAGGGGGAGGGGCTTGGTCGCACCAAGCCCCGCCCCCTCCCCTCTGGCTTTGGAGCTTCCAGCAGTTTCTCCAGGCTTGAGGATGGCAATGCCAAGCCAGCCTTGTGCTAGCTATGCCACCACTGGCTTGGCATTGCCATACTCAAGCCTGGAGAAGCTACTGAGAGTGTCGAAGCCGGGGGAGGGGCTTGGCCGCACCAAGCCCCGCCCCCTCCCCTCTGGCTTTGGAGCTTCCAGCAGTTTCTCCAGGCTTGAGGATGGCAATGCCAAGCCAGCCTTGTGCTAGCTATGCCACCACTGGCTTGGCATTGCCATACTCAAGCCTGGAGAAGCTACTGGGAGTGCCGAAGCCGGGGAGGGGGCGGGGCTTGGCGCAGCCTGGCTCCGCCCCCTCTGAGAAGCGTCCCATCCAGCTGGGATCAACCTCCTTCGGTCCCGGGATCGACTGGTCCATCGCCATCGACTTCCTGGGCAGCCCTGGTATAGAGCTTTAAAGGTCAAAACCAGCACTGAGCTCGGAAGTGCACAGGCAGCCAGTGGAGCTGTCACAACAGGGGGGTGGTATGCTCCTTGAATGTAGATAACCCAGTTCAAAGCAAATTATTGTGGGATTTTTGTCTTGATATTCTGGGCTATATGACTGTATGGAAAGGCCTTAAGTTAACACACATAAAGACATATATGATATTTTACCTGGTGTTCCACTTAATGCTGCTTTTGCTCCTGTGAGGGTCAACAAGCCCCCTTCCTTTAAGTATTTGGTGGCCAGGTGGCTAGAGATAGTTGATGTCCAAACACTTTGCTTCCACATCAGATCACTGTTCTTGTATAAAGCTGATGGTTAAGGAAGGTTTAAAAAAAACACATTAGGCATCAAAGACATAATAATGTGCACTCCTGGTTTAGACTATGTCGTCATATTCAGTCCATTATCCATTCCGTCATCGTTAGAGGTTTCAACTGGTCCAAGGATTTTCACCATCTGGGTAATTATAAACTATAGTTTAGATTTATGAATAATCAGTTCCTTGAATAATAACCCTATGTGCTTTTTAAAGGGGTTAGTAAATTGCAAACTGCAATTCCTAGCAAGTATGCCGGCTGGAGCTAATAGAAGTTGCAGTCCAACACAACTTGAGGGCCTCATTTTGCGCGACCCATATAACTGCACAAACAAGCATCGGTTTTGAGGCCTTTTATGACTGCAGTAAAAAAGGATAAGAAAAAGCTTTGTAGTAGTATGTGAAAACCTGGGTTTGATTTCAGACATTCTTTACTCGACATCCTGGAATGTAATGGAAAACAACCACCAAACCACTAAATACATTTCCTCCAACCAAAGCCTGATCTCATTAAGGAAGAGAGCTGAATACTATTAGTAAGTGAAAAATGTATGTTGAAAAACTGTAAGGAAGTTAATTGGCTGTACACAAGAAAATATTTTCAGTTGCGTTAGTGAGTTTGCAAGCTTACATTTTACTTTCGCGCTGCCTCCAGCCCATCCACCAGCTACGCAAAGGATGGCATCCACCTTTTTCTCGCCCAGAAGTTTTTCAACATCTTCTGTTACCTTTGAACATGCAAAGATGAAAATGTTAACAATCTGCAAATAGTCAGACCTAACTGATCTCACAAATCTAATTCTTAATCTATCTATGTATATAATAAAAGTCAGTGTTTGCGGGCGGAGGTGCGGAGGAATATGTGGCAGCGTTTCGATTGGTTGCCACTGTGGGATTATTTGCATAAAGGACTCTGATTGGCCAGCCTCAGAACTCCAACATTCTAAGGCACCAGACAGAGGGGATTGGTTGCCACTGAGGGAGTATTTGCATAAAGGACTCTGATTGGCCATCTACATTCCAACATTCTAAGGTGACACAGAGGGAAAAGGAAAGGCCTCAGGCAGTCAGTCACTGCGGCCCACAGCAATGACGGATCAGGACCAAACTCGGCACACAGGGGCCCAATGGCCCACTTCACAACCTGGTGTGGTTTAGAGCAGGATGGGCCACGAATGATGGGATTTGCAGTACCTTCACCTGATTCACTTCTCAAACAACACTGCAGCCCCTATAAATCACATACCAGGCCCAAAATTGACAGCAAGGCTTCCTTAACTTGATTTTTTCTGACTAGGCCTCAGGTCATGGGATATTGTTTAGGGCCTGAATTGACAGTAAGGCTTCCTCAACTTGATTTTCCTGACTAGGCCCCCAACAATGACAGAACAAGACCAAACTTGGCACACAGATCCCCCAAGATGCGCTCTACATCCTGCTGCAGTTTGAAGGAGGATGGACCATGGATGATGGGACTTGAAGTAACTTCACTCACCTTCAGAGACCGCTGCAACACTCATCCAATGAATGATCAAGACCAAACGTGACACACAGAGCCCCCATGACCCACTCTATCTTCTACTGTAGTTTGGAGGAGGGTGGACCATGGATGATGGGACTTGAAGTACCAAAGACCAACCTTGGCACACAATGCCTTTCTCAAATAACCCGCGCACCGCCGGGTCCCCAAGCTAGTATACCGTAGTAATAAAATTTAGTGGCAGCTAAAATAGCCAATGTGATTCTACGCTGCATCAAAAGAGTATAGTGTCTAGATCAGGGGTCGGGAACCTTTTTGATTCAAGAGAACCATGAAAGCAAAATATTTGGAAATTTATTTCAGCAAGAGCCATCTATTATATAAATGGGTTCACGTCATGTGATGTATACCTCAAACAAAGAAACCATACAACGCAGAAAAACAATACTTGCCAACAGAAATAGGCCTCAAGCAAGGTACGTTTGTAGCAAAGAAACTTTCCCCCCAAAACCTAAAAGGCCCCCAAAACAACGAATAAAAATAAAACTACATTTCCCAGTATCCTCCGGGGCAGCCAACGACTCACCCAGCCTCTACATTCTGAACAACATGATTGGCTGCCAATAAGGGCGGATTTGCATAACTGCTGTAACCATAGCAACGCTGGCAAGAGCCATCCAAGGCTAGGATAGAATGCTGAGAGATTTCAGTTGGTGTTTGAGGGTTAAACTGCCAAAACCAAACTCTGAGGGAGCAATTCTCCAGCAAATTCCTACCCACACACAACACAACTTCCAATCACAACCCATCCCACCAACCTTACGGGACCCTGTACACACAACACCTACAAACACCACAAACTAAAACTATTCCTTCCTTCCACACAGACATAAACTGACCCAAAAGACAAGCCATGCCTTATAAAAATAACAGCATCGGACGACACACTCACAGCGCTACATACATCAAACAAAAAAGGGCAGAACAAACGCCAGAACAGAAACACACTGCGCAGCAGAGACACAGACAACAGGTCACTGCACGACGCACAGCTGAGAACCAAATGCAAAGAACTGCATGACAAGAAGAAGCGCGCAGCCAGGAACAACAAAGACGCAGAAATGCAACACAACAGCAGCGTGCAAGGAGCGCAGAAACACGACATCGCAACACAGAAAACAAACTTCAAAAACACCACAACCAATTCCACCGCCTAGCCTTCAGATACAACGCTGCAGAAGACTACAGCATGGTGCCAGAGGCCGACATTGGCACCCTAACGCACATCTGCACACACTGCAAAGCCCTGAAATACCCAGCAGAAACAACAGAAATGTGTTGCCTAGCCGGTAAAGTCTCTACCACCACTTGCCACTCCTCCACAACCACTACAGACTTTGCTGAGTGGACACACTCCAGAATCAAAACACTTCCTCCGCTATATAAGACAATACAACTCATGCTTCCAGATGACATCATTTGGAGCACACATAGAAAGTGCGCAATTCATGCCTACATGATCCCACCAAGACCGTAAGTAACATCATTTCCAACCCTTACATCTCGCATCTCCTAAATAGGGCACAGCAACGCGTGCCGGGTACAGCTAGTATAATATATTTTAAGACCGAATTCTCCCATTCTGATCAAAAGGGGATCTGGCAGTTTGGCAGAGTATGGCCGGGCCCCCTGGTGCTAGGCCACGCCCTCTTCAACCGCCCCTCAGCGGTTTCTCCCCTTCTCCCTCTCTCTTGCTCACCCGCGGCTGCACTTGGTGGCAGCACCGCGCCGTGTCGCCCTGGCCTTGCCAAAGCCTCTTGCCACTGCCTCTTCCTTCCCACCTCCAAGGGCCTCGCTGAGAAGGAAGAAGCGGCGGCGAGAGGCTTTGGCAAGTCCAGGACAACACGGCATAGATGAGCGAGAGAAAGATGGTGAAGGGGAGAAACTGCTGAGGGGCGTCGCTGGGAGCCTTCCCTGGCGCAGGTGCATGGTGTTGCCAGCTGAAGCACACTGATTTTGAGGCAGCAGTCTTTCCTCATCGCCTTCTTCTTCCTCCGCCTCCAGCCTCAGAATCTGCGTGCTTCAGCCGGCGACACTACTGTGCCTGTGCCAGGTAAGGCTCCTAGACGACGCATGTGCGTTAGTTCTGTCTCCTTGACTGAAGGAGGAAGACTAGAGCATGCGCTCTCTCTGCTGCGGCGTCCCTCATTTGAACTTGGGCCATTGTGCCAGCGTATTGCGTGTGCGCTAGAGTTGCCACCCTATCTGCGAGCCAAATGCACTCATCAAAAGAGCCATATCTGGCTCGCGAGCCATAGGTTCCCGACCCCTGGTCTAGATCAAGGGAAATTATACTCTTACTCTCTTCTACTTCGGTCAAGCCTCACCTAGAATACGGTGTCCAATTCTGGGGACCACAATTCAAGAGAGAATCCGGAATGTGTCCAGACGAGGGCAACTAAAATGATCAAAGGTGTGGAGACCATGTCCTATGAGGAGTGTCTTAAAGAACTGGGTGTGCTTAACCTGCAGAAGGTTGAGAGAGGACATATCTGAATATCTGAAAGGATGTCACATTAAGGAAGTGGGGGATAAACTTAGTTTTCTACTGATATGGACCCCTTCTACACTATTATATAAAATCCAGATTTGCTTTGAACTGGATTATATGGTGGTATAGACTCATATAATCCCATTTAAAGCAGATGTGGATTATATGTTTTGATTTATTTATTTTGTATCAAAAGCATTGAATACATTAGTATAAAACTGATAAAAATAGAAGGAGCACAAGAGACTAAATATCTTATGACCAAAAACAGGCAACAGTGACTGCATTGTCTGTAGTCTCAAACAATTCTTCCTCTGTACGTGAGGCAGGACACTGTGGACAAGCATACGGATGCGGCGTTGTCTGTTCTGCTCCACAGTCGCACAAGGTAGATTCTTTTTTTGTTGTTGCTTATTCATTTAGTCGCTTCCGACTCTTCGTAACCACACGGACCAGCCCATGCCAGAGCTCCTTGTCGGCCAATGCCAGCCTCATTTTTTGGTAAGGTAGTGCCATTTTGCCAGGTTGTCTTTTGATTGGCTCACTCCACTTCTGCTTTGATAATCTGGAATATAAGGCACTGTAGATCCAGCCATGGAGACACGGGGCAATGAATTCAAATTTTTCAGGAGAAAAGATTCCACCTAAACATTAGGAAGAATTTCCTGATGGCAAAAGCTGTTCAGCAGTGGGATATACTGCCTTGGGAGGGTGCTGGAGTCTCCTTCTCTGGAGTTTTCTATGCAGAGACTGGATGGCCATCTGTAGGGGTTGCTTTGATTGTATGTTCCTTCATAGCAGGGAGTAGGACTGGATGGCCTTTGTGGTCTCTTCCAATTGTAAGAACTCAGTTCTAGTCCGCAAAGGCCATGAATCTGTCTGGCGGCCTTGGATTAGTCACTCTTTCGATCTGACCTTTCAATCTGTGATGTGAATCAACTGGGAAGGAGAGCCACGCACACTGTCTTCAGCTTAGCGGAAGATAGGCAGGATAGAAATGCCATGAATAAGTAACTAATAATAAATGTATGAAGATCTCTTCACCTTGTCAGCTAACACAATGGGGAGCAGAATAGGAAAGAAATGTTCTGCTTGAGCATTTTAACATGTGTGAACTTTACTTTTTTGCATAAAGGAACATTATAAGGGGCCTGAGCTTGTAGCATGGCACTGATCTAAACTGTCATATAATAAATCATGCCAATCGAAAGGTTGACTGTTTGAAGCCTGGGTTGGGGTGAGCTCCTGGCCTTTAGCCCAGCTTCTGCCTAGCTAGCAGTTCAAAAACAAATGAGAGTAGAGCAGTGTTTCCCAACCTGTGTGCCACGGCACACTAGTGTGCCGTGAGCGATCATCAGGTGTGCCGTGGAAAATTGGCACTCTTCCCACTCCTAGCAGCTTTTTCTCCCTCTTTCTCTCTCCAAAGATCCTCCCCGAGGCAAAGGAAGGGCTCCGCCAAATGCCAGGGCCAGGCCCGCCTTGAGGAAGTCTTCAGGAGCCTCGACTCAGTACGGCTCCGGCTCCCACTCAGGGCTGCTTCAGCCTCCCGATGCTCCCAGGTTCGCTCACTGCCCAATTCACCGACGTGGAGCTTCCGGCTTTGGCTGTTCTCGCGAGAAATCCAAGCCAACGCGAAAACACCAACTCAATCACTTCCGCCCAGTGCTCTGCTTTTGCGGAGGGAGGCAGCGAAAGAGGCCACACAGATTTATGAAACGTATACACTCTATACATTTTTGCTTTGGCATGGATTTCTCGTGAAAACAGCCAAAGCCGGAAGCTCCATGTCGGTGAATTGGGCAGTGAGCGAACCTGGGAGCATTGGGAGGCTGAAGCATTCACAGGTTTCCAAGAAACAAATTGAGCCTCTCCGCTTGGAAATGTTTTTCCTACTATTTCACTGGATTTTCCGAGAGCTCCCCCCCAAGGAACTGTTTATAACAGCTTCATTACATAGTTAATTAGAAGCAAGTTGCACTCAGGGTGAAATTTCACAAGGGACTGGAGAACGAGACCTTTGAGGAGCGGCTTGAAGAGTTGGCCATGTTTAGCCTGAAGGAGAGAAGGCTGAGAGAAGACATGATAGCCATGTATAAGTATGTGAGAGGAAGTCATATATATGTTGTGTTCATCGAAACAGGCCCAGGTTTCACACTGAATGTATAAATACATTTAAACACATATTAACTATATGTATTACTGTGTTAGAGTGTCATTTTGTGTCATTTTGGTTGGTGGTGTGCCCCAGGATTTTGTAAATGTAAAAAATGTGCCATGGCTCAAAAAAGGTTGAAAAACACTGGAGTAGAGAAATACTCACATTTTAGCAGGGAGGCACTTTCAGCAGGGAAGTATCTAAGGTACCCATAAGAAAATGCCAGAAAAATGTTGGCGATTCGATCAAGGAGGAAGTTTACGAACAAAGCTCTTCGGAAGGAAAAGTGGAGCGACAATTACCCCCCCCGTGGCCGGAACCGAGCACACCCTCTAAGATGCCAAAAATGGGAAAACCTTTATTTACCTCTATGTCTGTCTTGTCAGTGTATAACTGCATTGAACATTTGCCGTATATGTGTTCTGTGATCTGCTCTGAGTCCCCTTCGGGGTGAGAAGGGCGGAATGTAAATACTGTAAATAAATTTTCGAATTTTGTTATTTTACCTATATTTGGTTTTATCGATCTTTTAATATAACTGTTCATGCTTTGTGAGCCGCTTCGAGCCCTCGGGTAGTGGCAGCATATAAATCTGAATAATAAATAAATAAATAAACTTATACAATGCAGTTCAATGCAGTTAAACTGTATTATATGACAGTGTTTCCCAACCGGTGTGCTGCGGCACACTAGTGTGCTGTGAGTGATCATCAGGTGTGCCGTGGGAAATTGGAACCTCTTTAGTATTGAATAAGCCACGCCCCTTTATTCCCCACGGGCCAATCTTGTCACGGTGGCCTTGAACTCCCGCCCGGCACCGGAAGCACGTTTCCTGTGGGGATGCCAGTGGAGCGGAAGTACCTCGTCTGAGGCGATGCGGCGGCAGGTGTGCCTGGTGGTGCTGGGCTTGGCGGCAGGCCTGGCGCTGGTCCGGCCGGCTGGGGCAGTGGAGCCTTTGAGCCTGAGCCTGACCAGTGCTGCCGCCTCCCCCTTCACGGGCTTCCTCTCCTACCCGCGGCTCTACTGCCTCTTCGCCCACTGCTGCCACGACGCGGGGAACAACCTCTGGGCAGGTACGCAAGCCGCCTACTGGGCCTCAGGGACTGTGATGTGATGTGGAAGGAGCCTCATGGGCTTTATTATTATTATTATTAACTATGTATTAACATAATATTATTTTACCTTAGTATATCTATTATATTGTTATATTATCAGTATTTGTCATAGTCATGGTGTATATCGTTATTGATTATGAGAGTAATGATAACAGTCAGGATTAACATAATATATTGTATGTACCTATAATATTTATATTATTA
The DNA here is from genome assembly GCA_030556195.1 of Anolis apletophallus. NCBI lineage: Eukaryota > Metazoa > Chordata > Lepidosauria > Squamata > Anolidae > Anolis > Anolis apletophallus. The sequence continues at coordinate 24,304,699 of JARBWK010000009.1, read as the reverse complement.
TAATGTAATACAAGAGAACACTTTTAAAAATAATACAAATTGAAATTATATATTTTATATTACTTGTAATAGCACTAATAATATTATAGTATAATGGTATAGTACATATAGTAAGTTAGAGTGTCATTTTGTGTCATTTTGGTTGGTGGTGTGCACCAGGATTTTGTAAATGTAAAAAATGTGCCGCGGCTCAAAAAAGGTTGAAAAACACTGTTATATGAGTTCCAAATGCCATCGTACGGCAGTACAGATGAGGACATGAAGTAGTGGAGCTGAAGATCCTGGTTGAGAGGTCAGCAGGCAATAATTGTGCATTTCCTTCGCAACAAACCAGCCCAGAAATAGCATGCACATCCAGAATCAGAAAGCAGGGCTTCCAGACCATGATGTAAGATGAATGCCATATAATCGCGGTGTTTAGAAGGGAGCTATCAATATGAAAAAATTAGACAAAGAGTTGATGCAGGTGGATTAAGCTGACCTGACACAATGTGGACAGGATTAGATATTTATGGGCTCAGAAGCAGTCAATCATTAATTGGGTTCTACCCTGGGAGAAGTCACATTCTCTCTATTCCTCCCTCTTCTTGTTCTCTCGCAATGTCCAACTTCTACTGCCTCAGATGTATTACCAAAACAGAGAGAAGTGGACCACAGAAGTTCGATCCCAGGAACCTGCAGACCCTTCTACACTGTCGTATAATCCAGATTATCAAAGCAGATAATCTATATTGTCTGCTCTGAACTTAATTATATGAAGCTAGGGGCGGGGCTTGGCAGGCCTGGGAAGCCCCATCCAGCTGGTGTTTTGGACTTCAACTCCAGTTGATTCCTAACAGCCTACCGGCTGTTAGGAATTGTGGAGTTGGAGTCCAAAACACCTGGAGGGCCCAAGTTTGCCCAGGCCTGGTCTACACTGTCATATCATCCAGTTCCCAAGGGGACTCAGGGCTGCTTACAACAATATAAAACACAATGACAAACATTCAATGCCAGGGAAACATATAAGAAATTAAAAAAACAGCTCAAATGAACATGACATAATACGTTTAACATATTAGGTAAAAGTAAAGGTTTTCCCCTGACATTAAGTCCAGTCGTGTCTAACTCTGGGGTGTGGTGCTCATCTCCATTTCTAAGACGAAGAGCCGGCGTTGTCCGTAGACACCTCCAAGGCCATGTGGCCGGCATGAGTGCATGGAGCTCCGTTACACACACACACACACACACACATATCTTTCTGTTTAATTGCTATTACATTTTTTTAAAATTAATTTCTAGGGGGGGTGGCGAGTAAAAAAATTTCTGGAAAGGGGGCGGACCATCATCTGTGATGGTCACAATCACATAATTATGTTCTATTAATAGATATATTATTATAAATTACATTCCTATATGATAATAATAATGTTCTCTTAATATATTATATTCTTATATATTCTATATTATATTCCAGTATATTACAATAACAATGTAATTATTACTATTTTATTAATACTATTAATATTATAAACTATTTCTAGGCCAAAACCCCTTATGAGAACCACTGTTCTAGATTATATTGTAATATATTAGGATAACAATGTAATTATTACTATATTATATTAATATTATATGTGGATTAATAAATTCTAAATTGTATCATACATTATATTATTTATATTATATACAATAATATATGATAATAATATAATTTTTATAATTTAAAATATAGGGGATTGTTCTATTATTATTGGTATATATTATTTTATATTGCATTATTATTTATGCCAATTGTTATGTTATTATTGTTTTAAGTGTCCCTTATTTTTGTGGAAAATCCCGTAAATGTCCCTTATTTCTTCTATCAAAATATGGCAACCCTAGGGGTGGTAGGCCAGAAACATTTGAGAACCACTGCAGTATACTATGGCATCGAATTGCTGCCCAGGGGTGAGAAGGGCGGGATAGAAATAATGTAAATAATAATAATAATAATTTTCCCAAAAAGTTACGGATGCCTTTCCAAAAGAAAGAGGGCATGGCCCAAGTCTGAAATTCTGTACATATGGGATGCCCTTGGCGGAAATCCCAAACGTCGTCCTTGCGCCAGAGGAAAGGTTGCCGTTTACCTGCTCCGCTTGTTCCAGGAAGGAATCGGTCTTCTTGACCACCACGCTGGCGCTGGCTTCTTCATTGGCCTCCAAGTCCACGCTGGCCACCCACTGCGAACGCAAAAGACAATCCCGACATGATTAGAAAAGGGTTCTTCATTGGCCAGATCCATCTCAAACATGCAGGGGCGGTCCTACAGGTAGGGTAAGGAAGCTGCCGCCTGGGGCGTCATCTGGGAAAGGGCGAATTCCCCTGCCCGCCGGGCACCGGCGCCAGACAGCGTCCTGGCCCTGCCGATGTTCCTCAGGCAGCGCCACAGCTGCCTGCTTTTAGGCCCCGGCCTTGTGCGCTCCGACGACACTTCTGGGCATGCGCGAAGGTTTTCCCGCAGGCGCAGTTGCTCCGGAGCTGAAGTTGAGCGCAGGAGCAACTGCGCATGCACGAAAACCTCCGCGCCTGCCCAGTAGCTCCTGTGCGCAGAAGCCTGTAAGCAAAGCACTCCCTATCGGGCAGGCAGGGAGTGCTTCCCCTCTCCCTTTGTCTCTGCCCTGCCACCAAATACGATGACCCAATTGGGCAGGCAGGGGGCGGAGCCAAAGGGAGAGGGGAGGGGAGGGGAGCCAAAGGGGTATTGGCGACGTATCGCCTCCTGACAGCCGCCACCAGAAGTAGCCACCGCGCACTGAGGCGAACACCCTCGCCAGGCCCAATCACGTGTGAACCCTACCGCAACCGCCCACCACCCCGCGCGCACGCACCGGCTGGGACCATCAAGGAGAGACAGGCGCAACTGCGCAGGCAAATAGTAATATATAATATTTTATTTTACTTTATTTTGGGTTACTTGAGTTTTATAGGAGTAATGAAAATATTTAGTAGAGGATAATTTTATTTAAATAAATAATTTTATTTATTATTTTATAATAACAATATAATAGAATGTTACATTATATTATAATGTCAATATATTATAATATAATTATATTGTAATGTAGTATAATATAATGATATAATATAGTATGAGTATGGTATAATATATTGTATATATCTCTCTCTCTCGGCATTACTTCGCGAACGAAGATTCAGGAAGGACTCATCCCAGGCTTTTTACAAGCGCGTTGATGACTAAAAAGGCCAATCTGAGATAGGCAAGTCCGGTTGCAGAAAGCACAGCAGAAAGTCTCCTTGGGTAATGTTGTTTCCAATTTGCAGTTCTTTCTGCGTTGTCGTTTCTCTTCGAGACCCATTGGGCGTGTCTTCTCGAAAGAGGCCGCAGCATTGTGGATAGTGCTTCTCCATGTCTCCCGATGTGAGGCCAGGGTAGACCATTGTTGGTGATCAATCTGGCCGAGCCTGAGATGTTGTTTCAGGGAGTCCTTATATCTCTTTTTGGGGGCGCCTCTCTTTCGCTGACCCGTGGCGAGTTCACCATAGAGTAGTATCTTTAGGAGGTGGTGGTCCTCCATCCTAGAGACGTGCCCTGCCCAGCGCAGCTGTGTTCTCAATAGCATGGCCACAATACTGGTGATCCCTGCTTGCTCAAGGACAGCAACATTCGTCACATAGTCGGTCCAGTGTATATTTAGGATTGTGCGAAGACAGCGCTGATGAAAGCGTTCGAGGAGTCGTAGATACAGTGATACAATATAATACTACTAATGGTATTGTGATATTATAATTGTATATTTGTTTTACATGGGGGGTCGCCAAAATAATGTTCGCTTACCATATAAAATTACCTTAGACCAGTGTTTCTCAACCAGTGTGCCGTGGCACACTAGTGTGCCGTGAGCGATCATCAGGTGTGCCGCGAGAAAAGTTCTCTGCCCCCCTTCCTTCCCCCCCCCTCCTGCCAAACTCCTGCTGCTTGGGAGAGGAGGAGGAAGGGCCAGGTGGCGGTGAAGAAAAAGAAGGGACCGGGGCGCCGCCTCCTTCGGCCGTTTCCCCAACCAGCCTCCAATCTGCCATGACTCTCACCCCTTGCTTGTTGAAGCCACGCGGAAGAGCCCTGCCTACTGAAGCCCGTCCACCGCTCATGCTCTTCCTCTGTGGGAGAGCTGAAGCCGGGGGAGAGGGGAGGCATGACGCATCCTGGCTCCGCCCCTTCCCCTCGGCTTCAGCACTCCCACAGCTTTGCCAGCCTTGAGGGGGCAGTGCCAAGCCAGCGGTGGCAGTGACAGCACAATGCTGGCTTGGCACTGCCCTCTCAAAGCTGGCAAAGCTGTGGGAGAACTGAAGCCGGGGGGAGGGTTCGGGGCATGGTGCGGCCTGGCTCCGCCCCCTCCCCGGCTTCAGCGCTCCCACAGCTTCTCCAGCCTTGAGGGGGCAGTGCCAAGCTAGCGGTGGCAGAGCCAGCACAATGCTGGCTTGGCACTGCTCCCTCAAGTCTGGTGAAGTTATGGGAGAACTGAAGCCGGGGGGAGGGGGTGGGGCATGGTGTGGCCTGGCTCCTCCCTCTCCTCGGCTTCGGCACTCCCAACAGGTCACCACCCCTAGCCGTTCTTTACTGTGTTACAGTATCATTTTGTGTCATTTTAGTTGGTGGTGTGCCCCCGGATTTTTTTAATGTTAAAAGTGTGCCACGGCTCAAAAAAGGTTGGGAAACACTGCCTTAGACTGCCCCTGCAAACATGATATATAGAGGGCTCTGGATCAGTATCTCCATCTAGTGCCATAGGAGGCAGGTGAGCAGAGGAGACACGCCCCTCTGTAGCTGCAGATGCCCAGCAGAGGCTGGCTGTGGGCTTGGCTGCTTCTCTTCCCATGCTGTCTGCCCACAAGGCTTGCTCCATCAGCACTCTATCAAATGCCATTGGCTTGGTTTAGTAGTGGCTCTATTCTATTTCTCTGCCCTTGGGAGGGCAGATCACCCAGTCAGCCGCCTCCCTCCCTCCCTGCCCTTCCCTCCTTGGCTTCCTCCCTCCAGGCAAAGCCCCCAGCCAGGCAGGGCTTGCTCAGGCTTACCCAGTCCTTGGCTCGGAAGTACTGCACGCATTTGGAGCCCAGGGCTCCCCGCCCTCCATAGACCAGCACCCGGTGCGCCTCTGCTGCTGCCATCTCTGCCTCTCCTTGCCTCTCTCTCTCAATCTCTCTCTTCTCTGGGAGGGGCGTTCCACCAGCGAGCCAATCGCCTTCGGACCTGCGCCCCTTCCCAGCCTGATTGACAGGAGCAGGCGAAGAAGGCAGAGGCGGCCAAGGAGGGCCTGTCTCTTAAAGGGGACGCTCGCGATTCTGACAGCCAACTGGAAATACAACAAACTACCTTACACTGCCATAGCCCAATATCAGTACTACACATCACATTGCACTATATGACATTATATCGCAATATCATTAGCAATATTGCATGTAAAACAAATATACAATTATAATATCACAATATCATTAGCAGTATTATATTGTATCAATGTATATACAATATATTATACCATACTCATATCTTTTTCATTTTTTAAAATAGTTTTTATTGATTTATGCCAGTGCAGCAGTTATGCAAATCCGCCCTTATTGGCAGCCAATCATGTTGTTCAGAATGTAGAGGCTGGGTGAGTCTTTGGCTGCCCCGGAGGATGCTGGTAAATGTAGTTTTATTTTTACTCGATGTTGTGGGGGCCTGTTAGGTGGTGGGGGGGGACAGTTTCTTTGCTACAAACGTACCTTGCTTGAGGCCTATTTCTGTTGGCAAGTATTGTGTTTCTGCGTTGTATGGTTTCTTTGTTTGAGGTATACATCACATGACGTGAACCCATTTATATAATAGATATCGCAATATCATTAGCAATATTGCATGTAAAACAAATATACAATTATAATATCACAATATCATTAGCAGTATTATATTGTATCAATGTATATACAATAAATTATACCATACTCATATCTTTTTCATTTTTTAAAATAGTTTTTATTGATTTATGCAAAAAAGGGGGGGCTAAAATACAGAAAAAGGGCTAAAATACTTTACAAATTTATAATAGTACATTGGAAAGAGAGTATAAAAGGAAAAGAGAAATAAGACTATCTAATAATTGAATTAACAATTGGTTACACCCTCTTGATCAGATATAATATAAGTATTTTTATAATATTCATATTATACTTTATTATCTCTCTTGGTATTACTTCGCGAATGAAGATTCCTTAGGAAGGACTCATCCCACGCTTTTTTACAAGCTCGTTGATGACTAAAAGGACCTGAAGGACCGCCTTACCCCGTATTCGCCCCCGAGATCACTGCGCTCAGATGAGCAAAATCTGTTGTTAATTCCATCAGTCCGCTCCTGCCACCTGTCGACGACTAGACAAAGATCTTTTTCTGTGGCGGCACCAGTGCTCTGGAACGCCCTCCCGGACAGCACCCGAGCCATCTCGGAACTGGGCCCGTTCCGGAGGGCGTGCAAGACGGCCCTCTTCGGGCTGGCCTTTAATTAGGCACACCGGACTAAGAACTATGATATATGTCCTCTTAACCCGTGTCTTGACGATGTAACCTGTTTTAAATGTGGTTTTATGTTTTTATGTTTTTATCAATTGTAGGGCCACATGTTGATATGTCACAACATGCCGCCCATGTATTTTTGCTGTGATCCGCCCCGAGCCTGCTGGGAGGAGCGGAATACAAAAGTGAATAATAAATAAATAAATAAATAAATAAAAAGGCCAATCTGAGAAAGGCAAGTCCGGTTGCAAAAAGCACAGCAGAAAGTCTCCTTGGGTGATGTTGTTTCCAAGTTGCGGTTCTTTCTGCGTTGTCGTTTCTCTTCGAGACCCGTTCGGCGTGTCTTCTCGAAAGAGGCCGCAGCATTGTGGATAGTGCGTCTCCATGTCTCCCGATGTGAGGCCAGGGTAGACCATTGTTGGTGATCAATCTGGCCGAGCCTGAGATGTTGTTTCAGGGAGTCCTTATATCTCTTTTTGGGGGCGCCTCTCTTGCGCTGACCCGTGATGAGTTCACCATAGAGTAGTATCTTTGGGAGGCGGTGGTCCTCCATCCTAGAGACGTGCCCTGCCCAGCGCAGCTGTGTTCTCAATAGCATGGCCTCAGTGCTGGTGATCCCTGCTTGCTCAAGGACAGCAACATTAGTCACATAGTCGGTCCAGTGTATATTTAGGATTGTGCGAAGACAGCGCTGATGAAAGCGTTCGAGGAGTCGTAGGTGGACAACAACTATCGAAACATTAAAACAGTAACAAATTACAACCACGGGTGGCTAAAGGTCAAATGCCTGTCGGAAAAAAGCTGTTTTACAAGCTTTCCGAAAAGCCGGCAGCTCATCAGTAGTATTATATTGTATCAATGTATATACAATATACCGTATTTTTCGCTCCATAAGACGCACCTGCTGATAAGACGCACCTAGATTTTAGAGGAGGAAAATAGATGCTGCTTCGCTCCTCCTTTTGCTCCTTCTTTCCCCCCGCCCTTTGCTCGAGGGAAGAAAGGGCGGGGGGAAGGAAAGGGACGGACCAGCAACGGACCAGAGACCAGAGAGAGAGAGGCGGCGACAGAGGCGGCGGTCTCCAGACACTTTGGTGAGTATATCGCCGCCCCCTCTGCTCCAGCGCCTCCCCCCCTGCCTGCATCTTCGCTCCATAAGACGCGGCTGATTTTTCTTCCTAATTTGGGAGGAAAAAAACTGCGTCTTATGGTGCGAAAAATACGGTATTATACCATACTCATCTGTATATATATAATAAAAAAGAATGTATGTATGTGTGTTTGTGGATATGTGCCAGCTTTCTGATTGGTTGCCACTATGGGGTTATTTGCATAACGCCTCTGATTGGCCAGCACCACCAACATTCCGGCACTCTATAGTGGCAGAGGGGAGTAAGGAAAAGCCCTGAGGCAGTCAGACATGGTGGGAGTTTAAGGCCAAAACACTTTGCGGCTCCCAACAATGACAGAACAAGACCAAACTTGGCACACCAAACTTGGCACACTTTACAGCCTGGTGCAGTGTAGGGCAGGATGGGACACAAATGATGGGATTTGCAGTATCTTCACCCGATTCATTTCCCACAGAACATTGAAACCTCTACAAATCACAGACCAGGCCCAAACTTGGCACACAGAGTACCCATGACCCACTCTACATGCTGCTGCAGTTTTGAGTGGGACGGACCATGGATGATGGGACTTAAAGTACCTTCACTCACTTTCTGAGACCACTGCGACCCTCATCCAATTACCAAAAAAGAAGAAACTAGGCACACAGAGCCTCCATGACCCATTCTACATCCTGGTGCAGCTTGGAGAAGGGCAGACCATGCATGATGGGACTTGAAGTACCTTCACTCACTTCCCAAAACTGCTGCAAACCTAATCGAATGACTGATCAAGACCAAACCTGACACACAGAGCCCTCATGAGCCACTCTACATCCTGGTGCCATTTGAAGGAGGATGGACCATGGATGATGGGACTTGAAGTACCTTCACTAACTTCCTGAGACCACTGCAAGCCACGTAAACATCTCATAAGGACCACCCTTGGCACACAATGCCTTTCTCAAATAACCCGGGCAGGGCCGGGTCCCCAAGCTAGTTTAATATAAATTGTCAAGCTGTTTCTGCAACCTCCTCTGTAGCGGATGTCATCCAGGCTAGTAAAACCATCAGTCCTTATTAAAGCTACTTATATTTTATTTTTTGTGTGTTAGGTGCGATTTGAGAAACTGCAAGTCGCTTCTGGTATGAGAGAATTGGCCATCTGCAAAGATGTTGCCCAGCCCAGGGGACGCCTAGATGTTTTGCCATCCTTGCGGGAGGCTTCTCTCATGTCCCCATATGGGGAGCAGGAGCTGACAGAGGGAGCTCATCCACGCTCTTCCTGTATTCAAACCTGCAACCTTATCTTATTATCTTAAGGTGGCAAACTAAAATAATGCTTTATAAATATACACATTTGCATTTCCAAGCAGGTTCATGCTTCCAGGACTAAATTGTAGGGAAAGCATCTGGTTTTCCTAGCTGCACCCAATTTGCATTCTCATTTATGTCCAGACACATGCTCATATAGCAAGCCCAGGCACCCAAGAATTACTGTATGTCTGTTTCGGTTAATAGTCTTAGATAGTCATCTCTGTGGGAGAGATGACAGTAATGACATTTAGAAAATACTAACTGGCCATTTCATGCCACGCAGCCACAAATTCTAACCTGTTTCTCCCTTAATTTGCTTTCAGGCAATTATGAGAGGCTTCATCGGAAACTAAGTCAACAGCCTTTGCAGCTAGACATCTTGCGGGTCAAAAATGGATGTCATTTGAATATTTAAAACAGGTAAAGAATTTGAGCCTTTAAATGAAACATTAGTAATGTAACGGATATGGTGTTACACTCTCACGATCGCCCTGCAGAATGATGACGCTCTTCTTTGTTGATGTTGCGTTATTGTAGGGAATGTACCTGTTGGAGCCGATCTTCTTCTTTCTTCTTTTTTTGAAAAAGGAGGAACTGTACACTGACATGTGCCTGGGAAAACATGTCGCGTAAAAGGATGTTTTTGAAACCGTTGAGATCGCCTGTGAAAGATCCCGCATCTACGGCTGAGAGGCCTTGAAATACTGTTTCTCCAAGCCACTAGAATGCCTGGCTGCTTCAAACAGACCGTGTTTGCTTTCATCGCTGCGTTGAGCTTTGCATCTTTTATCTTGATCCTCGTCGCAATGGGCACTCAGAAATGGATGACGGCAAAAATCCTTTGCAAAACAGGAGCCGAGCTGGTCAACGCCACAGACCCAGAGCTGGTAAAATTCATGGGGGAGCTTTACTACGGACTCTTTGGTGGCGGCAAAATGCGACAGTGTGGGTTAGGTGGGAGGCATTCCAGATTCACCAGTAAGTAACATGTTGGTTTCGTTCCGAGAATCTATGCGTACATGCATGTGTTTGCTTCTGGTGCATGCAAAGCAACTTTGGGGACATCTGGTCAAGAGCCCCATAGCTCTGAAATGCTACCTGAAATTATTTTAAAATTGGGGTGGGAATTTATAAGTGAGGGGAGGGCTCATTTCTCCCATTGGTCAGGCAAGGAGGAAGGGTGTGGTCTAAAATTATTCCATTCCCCAGGAGAAGGGCCAAGCCATATGGAAAAGGTGGAGCAATTACACAACCCAACCACAACAACAAAACCTTGATTTCCAAGGCCTGTTCCTGGGGTGATTTCAAGCCGTGATTCAGAAAATTGCATTGGATACCCAACATCAACTCTCATTGTATCAATATGATTATCATAGTTTTCGATGGGTGAACAGATGGAGACTGGTAGATGGCATGTGTTCTGTATCTCAAAAACTAGAGCTGATAAGGGAAAACTGCTGCCATTTTTGGAATCAATAGTTCAAATATACCCACTACTCTTGTACCACCACGTAGGACTAATTACAGTAATGAGTTAATGATGAGGAGACATTGAGAACTGCATGGAAACTTCAGCTCATATAGACCAGTGTTTTTCAACCTTTTTGAGCTGCGACACATTTTTTACATTTCCAGAATCCTGGGGCACACCACCAACCAAAATGACACAAAATGACACTCTAACTTACTATATTGTACTATACCATTATACTGAAATATTATTAGTACTATTACAAGTAATATAAAATATATAATTTCAATATTGTATTATTTTAAAAAGTGTTATCTTGTATTACAGTATAATAATATAAATATTATAGGTGTAGCAGTATCTGGAGTCCCAGAACTCCCAAGGCAATACCTTTTGCCTTAGGCTGTTGTTTCTAGCGAGTACAAGGACAGGATGACGCGACAATTTTACTGCGATTCAGGAAACCAGCTTTATTTTGCATGACATCAGCTGATGGGCCTGCCCTCTTTGCAGAACAAAGCTGCTGGAAGACAGAACCCCGATCTTTCCCAGTAAACAGATTTTATACAAACAATGGCTGCAATATTTCAGTCCCTCCCTTCTTCATGCATTGTTACTGGCTAGCATTCAAGAACCCATATTACTCTACCCAATTAAACAAAGCATTCCTAGCATCTCAATTCTATTTGCTAACAAACGTTGCGCAGTATTAATTTTCATCTTTCCCTCTATGTTATCTGCCTAATGTGCAGCCTGTACTTGAATCGATACATTTTACTACCGGGTTTCCTGCCAAGTGGAAAACCTTATTTGCCATGCGCACCTCCTAACCCAATTGCTAACCTTGTAAACAAACGCACATGGTGGATGCTAAGCCAATCACGGCTGTTTCTTATCTTAAGGCACATGATGTTCTCTGGGCTAATCACAGCCTGTGCTTGTATTGACCAATCAGAGTAGATTATTCCCGTCACTGTTGCTGGCAAACTAACTCCACTACTCAAAGCCTATACTAAACAGCACTTTCTCCTGGCGTTTCTTCTGTTAAAGAATCAATTTCCCCTTTATAGGTACATATTATCAGTAAAGCACAGGAGTTAATCCTGACTGTTATCATTACTCTCATAGTTAATAATGATATACACCATGACTATGACAAATACTGATAATATAACAATATAATACCATATACTAAGGGAAAATAATATTATCTTAATATATAGTTAATAATACTAATAATAATATAGCCCATGAGGCTTCTTCCACGTCACATCAGTCTCCTTGGCCCGGTAGGCCTACCTGCCTGGAGGCGGGCCCCGTTGTTCCCCGCGTCGTGGCAGCAGTGGGCGAAGAGGCAGTAGAGAGAGGAAGCCCATGAAGGTGGAGGCAGAGGCGGCGGAGGTGGCGGCGGTGGCCAGGGACAGGCTCAAGGGCTCCACCACCCTGGCCGGCCGGACCAGCGCCAGGCCCACCGCCAAGCCCAGCACCGCCAGGCACACCCGGCGCCGCATCACCTCAGACGAGGCACTTCTGCTCCACTGGCGTCCCCTCAGGGAAGGCGCTTCCGGTTCTGCCGCCTCTGCCACTGCCATCTTGGTGCCGGGCAGGAGTTCAAGGCCACCGTGATGGGGAATAAAGGGGCATGGCTTATTCAAGACTCAAGAAGTTCCAATTTCCCACGGCACACCTAGTGATCGCTTACGGCACACTAGTGTGCCGCGGCACACCGGTTGGGAAAGACTGATGTAGACTTCAGTTCATGTAGACTATTATACCCACTCACTTTATAACTGGGGCTCCTTCCACACAGCAGAATAAAACCCCACATTTTCTGAATGGGAATGTATGGCAGTGTGGACTCAGATCACCCAGTTCAAAGCAGATATTGTGGGATTTCCTGCCTTGATATTCTGGGTTACATGGCTGTGCGAAAGGGTTCTGGGAGTACATACTGGAGTCATTTTAACCTCACTGCTTAGAGACCTCATCACACTAGAGAATGAACCCACTTTAACTCCGGTTGCTGCCTCCTGCAGAATTATGGGGTTTGTAGTTTAGGGATGAGCCTTTAACAGTCTCACTCCTCACAAGAGTTGCTCGTCAGTTTCTGAGAACCCTACTTCCAACCTATTAATAGTATCATTATCATTATTATTTAGATGCAGCTTTTTCTCTCTTAACAGAGACTCAACGTGATAAACAATACAATATATGATATAAAACCTAAAGACTATAAACATGAAAAGGGAATTAAATGAAGCACTATTAAAAATAAATAGTTAAAACACAAAACAATTAAAACCCCATTATAAATACTAATAATAATAATAATAATATGACTTTATTTATATTCTACCCTATCTTCCCAAAGGGACTCAGGGCAAATTCCAATCACAAAAAAGGAAAACATTCAACATAACAACTACCGTATTTTTCGCACCATAAGACGCACTTTTTTTCCTCCCAAAGTGGGAGGAAAAATCAGCCGCGTCTTATGGTGCGAATATGCAGGCGGGGGGGGCGCTGGAGCAGAGGGAGGGAGGGCGGCGATATACTCACCCTGTCGCCGCCTCTCCTCTTCTCTGGTCCGTTGCGGCGGCGGAGGGACGCTGGTTTGCTCGCCATCTGCCTCCTTTTGCTTCCCCCCACCTTTGCTTCCCTCAAGGAAAGGGCGGAGGGAGCAAAGGAGGCGGAGGAGGAGCCTCGCCGCCCGCCTCAAGTCCACAGCTGACGCGACGCGGCCCGCCTCCCTTCGCCTCCTTTGCTTCCCGCCCCTCAAGGAAAGGGCGGAGGGAAGCAAAAGGACGCGGAGGAGGCTGCAAAAACCGCGCCGCTTCCTCGCACAGCTGACGCAACGCGGTTTGTTCTCCCTTCGCCTCCTTTGCTTCCCCCGCCCTCAAGGAAAGGGCGGAGGGAAGCAAAAGGACGCGGAGGAGGAGCAAACCGCGCCGCGTCACAGCTGACGCAACGCGGTTTGTTCTCCCTTCGCCTCCTTGCTTCCCCGCCCTCAAGGAAAGGGCGGAGGGAAGCAAAAGGACGCGGAGGAGGAGCAAAACCGCGCCGCGTCACAGCTGACGCAACGCGGTTTGTTCTCCCTTCGCCTCCTTTTGCTTCCCCGCCCTCAAGGAAAGGGCGGAGGGAAGCAAAGGACGCGGAGGGAGGAGCAAACCGCGCCGCGCCACAGCTGACGCAACGCGGTTTGTTCTCCCTTCGCCTCCTTTTGCTTCCCGCCTCAAGGAAAGGGCGGAGGGAAGCAAAGGACGCGGAGGAGGAGCAAACCGCGCCGCGTCACAGCTGACGCAACGCGGTTTGTTCTCCCTTCGCCTCCTTTTGCTTCCCCGCCCTCAAGGAAAGGGCGGAGGGAAGCAAAAAGACGCGAGGGAGGAGCAAACCGCGCCGCGTCACAGCTGACGCAACGCGGTTTGTTCTCCCCTTCGCCTCCTTTGCTTCCCCGCCCTCAAGGAAAGGGCAGAGGGAAGCAAAAGGACGCTGGAGGAGGAGCAAAACCGCGCCGCGTCACAGCTGACGCAACGCGGTTTGTTCTCCCTTCGCCTCCTTTTGCTTCCCCGCCCTCAAGGAAAGGGCGGAGGGAAGCAAAAAGACGCGGAGGAGGAGCAAACCGCGCCGCGTCACAGCTGACGCAACGCGGTTTGTTCTCCCTTCGCCTCCTTTGCTTCCCCGCCCTCAAGGAAAGGGCGGAGGGAAGCAAAAGGACGCGGAGGGAGGAGCAAACCGCGCCGCGTCACAGCTGACGCAACGCGGTTTGTTCTCCTTCGCCTCCTTTTGCTTCCCCCGCCCTCAAGGAAAGGGCGGAGGGAAGCAAAAGGACGCGGAGGAGCAAACCGCGCGCGTCACAGCTGACGCAACGCGGTTTGTTCTCCCTTCGCCTCCTTTTTTCCCCCGCCTCAAGGAAAGGGCGGAGGGAAGCAAAAGGACGCTGAGGAGCAAACCGCGCCGCGTCACAGCTGACGCAACGCGGTTTGTTCTCCCTTCGCCTCCTTTTGCTTCCCGCCTCAAAGAAAGGGTGGGGGGAAGGAAAAGGAGGCAGAGGGCGAGCGAACCAGCGAGCCCTCTGAGAAGACGCACCGGATGATAAGACGCACCTAGATTTTAGAGGAGGAGCGAAAATATTTTTTTTTCCTATTTTCCTCCTCTAAAATCTAGGTGCGTCTTATCATCCGGTGCGTCTTATGGAGCGAAAAATACGGTAATAGACACATAATAATGGAAATTAAGCTCCACAGCATATAGAAACAAATAATAATTTAGCAAATTAGAATAAGATTTAAACACAACCTATTATATCAGATATGGAACAAACATAAAACAAAACATAAAAACAGAAGTACATTAAAGCAGTCTTTCTCAACCAGTGTGCCGTGGCACACTAGTGTGCCGTGACGGACCTCCTGCTGTGCCGCGAGAAAAGCTCTCTGCCCCCCTTCCTCCCCCCCCTCCTGCTGAACTCTTGCTGCTTGGGGGAGGGGGAAGGGCCAGGCAGTTGTGAAGAAAAAGAAGAAGGGACCGGGGCACCGCCTCCTTCGGCCTTTTCCCCAGCCAGCCATCAATCCGCCATGACTCCCACCATGACTCTCGCCCCTCGCTCGCTGAAGCCGCATGGAGGAGCCCCGCCCACTGAAGCCCATCCACCGCTCATGCTCCTCCTCTGTAGGAGAGCTGAAGCTGGGGAGGGTGGGGGCATGGCGTGGCCTGGCTCTGCCCCTCCCCGGCACTCCCAGCAGCTGCTCCAGCCTTGAGGGGACAGTGCGAAGCCAGCATTGTGCTGGCTCTGGCACCGCTGGCTTGGCACTGCCCCTCAAGGCTGGAGCAGCTGCTGGGAGAGGTGAAGCCGGGGGTAGGGGCGGGGCATGGCACAGCCTGGCTTCGCCCCCTCCCCGGCTTCGGCACTCTGAGCAGCTGCTCCCAGCAGGTCACCAACCCCCAGCCGTTCTTTATCTTCGGCGTTGAGTATTTATGTCACAGCGGATAGGCAACAGAAATATAGAAGTTTAATTCCTCATCGGCCAAAAACTCCAGTCTCTGTTCGAGTGAATAATGAAACTCTCATTCAATTCACAAGGTAAATATATAACTTTGTATTGAAATTGTATTTAACAATAACTGGCAAAACATCGAAAAACAACAGCCATCACAGCTACCTTTCTAAACATCCTTTCCTCACAGATATTAAATCCCAACTGACAAATCCCAACTGTCACTTTGTAACTGACATTCCTCAAGGTTCCATTTAGCAGTCTTGAGACAGCGCCATCTGGTGTCAAACATGTCACACTGCAGGTCATCTCAAACTGCGAAAATATATCTTGTGCTGACTCATGAATTGCTATTCAAAATGCAATAATCTGACACTTTACTGTGTTAGAGTGTCACTTTGTGTCATTTTGGTTGGTGGTGTGCCCCCGGATTTTTTTAATGTTAAAAGTGTGCCGCGGCTCAAAAAAGGTTGGGAAACACTGCATTAAAGTACACGAAAAACTTCACAGCACTCCTGGCTCGGTCTATAAAATTTTCCTCTTTAAAAGACAACTTGAAAAGAAAAGTTTTAGCCTGCCACCAGAACAACAGGAGGGAGGGGGTCATTTTGGCTTCCCTGGGAAGAAGGGAGTTCCAGCGTCCATGGGCTGCCACTGAAAGGACCCTGTCTCTCGTTCCCACCAACCAAGATTGCAATAGTGATGAGAACAAGCAAAGGGCTCTTCCTGAAGATCTCAGGGCCCAGGCAGGTTCATATTGGGAAGTATGAACTTGCCTGGGCCTGAGCCACCACCAACCAAAATGACACAAAATGGGCAGTGTTTCCCAACCTTTTTGAGCCCCAAAGCTGAGGGTGGGGGAGGAGCACACTTTTTTAACATTAAAAAAGATGTATTTTCTGGGCACACCACCAACCAAAATGACACAAAAATGACACTCTAACACAGCAAAGAACGACTGGGGGATGGTGGCCTGAGATTGGGTTTTTCCAGCAGCTGCTGGGAATGCAATTCAATACAAAGCTGGGGAGGGGAGGAGCCAGGTCATGCCATGCCCCGCCCCCTCCCCCTCCGGCTTCAGCTCTCCCACCAGCTGCTCCAGCCTTGAGGGGGCAATGCCAAGCCAGCGGTGGCAGAGCCAGCACAATGCTGGCTTGGCACTGCCCCCTCAAGGCTGGAGCAGCTTCTGGGAGTGCTGAAGCCAGGGGAAGGGGCGGAGCCAGGCCATGCCCCGCCCCCTCCCCCAGCTTCAGCTATCCCACAGAGGAGGAGCATGAGTGGTGGACGGGCTTCAGTGGGCGGGCCTCCTCCTCTGCGCGGCTTCAGTGAGCAAGGGGCAAGAGTCATGGCGGGAGTCATGGCAGATTGGAGGCTGGCTGGGGAAACGGCCGAAGGAGGCGGCGCCCCGCCCCCTTCTTCTTTTTCTTTGCCGCCGCCCGGCCCTTTCTCCTCCTCCCTCAAGCAGCAGGAGTTCGGCAGAAGGAGGGGGGAAGGAAGGGGGCAGAGAGCTTTTCTCGCGGCACAGCAGGAGGTCCGTCACGGCACACTAGTGTGCCACGTCACACACTGATATAGGGCATTGAACACCATGCGCCAGTGGTTTTCGAACTTTGGTCTTCCAGGTCTTTGGGAGTTCAACTTTCGGAAGTCCTAACCATGTTGGTCAACTGTCAGGAATCTAAAACACCTGGGGAACCATTGCCAAACACCATCTGGAACCCAGCAATTTTAAGGAACATCTGTTTCCACAGTCATCTATGTGTACATGAAGATAGCAAGAGAAATCTCTTCTGATGAGCTGTGGGTTGACTCTTTTTTCAATACTGTTATTCTATCTGTGGGCATCCTTCCCTAGAACAGCTCACCTGGCAATGCACACTTTTTCCAGGTGAAGATATTTTACCCTATACTTTTAATGAGTCATACTAAAAACGCCATGAATGTGCTTTTAAAAATAAATAAATAGTGGGGTATGGTAATTTTGCAATGGCCAGATCCCTGCCATGATGGGGAACCTAAGGCCTCTTCTACACAGCTGTATACAATCCAGATTATCTACTTTGAACTGGATTATCTGACAGTGCTGACTCATATGATCCACTTCAAAGAGGATAATGTGGATTATCTGCCTTTATATTCTGGATTACATGGCAGTGTGGAAGGGCCCTAAGCTCTGAATTGGGCTTTCACTGCAATCAACACCAATGCAATAGATCCATTCTTTCACTTCACTGGAATTTGATTAAATGGCCTGTCAGAAATAGAGCGTAACCGTTTAAAAGTTAACCATGTGGTGAGATGCTTTGTTGCGTCCATAGAAAGGAAGAAAATTGCTCTTGACTCAAAGATCAGTTCAGACATGCACACCGGGCTAAAATGCCTACATAAATCAAAATATGATTTGTTGCGCAAGCATCCTGTTTCGCTTAATTAAATAGAGTTACTGGTAAATCCAACAATAGTTGTATCTAGAGTTGCAGTTAATAGGACTTAAATGTATTGTTGAAGGCTTTCATGCCTGGAATCAGTGGGTTGCTGTAAGTTTTTCGGGCTGCATGGCCATGTTCCAGAAGCATTATCTCCTGACTTTTCACCTGCATCTATGGCAGGCATCAGGGGCGGTCGCCGCTGCGTGGGGCGCCATCTAGGTAAAGGGCGCATTCCCCCGCCTGCCAGACAGCGTCCGGCCGATGTTCCGCTTTTGGGTCCTGTGTGTGCTCCAAAGCCGCGCCCCGTTCCCTGCTGTGTCTGCTGGTGCTGCTGGCCTTGGAGGTGGGCGCCGGCGAGAAGGCAAAGGCGGCCTCCTCCTCCTCGCCAGTCCTGGCCCCATCTTCCACGGGCGCGGAGGGGGAGTCCGGCTCGGGCTGCCCGGTGTGCCTGTGGCGGCAGCACAGCAAGGAGCTCCAGCTGGAGAGCATCAAATCCCAGATCCTGAGCAAGCTGCGGCTGAAGGAGGCGCCCAACATCACACGCGAGGTGGTCAACCAGCTGCTGCCCAAGGTGCCGCACAGAAGCTTCTGGGCATGCACGGGGGGAAGGGGGGGGCGCCAAAATAATGTTCGCTTACCATTTAAAATTACCTTAGACAGCCCCTGGCAGGCATTCTCAGAGGTTGTGAGGTCTGACTTAAATGAATTTCACAGAGCAAAATCCATTGATAAGTCCATTGGACAAATGTTGGACCTATCTGCAGAATTCAGATTTTTTTTTTTTGGTATAGTATTTTTGCATGCATGGTCAAACTTCTTAGCATCCTTTTGCTCTCCCACGTTTGTTAAAAGAAACACCTCAACTTTGTTTCCTTTCTTTGCCAGTATTTCCACACCTGGTGAAAAAGCTGAACACATCTCTCCATGTGGTGATTATTCTCTTTCTTTGCGTGGCGTTTTCTTTCGCTCTGGTCAGCTTGGGATTCTGCGTCTTAAACATCCTCAAAGTTCCCTACCGGGCTATTAAAGGTCCAGGAGGAATCGCTCTGTGGAACGTCCTTGCAGGTAAAAGTTAACAACTATACTCCATACACAAAAAGCTTTTTTTGGATGCGGCTGCACAAACATGTGAGAGGCCCTCATACATTTGAAGGTACAATTTACACTTAACATTTAAAGGATGTCATTGATTCAATTCCATTCAAAATATTGGCATTCACCATCTAACCAGTATTTATTTATACAGGCAGCCCTCAAGGTACGAACAAGATAAGTTCTGTAGGTTTGTTCTAGAGTTTCCATGGAAGTCAGAACAGGTACATTTTAAAGTGTAACTCTTACCATATATGTATACTAGCTGTACCCGGCACGCGTTGCTGTGCCCTATTTAGGAGATGCGAGAAAGTCTGAGTATTTAAGGGTTGGAAATGATGTGACTTATGGTCTTGGTGGGGTCATGGCTCTGTTGTTGTGGGTTGTTCTGGTGGGTGGGATGTTGAAGTCCTGTGGAGTTGTCGGTGTGTGGTGTTGCTGTCAGGTATTTGTGGGGTTTATTTTGTGTGTGTTGTGGTGACATACTGTAGTTGTCTCAGTCTGGCTGTGTGCTGGTTGTGATGTGGAGGGGGTGTGGCTTTTGCCAGTGGTGTTTGTTGTGAATTTTGGTTGGGTTGGGTTTTTGTGTTGCAGGATTGTTAGTTTGTTTTTGTGGGTTTTGGAAGTTTGTGTTATTCCGGTGGTATGTGTTGGTCAGTGGTGCCTGTGTCCCTGGTGCCCTATTTGCGTTAGTGTTATGTCCTCCTGGTAGTTGTTATGTCCTCCTGTGTTAGTTGGTTGTACTGTGGAGGTTTCTGTTTAGCAGTGGTATGTATGCATTGTGTGTGATGTGTGTGAGTTGTGTAGTGGGTCTGTAGAGGTAGGCATCACGAGTTGTGTGGCTGTCATGTTGTGGGTGTGGTGTTTGTAAAGTGGAGGATTGGTGGTGTGTGGTTGGGATGGTGCTTGGAGAAGAGTGTGTGGTGTTGAGTGTATAGTTTGTTGTTGTGAGTGTGCAGTGGTAGTGTGGTGTAGATGTACGGTGTGTATGTGGGGTGTGTTAGTTGGTTTACTGTGCAGGTTTCTGTTTAGCAGTGGTGTGTGTGTTGTGTGTGAGTTGTGTAGTGGGTCTGTAGAGGTAGGCATCGCGAGTTGTGTGGCTGTCATGTTGTGGGGATGGTGTTTGTAAAGTGGAGGATTGGTGGTGTGTGTTTGGGATGGTGCTTGGAGAAGAGTGTGTGGTGTTGAGTGTGTAGTTTGTTGTTGTGAGTGTGCAGTGGTAGTGTGTTGTGGATATACGGTGTGTATGTGGGGTGTGTTAGTTGGTTGTACTGTGCTGGTTTCTTTTTAACAGTGGTATGTATGTGTTGTGTGTGTTGTGTGTGAGTTGTGTAGTAGGTCTGTAGAGGTAGGCATCGCAAATTGTGTTGCTGTCATGTTGTGGGTGTGGTGTTTGTAAAGTGGGTGTCTTTTGTTTTGGGTGTCTTTTGTCCTGTGAGTGGTATGTATGTGCTCTGTGCACATAGTTGTGTATCTTCTGCATATTGGCGTTGTGTGATATTTTTTGCTGGCTTGGTCTTTTGGATTGTGTTTCTCGAGTGTGGTAACCTGCACCCTCCTAGATCTTGCACCAACTGACTGAACTCAAATCACTCAGCATTCTATCCTAGCCTTGGCTGGCTGTGGCCAGCATTACTATGGTTACTCAGCCTCCCTGCATTTTGTGTGAGCCGATGTTGGCCAATGGGTTTTGCTGGCTGCCGCAGAGGATGCTGGGAAATGTAGTTTTTTAATTGTTGTTTTGGGGGCCTTCTAGGTTTTTGGGGGGAAAGTTTCTTTGCTATAAACCTTCCTTGCCTGAGGCCTATTTCTGTTGGCAAGTTTGGTGTCTCTGCCTTGGAAGGTTTCTCTGTCTCTGTCAGTCGTTCGACGACGGGACCTCCTTTATATAATAGATGTGTGTGTATACATGTGTCAGCTTTGGATATGTATGTATGTATATGCACATATGTAATATTTGGGTGGAGTTCCTAGTGATGCAGCAGGTTAAACTGCTGAGCTGCTGAACTTGCTGACCAAAACGTTGGCAGTTCAAATCTGGCTAACAACAGGTTCCCGCTGTTAGCTTCTGCCAACATAGCAGTTTGTAAACATGCAAATGTGAGTAGATCCATAGGTACCATTCTGTCGGAAAGGTAATGGTTTTTCAAGTCACTCCTGACACACACAAAAACCTGGTTGTAGGCCCCTTTCCCCCCATCTGGTCAAGGAGATGGATGCCTGGGAAACTGGGTCAACAGAAGACCTTGCACAATAGGCCATGTTTCTGCCAGATGCAAATGACAAGATGAAACCTCATATTGTATGTACTGTCTGAAGGCAGCTGGGATGGGTTTTCCAGCACTCGTGATGGAAAAACATCCCTAATAGCAACTGAGAAATCAAGGCTAGTATTAGGAGGTAGAAGATGGGGAAATTGGTGCACAGAACGGTGTCTTTTAAAACCTTGCTGTCACACTCTGCCTCTGTGGCAGGGCTGTCCAACTTCTACCGGACCTGTGGCCGGAATTCCGGTCACTGATCACCTGGGGGGCCAAAGGGTCTGCCTCCGCCCCCGGCTCCGCCCCCTCCCAGGCTCCGCCCCTCCCGGCTCCAGGAGGGGAATATAAATACATTAATAAAATATAATAATATCAGAAAGGGACAAAATGGATGGATGGAGGGAGGGGATATACATACATTAATAAAATATAATTAATGCTTCCTGCCTGGGGGAACCCTCCCAACCCCTGAGGCTGTGGGTTCATTACCTGGGGAGGCGTGGGCGGAGGCAGCGATGGCGTCGCAGGCCTGCCTCTGTGCGGGCGGAAGGGGTCCCGGAGGCCGGCGCGGAAGGTAGCGGAGGCCTTGGGCAGGAAGGGAACCAGGGCCGGGCCCTCGCTGGCGCCGAGCAGGGCGGCCAGGAGCTGGAGCAAGCCCAGGCGGAGCTCCTCGCAGGCCTCGCCTTGGCCTTGTACGGCCTCGCCCTGGCATAGCCGCTGAATCCCGAGATTTCGGCAACTGTATTAACTATCGCAAGACTACGCCAGGTACACGGGATTTCGCTCTCAACGCGAGATCCCGCGTGGCTGGCGTAGTCTCGCGAGACTTCCTCCGGAATCCGGAGGTGGGTAATTTTTTTAAATTTAATTTATTTTCCTATTTTTATTTTTTATTAAAAAGATGAGGGGGCCGCAGGAAAGGGGCTAGGGGGCCGTGTACGGCCCCAGGGCCGCCAGTTGGACAGCCCTGCTCTGTGGCATTGGCTGGCTGAAGAGGGCCTAGTAATGAACGAGAAGTAAGCCTCTTTCTAGATCTAGAGAAAACAGCTAGGCTTAATTAACTGTCCTAGCTTAATAAAGTTGACTCAGCACTCACTTCCCAGACATGCTTTATCCCGACTCTTCAAAATCACAGACAAGGCTTTGTTTCTAAGCACAGACCCACTCTCGGCTGAACATGTGAACTGGCCCCATTGAAGTGCCATCCGCTTCCCACATCCATTGCAGTTAGGGGCACAGGACCCCCAGGAAAGTAAATCCCCTAGGAATCCCTAGTTTCTTCAGCATGGCTCTTACGGTTAACTTTCACGAGATGTTCATCACAGAATTGCACTTGAGAACCTACAGATTCACAGCAATGGCATTTTAATCAAATCTGCAAAAGTCAGACCAACAAATGTGAACAGCCAATGGGATACTTCATTTCAGGTGACGGTGGGTGGCTAATCAAATATCTCTGTGGTTAATTCAGTTATATAAGAGTTGGTCTCGTAATAGTAACAATGATAGTGCTAATGGAAATAAAAAAATCCTTACCAACCTTTCTCCATGGATCAAAGCAGGAAACGACGACATATTAAAATACAATATAGACAAACAGTTAAAATCATGAGCAAACATTCAATCACAGATCATACAAGAGGGATGCCATTTTTGTTCTCAAACCGATGAACCTAATGTTTCAATAGAGCCTGAACATCCCTTATCCAGAGTTCCAATATCTGAAATACTCTAAAACACAAAATTATCCATGAGTAGCTGAAAACAATTATTCCTTTGCTTTCTGCGGATTTCAATATACACATTGTTTCATACACAAAGTTATTATATATAAAAAATACCTTCAGGCTAAGTGTATGAGGCATACATTAAACCTCAATAATTTTGTGTTTAAACTTGAGTCCCATCTCCAAAATATACTTTATACATCTATATAAATAAAAAAAGAATCCAAAATACTTTTGATTCCAAGCATTTCGGATAAGGAACACTCAACCGGTGCAATCATATCAGAGGATAGAATGATAGCACTGGGAATGATAGCACTGGGAATGTGGCGCAGCTGGCTAAGTGTCAGCTGCATAAGATCTCTCTGACCAGTAGGTCATGAGTTCGAGGCCTGCCCGGGTTGAGGTGGGTGCTCGACCTTTAAGTGTAGCCTGCTGTTGACCTTTGCAGCCCGAAAGACAGTTGCATCTGTCAAGTAGGAGATAAAGGTACCACATTAAGTGGGGAGGCAAATTTTGACTGAATTATGAGGCCATTAAAGAACTCCAGGAACGCTGAGGAATGCAGAAGGAACAACAAGGGACGCTGTGAACACTGAGAGATGAGGAGTGTGTCAGCTCCCCCTGGTGGCCAGAGTTTGCCTCTGTTCGTCTATGTGTGTGTACTGTGTATGTGGAAACGGCAGGGATTGTCTGCTAAGTATGTGTACCTGTTATCTGCTCTGAGTCCCCTTCGGGGTGAGAAGAGTGGAATATAAATAAAGTAAGTAAGTAAGTAAGTAAGTAAGTAAATAAATGATTCTAATAAAACTTAATTTCTTCAAGGCTCATAACAGGACCATCAATTCAAATACAATTTCTTAGAAAATAGCTTCTCTTGATTAGAAATCTATTTGGAAATGTATGGGTGATATGATTTTTAGATTGTTCAGAAACAACTAGTCATCAGAGAAGTGCATCTAGTGAATCCTTTTCCTTGGGATACTAGTCTTTCTGGAGGAAACCACATGTTTCAGGAACAGGTTTGGCCTCTGTTGGCTATTTGTGCAGATGGCTCACGTTAATGTTCAGCAGTTTTCAAAGGATGCAAAAGCACAGTGTTGGAAATAGCAACCTTCTCAAGCCTCCACTCGTTATTTGTTATGTATATAATTACTTACTGTATGGTATGTGTGTATTGGTTTGTAATTTTACCTAACCTCTTTGTTGTGGGAGGGACTGCAGACCATGTGATCAGAACTGAGCATGTTCAGGACTCTGACACCATTTTATTATTATTAATATTATTATTAAACTTTATTTATACCCTGCCACCACCTCCCAGAACGGACTCGGGGTGGCTTACATGAGGTTAAGCCCAACAACAACAATAAAAAACAACACAGCCGCAAATAAAACAATACAATCAATAAAACGCATGTAAACAATAAGTACACAAAGTTTTAAAAAAAGTTTAGTTCAGTGTTTGCATTAGACTCTTAGAGAGAGCAGAAGCCGTCTTATGCTTTAGACTTCCATGCAGGAACAGTATGCCTAGAGGTGTATTAGACTCCCCAAACAAAGATATGTGTTGGACTATGGACTATTGTTTCTAAGGAAAATGCCCTGCATTACCTACATAGGAAAATTACTACAAAATCCTATTGTTACAATTCATAAGCAAAGTGCCTGTATGCTGTATACATGAAGTTTTGTGAGTAAACCAACTCTGTTATTTTTTAAGAAGACTGCTTATTTGTCTCTTGAGAGCACGATTTAAAGGCAAATATATTTTAAGAGTAGATTATTTTAGGCAACTTCAAGGAACACTTCTGAAACTCTGCTGAATACGTGTTTTGGTGAATTGGAATGTCAGCAAAAGTATGATAGCTGGGACCCAATCCCGAGACAGCGCAGTGAGTGAGAGATACAGGTGCGACAGAGTTGTGGCAAGATAGTTCGCCAGAAAGGGGGGGGCAGAAAGGGGGGAGGACAACAAACAGCCAAGCATAGTGCTTAAGGCTGTCCAGATATCGTATGCAAACACGTTTGAATACGTAACATCTTCACTTCTCTAATTCTGACTCGCGTCGAGCAACCAGCATTGGGTCCCAGCTATCATACTTTTGCCAGAATGTCTTTGTCCCTAGCAGTTCAAAGACATACCTAGGTACATCAGTTTAACAGCTGAGAGACCTAGTGGCCTTGCATGAATGCTGGTGAATGCCATTTTCCCCAAAAGGTTATGACTATTAACGGGAGCGGGATACAGGGAGCGCACAACACCCCTGTTGCGCCAGCTCCACTGGCTGCCAATTAGCTTCTGAGCACAATTCAAAGTGCTAGTGTTGACCTACAAAAACCTGTAAGGTTCCGGCACAGTTTACCTGTCCGAACGTA
The DNA here is from genome assembly GCA_030556195.1 of Anolis apletophallus. Classification (NCBI taxonomy): domain Eukaryota; kingdom Metazoa; phylum Chordata; class Lepidosauria; order Squamata; family Anolidae; genus Anolis; species Anolis apletophallus. The sequence goes on along the minus strand of JARBWK010000009.1, from coordinate 24,279,388 downwards.
TTCTCCCCTATGAACCGTCAAGAGTGCTAAGATCGCCTGGAGAGGCCCTGCTCTTGGTCCCACCACATTCGCAGGCGCGTCTGGTGGGGACGAGGGACAGGGCCTTTTCTGTGGTGGCCACCCGGCTGTGGAATTCCCTCCCAAATGAAACTAGATCCGCCCCCTCCCTCCTGACTTTTAGAAAACGGGTGAAAACGTGGCTGTGCAATGAGGCCTTTGCAGAATGAAGGAGGAGATCGCGAAGCGACTAAAGTCGCCAAACACTTGTAAATTTTATTGTAAATTTATGATGCTTTTAGATTTTAAATGTTGGCATTGAATACTTGCTGTTTGCCGGTCTGAGTCCCTCTTCGGAGGCGAGAAGGCCGGGGTAGAAAAGTTTTAAATAAATAAATAATAAATAAACTTCTAATAAGGTCATGCCTTTCCTGTGACCAGTGGTTTCCCCAAAAGCTTATGAATCCCATTTCCCAAATGGTTATGGAGATTCACATTTTCCAAAACTTAGAACATTCAGAAGAGTAACGGAAGGCGGAAGTGACATGTCCTTGCTTCCAGGTCAGAAGAATAAAGGGACCTTGTTATAAAACATGTGATTTTAATAGTTTGGTAGTTACACATCTTGTCAGACTGGGCATTTGTACGTTCCCACTAAGGAAACCGAAATATTTGTTGCTCACTCAGTTTAAAGATGGATAGTAGGGGCTGCCTTTGATGCATTCAGATATATGAATAAATGTTTTACATTTTCTTTCTTTCAGGGGGCTTTGCAGCGCTGGCAGTAACTAGCTTCATGGCTGCTGTTGAACTGCATAACCTTACAGAAAGGATTGCCAATTTCCGGGAAAATGTCTTCCAGTTCGTCATCTTGGAAGAACAGTACCAGCACTGTTTTTGGCTTTGTGTAGCAAGCGCAACCATTCACGGTTTCAATTTGCTACTGGTTGCCGTAAGCTTGATTCACTTCCCTACACTAAAGACCAAGCCAGAAGAAGCCAACGTTACAGCTGAAGACATCATGTACTAAACATCTGCCTCTCACTTGCTTTGTTTTAAACTCGTGTGGTCTATTTTACGTTAATAACACTGGCAAGGGATTACAAGATGTGGAGAAAATATCCAGCAGCATCACACTTTGGCTTATTCGGGCCAGTGCCGAGGCCCAGGGTGGTCGGATCAAGTCATGTATTCCATTATTCTTCTGGGAAGACTGAGAACACCTGTTGTGCCAAACCTTTCAGGATCCCAGAACAGAGCGAGAACCTTCTTCTTTTGCTTAATGGCATCTTGCCCAGAGACCAGCAAAATCCTGAATTAAGAAACAGGACGAGAAGTTTACCTCAGGGACAATTTATATTTTCCTCTTCTGCTGTAGTCCTTAAACAACGGCACCACATACTGAACTGTCTGGTGGTAGTGTAACAATGCTAAATGCAGATCTCCCCATGCAGAAATCTGTATATAGGTCGATGGGAAAAGGACTACGCTCAAGGAATCCCCTCCCTTTTGTTGAGTGGATGTGTGGACTTTTATGTTGACATGATGTACCCCTGTGGGGTATGGATCATAAGCTTTTTTTGGAGGGCTTTTCATAATAAGAGAAAGCAAGCACCACTGGCTATTCCCCATTCAAAGTTTTTTTCTTTCTTTCTCCTGGGTTGGTTCACACTGTTCTCTTTTCCTACACACAAAAACTGTGCCTTGATATAACCACACCTGTCATATTATGCACTTTGTGGGTAAGGCACTAGCAGTCTTTCTGGGGGTTTGCTGACACTGGGAAAATGGACCCCAAATGCAGGCCCGGATTAACACCTTTTTGCGCCCTAGGCCACACTTTGGAATTACGCCCCCTCTACCGCCCCCCCTCCCCACACCACTCAGATCCACACTTGGCTGGCTTTCACCATGGTGCCTCCAGAGCAGAAGAGAAAGGCGAGTAGGCACCATCCCGCCACCTCCAAGGTCCCCATTCCCACCGGCTGGAAAGCTCCACTGTGCTCTGAAGGTCTCCTCGAGAGGCTTGGGGAGAGCGCAGAAGGTGCAAACTCGCTCCAAAGGCGTGCACGAGAGAGAGAGCGAAAGAGAGAGGGAAAGAGAGAGTGAAAGAGAGAGATGTCCGCTTGGCGTGCGCTCCCGCAAAGCGAGGGAGGATTCAGGTTGGGGTTTGTGCGGCTTTTGTTCCGCTGTTCCCGAAGGCAGGAGAGCCAGACCCTGGCCTTGATCCTTCCCTCCCTCCTGCGACTCCCTTTAGCCAAACAGGCCAGCCCGGTTTAGTCCGAGAGCGTAGGAGCGAGCCTGGGTTGGTGTGGTCCCGTGCTGGGGACCTGGGAGAGGTCCACCCAAGCAACGCCCTTTCTCTCCCCTCTCCCTCCCTCCCTCCCTCTCTTACTTAATTTCTTTCTTTCGCTCCTTCTAGTTGCCTCCTACTCCACCTTCTCCTTTCCTTCCCACCGCCCTCTCCTGGACTCTGCCGCTCGGCTCTGGCTACAGGAATTTACAGTCTGCTGCCGAGGGAGCCGGGTGAGTCGCCATGGAGACGGCTTCCTCGGGAGCCAGGAGGTCAGGCCAGCCAGAGACCTGCGGGTAAATCAATGGATCAATGCGAGGGCCCCGCCGCAGCCCAGAGAGCGAGAGACGGAGGGGAAGGAGCAGAGACTTTGCCGGGAGAAGGAGCAGGGGGGCATGAAAAAAAGGGGAAAGAGGGGCGCGGACCAGTTTTTTATTATTATTATTTCGTCCATGATCTGCGCCCTCCCCCTCGGCTTGCGCCCCTAGGCCATGGCCTAGATTGGCCTTATCTGTAATCCGGGCATGCCCAAATAGATCACTGACTGTCCCTATGATGAACAGTGGTTTCCAGTTAGTAGGGTTTTCCTCTACTTTAAACAGACTTTGACCTGCTTGGGGCCAAGTCAGAGGGTACTCCAGAGTTTGCTGAAAACCCCCGAGTATCCTCTGGCTTCAGGGAAGTATGGAGAGCAGGATAGGTTCTGATATGGTTCCATCCAGATTGGACACCCATGCCATCGCAAGGGGATGGATTATGCCCATGTCATTGTTACGGCCAACCCAAGCTAACCTCAAAGATCTGGCTTGGTGTGCATGCACTCCGCTGGGGAAGCTCGCATCTTACCTTCTTCATGTCACCACCACTGCTGGTCCTAGCTGACCACGGAGCTCCACATGAGCACCTGGTCGTAGTGGGCACCTTTACTGGCATTAGAATGGAGTGTCATCATAAGCAGCAAGCAGAGAAGCAATCTCCTCTTTTTTTTGTTATTTTTGTGGCACCAGCTGGAGGAGTCCACAATAGTCAGCTTGGATAGAGAGCCATGTCCAGCTAGCAGCAGTGATGGCGACAAAGTGAAACTGGTTAAATGTGGGCTGCACTAGCAGAGACAAAAGACCCCTGGCCAGTCTTGACAACAGCCCTAGGTTCAACATGAACGTGATGGATCCGAGGCTACTCTGGGGGCACATTTACATCAAGCTGAACTGCCCAGCAAAAATGAGTGTTTCCCAAATTACAGTATGTTCTTACTCTGTATCATGGCATGGCACCAAGTGTGTTTAAGAAACTGGATGTGTGTATGACATATATTCCCACTCCTAGAATGTGTTAGCCTGAATAATTTGCTAGCCTAAAGCAGGGCTGCCCAGGAAGTTGATCGCAATCGACTGGTCGATCCCAGGACCGAAGGAGGTCGATCCCAGCCGGATGGGGCACTTCTAGAGGGGGTGGAGTCATGCCGCACCAAGCCCCGCCCCCCTCCCCGGGTTCAGCGCTACCACAGCTTCTCCAGGCTTGAGGGTAGTGCCAAGCCAGTAGTGGCTAGTTATCCCACTACTGGCTTGGTACTACCCTCCTCAAGCCTGGAGAATCTGTGGTAGCACTAAAGCCAGAGGGGGAGGGGGTAGAGCCAGGCCGCGCAAAGCCCCGCCCCCTCCCCCGGCTTCAGCGCTACCACAGCTTCTCCAGGCTAGAGGAGGGTAGTGCCAAGCCAGTAGTGGCTAGCTATGCCATCACTGGCTTGGTACTACCCTCCCAAGCCTGGTGAAGCTGTGGTAGCTAAAGCCAGAGGGGAGGGAGGCGGAGCCAGGCCGCACCAAGCCCCCCCCTCCCCAGCTACAGCGCTGCCACAGCTTCTCCAGGCTTGAGGGTAGTGCCAAGCCAGTAGTGGCTAGTTATCCCACCACTGGCTTGGTACTACCCTCCTCAAGCCTGGAGAAGCTGTGGTAGCGCTAAAGCCAGAGGGGAGGGGTAGAGCCAGGCCGCAAAGCCCCGCCCCCTCCCCCGGCTTCAGCGCTACCACAGCTTCTCCAGGCTAGAGGAGGGTAGTGCCAAGCCAGTAGTGGCTAGCTATGCCACCACTGGCTTGGCAATACCCTCCTCAAGCCTGGAGAAGCTGTGGTAAAACTAAAGCCAGAGGGGGAGGGAGCGGAGCCAGGCTGCACCAAGCCCCGCCCCTCCCCCAGCGACAGCACTACCACAGCTTCTTCAGCCTTGAGGAGGGTAGTGCCAAGACAGTAGTGGCTAGCTATGCCACCACTGGCTTGGCAATACCCTCCTCAAGCCTGGAGAAGCTGTGGTAAAACTAAAGTCAGAGTGGGCGGAGCGAGGCCACACCAAGCCCCGCCCCCTCCCCCTGCTCCGCCCAGCTTCTCTCTCGGTAGATATTTCTGACTTGCTTTATTATAAGTAGCTCGCATGCTGAAAACGTGTGGGCAGCCCTGGCCTAAAGTATTAGGACAAGAGTGGCCTCCCAGATATGCCAAGTAGATGAGGAATGGTTGGAGCTGAAAACCAAAGTAATATGTTTCACTTTGAGAGTGTTTTCTGGTATCACCTCTTTTTGTGCTTCATGCTAGTAAAAGCAGCAAAAATCCTGTAGGAAGCAGGAGAAAAGGGACTGCTGTTGCGAGAAAACACTGGGAGAATTAAGAGTCCATCAAGCAGAAATCCTATTATGGGACAACCTGTGTGTTTTCTAATTACCGTAGCACCCATGGATTTTGGCTACTTTGTCCATGGATCTTGAGAAGATACAAAAAGGGAGAACTTTGCATCTTTCCGAGGACCAAACGTATGTTCTGCAATTCGTACATCTGTCTGATAAGGAAATTTCCACTGCGCATGACCAGAAAATTTCAATCCACACTGTATTTTGATGTAATCTGAATAGAGAGAAAAACATCATCCTTGGAGGCTTTGTAACAGAACATTTATTTATTTATTTATTTATTATTTGGACTTGTACGCCGCCACTCAGGTAAAAGCATACATATTAAACTAGCTTAACAAAGATTTTTGGCCTAGCAATCAAAGGCTAGCCGGAAAAGGTGAGTCTTGCAGGCCTTGCGGAAGAAGGTCCTGCATGGTCCGTACATCGCTAGGAAGAGTGTTCCATATTTACGGTGCCATTACAGAAAAGGCTCTGCGCCGGGTCAATGTAAGACAGATTGCTTTGCAGGTCTGTACTTCAAGGAGGTTCATTTGATCAGAACAAAGTGGCCTCTGGGGTTGGTAGGGGGAAAGACGGACCCTCAGATACAGCATGAACATGTCCATCATTATCCAATTACCCGTGGAGTATTTTTCTTCTTCTTCCCAACTCTAAATATCCACCATAACTTGAGAGGAAATTAAGTCTTGATTCATTTTACTTAACTATACTTGACATCAGAATAAAGAAATTATTCTGCTGTTTTAAATTTGTACACAAAATTGAAGACACATTTAATAGGGGATATAATATTGCGCAAGCATATCCTTACAAAGACCATTGAAGTCCATGTTTTCTATTTTTTCATGGGTTATACAAATGCGAAATGTTTCAAGAGGAAAATAAACTGTATGGGTAGCTGACCACATAAGAGGAAAATAATTGTCTTCATCTGTCTAAAAGAAGTTTAGAAAGCCTTCATTCATTCTGAGACCAAAACCATGAACAGGAGACAGGGTTTTAAGGGCAATCTGAGCGGAAATTTAGTAAGAGAAGGGAGCACTGGCCTTTCAAAATCGGAACAAGTACTCAAAGTGCAGTGGGATTTTATGAAGGAGGGAGCTTTCTGTATTTGTGGATGCTCTCTACCAACCCAGAAATCTGAATTCAGATGGGTTCTGAATAGCGGAGTGCCTTCATTGACAGAGGAAACTCTCCCTTTGATAATTGCATTCTCTACATTAGTGTTTTTCAACCTTTTTTGAGTCATGGCACATTTTTTACATTTACAAAATCCTGGGGCACGCCACCAACCAAAATGACACAAAATGACACTCTAACACAGTAATACATATAGTTAATATGTTTTTTAAATGTATTTATACATTCAGTGTGAAACCTGGGCCTGTTTCGATGAACACAACATAAATATCCTGGCAGGAATGGCAGAAAGACACACACGAAAATCTTACTCAACGGCTGGGAGTTATAGTTCACCCGCAATCAAAGAGCACTCTGAACTCCACGAATGATGGAATGGAATCAAACTTCCCACACAGAACTCCCATAACCAAGAGAAAATACTATAAGAGTTTGGTGGGTATTGACCTTGAGTTTTGGAGTTGTAGTTCACCTATATCCAGAGAGCACTGTGGACTCAAACAATGTTGGATCAGGACCAAACTTGGCATGAATACTCAATATGCCCAAATGTGAACACAGATGGAGTTTGAGGAAAATAGACCTTGACATTTGGGAGTTACAGTTTCTGGGATTTATAGTTAACACACAATCAAAGAGCATCCTGAACTCTTGCAACAATGGAATTGAACCAAACTTGGCATATTGAACTCTCATTACCAACAGAAAGTACTGAAAGGGTTTGCTTGGGAATTTACCTTGAGTTTGGAAGTTGTAGTTCACCTACACCCAGAGAGCACTGTGGACTCAAACAATGTTATGTTGTTGTTTGTTTTCTATCCAGAATCACAATGTTGGAAGGAGGCTCACCACTTTAAGGTCCCTAAAACAGGCATGGGAAAACTTCGGCCCTCTGGGTGCTTTGGACTTCAACTCCCACCATTCCTAACAGCCTGAGGCCCTTTCCTGCTTAAGTGGCTGAGGGGGGAAAGGAAAAGGGCCCGAGGCTGCTAGGAATGGTGGGAGTTGGAGTCCAAAACACCTGGAAAGTCCAAGTTTGCCCATACCAGCTTTCGACAGAGACCTCTTCCTCCCCCTTCCCCTTCACGCCCTTTCTTTCCCCCTCCTGCCAAACACTTACTTTTTCTTCTCCACTCGGGCTCAATTCTTCCCAGCCTCGCTCTGCTCGCTTTGCTCACGCTGCCCCCTCGGATCAAAATGGCGGCAGAAGCGGCAGCGTGAGCAAAGCGAGGCTGGGAAGAAGGGAGCCCGAGTGGAGAAGAAAAAGTCAGTGTTTGGCAGGAGGGGGAAAGAAAGGGCGCGAAGAGGAAGGAAGAGGTCTCTGTCGAAAACTAGCATGGGCAAACTTGGACCTTCCAGGTGTTTTGGACTCCAACTCCCACCATTCCTAGCAGCCTCAGGCTCTTTTCCTGCAATATATGGCAGTGTGGACTCAGTTAACCCAGTTCAAAGTAGCCTTGATATTCTGGGATGTAGGGCTGTGTGGAAGGGCCCTCAGATACCTCAAAGCAGATCTTGTGGGTTATCTGCCTTGATTTCCTAGGTCCCCTTCCACACAGCTGAATAAAACCCCACATTTTCTGCTTTGAACTGGAATATATGGCAGTGTGGACTCAGGCAACCCAGTTCAAAGCAGATATTGTGGGATAATGATTCAAAAGATCACCCAGTTAGGTGTGGACTTCTAGCTTGTCTATCTAGCTCAGTGTTTCTTAACCTGGGGTTCGGGACCCCCAGGGGGGTCGCGAGAGGGTTTCAGAGGGGTCACCAAAGACCGTCAGAAAACATATCATTCTGATGGTTTTAGGAAGTCCTTTAGCAGAGGTTGAAGATCTCTCCGCTTTTCCTTCTCTTTCTTTTTGGAAACAGACTGCGAATTCTCCCACCTAAAGCTCTCCTCTGTTGTGATTGGCAGGCCTCCCAGCCAAGGGGAGGGCTGATTCTGAGACTCCAAGCGGGGGATGGGAGGGCAGGCGTGCTTGGCGCATGGCAGCATGATGCACATGTGTGGGTGAGGGAGAGTGTGTGAGGTGCAGGGCCGGCCCCGCCCATTCCACCGCCTAAGCAGTCGCGTAGGGCGACAAACTGGGAGGGGCGCCGCCGTGCCGGCCATCTTGCCCCGCCCTGCGCCTCCGCAGCCAACTGCGCTGCTGCCGCTGGCATGCGCGCTGGTGCGGGCAGGACGCCAGCGCGCATGCGCGCTGGGCGGGACGCACTCGCGCCACCGCGCAGGACGCCACCGCGCATGCGCGAGGACGTCCAGGAGCCGCCAGGGGGGGCGCCAAAATAAGGTTTGCCTACACCCCCGGGAGAGGTGAGGCCGCCCCTGGTGAGGTGGGATGGAGGCTCGCGCCAGCTAGTTCCTTCAAGGCATGAGGGTTCTGTGTAGGAAGTTTGACCCAATTCTATCATGGGTAGGGTGCAAGGGGCTATTTGATTGTAGGTGAACTGTAAATCCCAGCAACTACAACTCCCAAATGTCAAGATCTACAGTATTTTCCCCAAACTCCACCAGTGTTCACATTTGGGTATATTGAGGATTCGTGTCAAGTGTGGTCCAGATCCATCCTTGTTGAGTCTATAGTGAACTACAACTCCCAAACTCAAGGTCAGTGCCCATCAAGCCCTTCCAGTATTTGCTGTTGGTCATGGGAGTTTTGTGTTCCAAGTTTGGTTCAATTCCATCGTTGGCAAGTTGAGAATGCTCTTTGATTGTAGGTGAACTATAAATCCGTGCAACTACAACTCCCAAATGTCAAGATCTATTTCCCCCCAAACTCCATCAGTGTTCATATTTGGGTATGTTGAGGATTAGTGCCAAGTGTGGTCCAGATCCATCATTGTTGAGTCTATAGTGGATGTGGATGTAGGTGAACTACAACTCCCAAACCCAAGGTCAGTACCCACCAAACCCTTCTAGTGTTTTCTGTTGGTCATGGGAGTTTTGGGTTCCAAGTCTGGTTCAATTCCATCGTTGGCAAGTTGAGAATGCTCTTTGATTGTAGGTGAACTATAAATCCCAGCAACTACAACTCCCAAATGTCAAGATCTATTTCCCCCAAACTCCACCAGTGTTCACATTTGGGTATATTGAGGATTCGTGTCAAGTGTGGTCCAGATCCATCATTGTTGAGTCTATAGTGGACAGGGGCGGTCCTACAAGATAGGCCAAGTAGGCGGCCGCCTAGGGTGCCATCTGGGAAGGGGGCGCCATCCTGGCCCTGCCGATGTTCCTCAGACAGTGCTGCAGCTGCCTGCTTTTTGACCCCGGCTTTGTGCGCTCCGACGCCGCTTCTGGGCACACGCGGAGGTTTTCACGCAGGCGCAGTTGCTCTGGAGCTGAAGTTGAGCGCAGGAGCAACTGCACACGCGCGAAAACCTCCGCGCATGCCCAGTAGCTCCCTTGCGCAGAAGCCTGTAAGCAAAGCACTCCCTATCGGGCAGGCAGGGAGTGCTTGCCCTCTCCTCTTGTCTCCGCCGCGCGCGCGTTTGCAGGGAAGGAGAAAAGAATCAGTGAAGGAAGTGTAAGTGAAGGAATGAATGAAGGGCTTTCCTCCTCCTCCTCTGTGACCTCTTCTCCCCCTCCTTCCTTTCTTCCGCTCTATTTCTGTCTAGACCTGAGGGGCCTGAGGCTATGAGGAGTTGTGGGAGTTGGAGTCCAAAACACTTAGAGGGAGGGAGGGCCCAAGTTTGCCCAGGCCGCTGCTGCCTGTATTTGACCTCATTTGAACATTTTGGCTGTTTTTCTATTTACATTTACATCGGGATCCTAATTTTGGACTTATGGGAGACTCCTATGAATTATGAGTCGGGTGGTAGGTAATATATTCTGATTTTGATGCATTTACATTGCATTTCTTGTTGATTATTATAGAGTTCTGCTATATATAGTCATACAATATAATACAAATACAATATAACAATAGAATAATGATATATTTTATATATCATGTAATTTTACAAACAATATTGCAGTATAGTGGTATTGTACAAAATAGTAATATATAATATTTTATTTTACTTTATTTTGGGTTATTTGAGTTTTATAGGAGTAATGAAAATATTTAGTAGAGTATAATTTTATTTAAATAAATAATTTTATTATTTTATAATAATAATATAATAGAATGTTACATTATATTATAATGTCAATATATTATAATATAATTATATTGTAATGTAGTATAATAGAATTATATTATATAGTATGAGTATGGTATAATATATTGTATATACATTGATACAATATAATACTACTAATGGTATTGTGATATTATAATTGTATATTTGTTTTACATGGGGGGCACCAAAATAATGTTCGCCTACCATTTAAAATTACCTTAGACCGCCCCTGATAGTGGATGTAGGTGAACTACAACTCCCAAACCCAAGGTCAGTGCCCACCAAACCCTTCTAGTGTTTTCTGTTGGTCATGGGAGTTTTGTGTTCCAAGTTTGGTTCAATTCCATCGTTGGCAAGTTGAGAATGCTCTTTGATTGTAGGTGAACTATAAATCCCAGCAACTACAACTCCCAAATGTCAAGATCTATTTCCCCCAAACTCCACCAGTGTTCACATTTGGGTATATTGAGGATTCGTGTCAAGTGTGGTCCAGATCCATCATTGTTGAGTCTATAGTGGATGTAGGTGAACTACAACTCCCAAACCCAAGGTCAGTGCCTACCAAACCCTTCTAGTGTTTTCTGTTGGTCATGGGAGTTCTGTGTGCCAAGTTTGGTTCAATTCCATTGTTGATCTAGCTCGTCCCCTCTCGTGTAGATGAGCAGGAACTCTGTTGTGACTGAGAGAAGGCCTCTGGGCTGTTCCAGGCCCGCCTTCCGCTTCCCTTCCCTTCCTGAGGGAGGCGGGACTTCCTCCTGGGCGCAGGCGGCGGCCATGCTGCTGAGCGCGCTGATAGTCAGGGGGAAGCCCCTCCCCCTCCTCCGCGTCTGCTCCTGCCACGCGCCAGCCTCGCGCGCCTCGGCCTGGTCGCGCGCCGCCTCGCGAAGCAGCCGCCCCTCCGCCGCCATGAAGCAGGTGAGCTTCCCGCTCTGGGCACGCGACGCTGCGCTCTGGCCACAGCTCAGGCTCAAGGCTCCCCTCTTTAAACACTCTTCGGGACTCCAACTCCCAGGCGCCTCGGCCAGCGTGGCCCTCGGTCAGGAATTCTGGGAAGTGTAGTCCGCCAAAAAAAAAAGAGCAAGCGCCTCAACGAGCCTTCCCCGTGGCCGCGCGGCATGCCGGGATTTGTAGTCTGGGCGCTATATCAGAGAATGCCCAGCACCCCTTTCCTGGACTGCGAATCCCAGGACGCACCGGGAGGTTGCCATGGCAAAAATGGAATCTTGGTGTAGACCTCAAGAAAGACCGGCTGCCCATTGTGGTGAAGCCTGAAAAGCCTTCCTTTTCATGATGATGGAGTTCTTCTCTCTTTGTCCCTGGATAAAACCCCGCATTATCTGCTTTGAACTGGGGTATATGGCAGTGTGGACTCAGGGCCCTTCCAGATAGCCCTATAGCCCAGGATATCAAGGCAGGGAATCTCACAATATCTGCTTCCACACTCAGATAACAGGCCTGGGCAAACTTGGGCCTTTTCAGGTGTTTTGGACTTCAACTCCCACAATTCCTCACAGCCTCAGGCCCCTTCCTTTGGAAGGGGCCTGAGGCTGTGAGGAATTGTGGGAGTTGAAGTCCAAAACACCTGAAAAGGCCCAAGTTTGCCCAGGCCTGCTCAGATAATGTGGGATTTCCTGCCTTGATATTCTGGGCTATAGGGCTGTGTGGAAGGGCCCTGAAATAATTTACTCACCGCCCCCTAAAAATTAAAATTTTTTTACAAAATATTAATAGCAATTAAACAGAAAGATATATGTATTAATGCAGTGGTTCCCAACCTTTTTAATGCCGTGACCCCTACATAAGGTAACAAAATGTAATGCTCAAAACATCATAAAGCAGTTAAAAGAATTAAAACAGTAGCATAATAAACAATCATTATAAATCAATAAAACATCTCATTAGTAATTTATATTATTTCATAGTAGTTATAAGTCTATTGATGCTGATTGTATTGCTTTGATTTGTTAATTCTGTTAACTATGGCATTTAATGTTTTCCTTTTTAGTAGGAGGACAGGGTGGTCTATAAATAAAGTCTTGTTACAATTATTATTATCACATTGGGAGGCATGGATACGCACTATCCACAATGCTGCGGCCTCTTTTGAGAAGACACGCCAAATGGGTCTCGAAGAGAAATGACAATGCAGAAAGAACCGCAACTTGGAAATATCACCCAAGGAGACTTTCTGCTGTGCTTTCTGCAACCGAACTTGCCTATCTCAGATTGGCCTTTTTAGTCATCAACGCGCTCGTAGAAAGCGTGGGATGAGTCCTTCCTAAGAATCTTCGTTCGCGAAGTAATGCCAAGAGATTACAATTATTATTATTTATTATAATAATATACTGTATGTTTCCACTTTTTTGTTATTGGGTGGGATTTTTCTTTAATCTCATTGTATTCCAATATTGCCCAAAATTGATATATTCCCAAAACGTTTTCCCATAACTATTTCATAACATAGGTATGGGATTAAAGTCTCTCTTCTGGTGTCCACTATAATTACACTAGTGTTTGTAGAAACAACAACATCAGGATTATGTGTTGACTAGAGCGATGGCAGGAATGACATAAAAAGCCATTTCTATCAAAAGAGAATAGTGTCTTGCCATATCCTTTTTTTTTTTCGTGTGTGTGTGTCAGGAGCAACTTGAGAAACTGCAAGTCACTTCTGGTGTGAGAGAATTGGCTGTCTGCAAGGACGTTGCCCGGGGGACGTTTGGATGTTTTTACCATCCTTGTAGGAGGCTTCTCTCATGTCCCCACATGAGGAGCTGGAGCTGACAGAGGGAGCTCATCTGCACTCTCCCCGGATTCGAACCTGTGACCTGTCGGTCTTCAGTCCTGCCTGCAGAAGGGTTTAACCTTAGGTCAGGGCTGCCCACAAAGTCAATCGCGATAAACCAGTCGATTGCGGGTCCAAAGGGCGATGGGGTGCGTCTGCCCTGCGCGCCGGATGGGTGCATCCGGAGGCCCCGCCTTGTGCTCCGCCCTGCTTCTCTCTCGTCCGGAAGCAACCTGCAGCCTCCACTGCTGGTGAGAGAGAGGCAGGGTGGAGCGCAAGGTGGGGCCTCTGGAGGCCCAGCCTTCCACTCCGCCCTGCTTCTCTCTTGTCCGGAAACAACCGTGGATGGTGCACCGCGCAGATGGTGTGCCCGTGCCGTGAAGGAGCGCCGCACGGAAGGTAGATCTTTTTGACTTGGTTGTTTTAAAAGTAGCTCGCATGCTGAAAAAGTGTGGGCACCCCTGCCTTAGGTAATATCATAATATTATAAGTTGCCTTATCCCAATAAGTTGCCTTATCCCAAGCAGAATAAAGGTGGAGTGCTCCAAGTGCAGCATTCAATATGTTGCTGGACTGCACCTCCCATCAGGCCTACCCAGCATGGCTAATGGTAAGGATTGCTGGGAATTCCAATCCAGCTCAATTTGAGGAATATAGCAGGCCACCCAGTTCAGGGCTGGATTAGTTGGAAGTCATTCTAAGCGTCCCCAAGATGATACTTACACAATGCTAACATGCAGTGCCAAGAAGCATATGACGTACAGCCCTTATAGTGTGTGGATAGTTAGAACTGGATTAGAACTACTGTACCGTATTTATTCAAATCTCATGTTTACTTTTTTTGGTCAAATTTCAAAGAGTGCACATTTCACCAGCAACTACTTTTTGGTTTCGGGGTTTTGAACATGTGAGTGCACATCAGACTCGATGGCACATTAGACTGAAGTGAATAGAGGCAATTTCAGGAAGCATATGACCTGTAAGCCTTCTAGAACTATTGTGCTAATCTAAAGGATAAACCTTTGGCCTGCCAGGCATTTTGATCTATGATACCCACAATTACTCACCACTGCCCTTGCTCAAGCTGTTGGGTATTTCAGGCCCAAGTGCTATATAGTTACAGCACTAGGATTCCACTTTAGCTACCATGGCAACATCATATAGAATCCTGGCAGTGGCAAACTGGGTCTAGGAGACGACAAACAATAAGCCTATCGTTTAATTTTTATAAGAAACGAGCTTATGTATCAGGTGTTGCCCAGGTTAGTTGCTTTGTGGGTAGAGCACAACTCCTATCATTCTCTTTTAATACCCTACAAGGCCCGCCTGTATTTTTAATGGGTTATGATGACTATGTGTGCCATGTGCGGTCTAGCTCTATCAGTGGCATTCACACTGTTCTCAAGATGTGGATTGACTAAAACTCTGGCCCAGCTTACTTGTCCAAACATATCTCCCCTTATGTCCCAGCTCAAAATTTAACCTCTTCCGGAGAGGCTCTCGGTCCCACCTTCGTCGCAAATGCGTTTGGTGGGGACGAGGGACAGGGCCTTCTCGGTGGTGGCCCCTCGCCTGTGGAACTCGCCCCCAGCGAAATAAGATCAACTTCTTCCCTCCTTTCCTTTAGAAAAAATTAAAAACGTGGCTTTGGGACCAGGCGTTTGGTTGATGTGGAGCAGTGGACGGACAATTGAATAATGACAATGTTGTAGAGACGGAGTGCGGATTGACTTGGACAGCTATGAATGTGGAACGGGGATTATGTAGTTGTAGTTGTTTTGATATTTAACTGATTTTAATCTGTTGTTGTAAGTGATATGTTGTTGTTTTGTACTTTGTATCCGGCATCTAATTGCTGCCCTTTGTCAGCCGCCCTGAGTCCCTCTTCGGGGGTAGAGAAGGGCGGATTATAAATTAAATAATAATCTATGTATATAATAAAAGTAAGTGTTTGCGGGCGGTGGTGCGGAGGGAGGAATATGTGCCAGCGTTTCGATTGGTTGCCACTGTGGGATTATTTGCATAAAGGACACTGATTGGCCAGCCTCAGAATTCCAACATTCTAAGGCACCAGACAGAAGGGATTGATTCCCATGGAGGAAGTATTTGCATAAAGGACTCTGATTGGCCAGCCTCAGAACTCCAAAATTCTAAGGCACCAGACAGAGGGGCTAGGTTGACATTGAAGGAGTATTTGCATAAAGGACTCCGATTGGCCATCGCCAATCCAACATTCTAAGGTGACGCAGAAGGAAAAGGAAAGGCCTCAGGCAGTCAGTCACTGTGGCCAACAGCAATGATGGATCAGGACCAAACTTGGCACACAGGGGCCCAATGGCCCACTTCACAACCTGATGGGATTTGTAGTACCTTCACCTGATTCACTTCCCAAACAACATTGTAGACCCTATAAATCACAGACCAGGCCCAAATTGACAGTAAGGCTTCATTAACTTGCTTTTCCCGAGTAGGTCTCAGCTCATGGGACATTGTGTATGGCTTGAATTGACAGTAACCTACCTTGGCACACAGAGCCCCTATGACCCACGCTACATTGTACTGAAGTTTGGAGGAGGGTGGACCATGGATGATGGGACTTGATGTACCTCCATGGATTATGGAATTTGTAGAACTTTCAAACCCTTCATTCCCCACAGACCACTGCGGCCCAGAACCTAGACCGATAAAGACCAAACTTGGCACACAATGTCCACATGACATACACTCAATCCGACTGCAGTTTAGAGGAGGGCGGACCATGCATTATGGGATTTCAAGTACCTCCATTAACTTCCCAAGCCCGCTGCAACCCTCATCCAGTGATTGAGGAAGACCACACTTTGCACACAAAGCCCCCATGACCCACTTTACATCCTGGTGCAGTTCGGAGTAGGGTGGACCACGGATGATGGGACTTGAGGTACCTTCACTCATTTCCCGAGACTGCAGAGACCCTCATCCAATGACTGATCAAGACCAAACTTGGCACACAAAGCCCCCATGACCCACTTTACATCCTGGTGCAATTTGGAGGAGGATGGACCATGGATTATGGGACTTGATGTACCCTCACTAACTTCCAGAGACCAGTGCAAGCCACATAACCAACTGATAAAGACCAACCTTGGCACACAATGCCTTTCTTAAATAACCCGGGCACCGCCGGGTCCCCAAGCTAGTAAAGAAATAATAACTATCTTCTGTTCCCCCCCCCCCACCTCAAATCCCTTGTTTCAAGTTGGATCATGTGTGCCAAATTTGGTCCAGATCCATTAACCATGTTTGTGGATCAAACATAATTATAAATCAACTCTGACTTTTATTTAGTTTAGATCGAGTGATAAATAAAATGATTTTTAAAAAAATACATACGTGAAAAAGGTTTAAAATTATTATTAAAATAGTAATACAGTGTAAATTTTAGTTTCAGGTAGGAATAGTATTGGGACTTCTACTATATTTTCAAGGCATCGGGCAAGCTGACACCCTGGCCAGTTTGCAACTGAATCCTTGGTTTTGTAGTTGAGGGAGGGAAATTCGATTTGCAGCCAGAGACGTCATTTAGTGCCTCAGACTGGAAAAAGCCAGGATACCACAGGATGTCGCCATAACCATCAAAGTAGACTTGTAGCGCTGTAATTAATTACAGAGTGCGAAAGGGCTTCTGAACTCTCAAAAGCTACCTGCTTCCAATCTAAAACAAAGTGAATTAGGCCTACTCTATAGAGCAGGCCTGGGCAAACTTTGGCCCTCCAGGTGTTTTGGACTACAACTCCCACAATTCCTAACAGCCTACTGGCTGTTAGGAATTGTGGGAGTTGTAGTCCAAAACACCTGGAGGGCCAAAGTTTGCCCAGGCCTGCTCTATAGAGTCCTGCCAGCCACCAAACCACATTTTTAAATTTTTAAATTTGGCTCTTTTTCTTTAAAGAAAGAGTAAGCAGCTAAGAGAGAAAAAGGACCTGATGCAAACAAGTTCCTTAATCTTTAACTAAGGTTAAATTATCTGTAATAACAGCCTGGACTTTGGCATTTGTGTTATGGTCAACCTGGTTGGTACACCTGCATTATTCTTTAGCAGTGTATGAAAGAAGGTATTTTGGCAGGTGCTGTATTTTTTCACCACCTGATAAGCTTCCAGAAGTACTGATCTTGGTTGCATATGGCCAGGTTGAAGAGAAAAAAAAGCAGAGAAAGGTGTCACGATGCACGGACTTGACCGGCCCCTTAATCACACACACAGAGACGGACTAAAGGCTAACTACTTTATTGAATATAAAAACAGTTCAAAAGATATTGTCCAAAAGAATAGCAAGTAATCCAAAAGGCTTGAAGCAATAATGTCCAAAACAAACGTGGCAAAATCCAAAGGCTTGGCAAAGGCTCCGCGCAACTCTGCGGATCAGGAAACAAGACAAGGCTCCGCGCAACACTGCGGATCAGGAAACAAGACAAGGCTCCGCGCAACACTGCGGATCAGGAAACAAAGCAAGGCTCCGCGCAACACTGCGGATCAGGAAACAAAGCAAGGCTCCGCGCAACACTGCGGATCAGGAAACAAGGCAAGGCAGATGCAAGGCAGGACTTGATGACCACTAGCTCCCTTAGCTCCGTGGACCCACTTCGCTTCACGCCTATTCAAATGAGACGTGGCCGAAGCACTGAGGATTCGTTCCCACGACTCCTATACTTAATCCTTCGGCCGAGGTCCCCGACGCTCTAGGCTTCGTCGTCTCCAATCTCTGCTGACGGACCTCGGCCTGTCTAGGCTGCGGTACCATCCCCTTCTGCGGGACTCAATGCTACTTCTCCTATCAAAGGTTCGGCCTTGCCTCTCACCATCTGGGTCACTATCTGCATGAGAGCTTCCCTCCCTGGGATCTTCCCAGCCGCTTGCTTCCATGTTTTGACTCAGGAGCTCCTGGGAACCTTTCCCACCCGGGTGCTCATAACTCCCACAATCACTGCCCTCCATTTGCACCTGGTTATCTGAATCTACGTCAGGGCCAAACATCAATTCTTCCCATGCCAAACTCTCCGTGGGCGAAGGAGGCCCACTGATGGGAAACTGTCCTTCTCCCCAATCTTCCAACTCATCCTCTGAATCTGGTTCTGCAGCTGCAGGGCCTAATGCTAATGGGACCCCGGGTCCTAGCCCCAGTTCTCCAGGCACAAACGAGAACTGATGTGCTACAAAAGGGTATTTTCGGCCCAAAATCCCATGTTGAGTCTGAAATGGTTGTAGACCGCATTTCTTGCCTGAGTTGCTTTGAAATGAATGGGAGATATTCAACAACCATCGACAGATATTTGCATCTTAGGTCTTCGGTAACATAATAAATATTGAATAGGGGGCAAGCTTGTTTTCGGTTGCTCTGGAGACAGATACAGAGTAATAGATTCAAATGGCAGGAAAAGAGATCCCACCTAAACATTAGGAATAACTTCCTGATGGAAAGAACTGTTCATCAGTGGAATATGCTGTCTGCTTCTCTGGAGATGTTTAAACAGAGGCGGATGGCCATCTGTCAAGGATGATTTGACTGTGTTCCTACATTTATTTATTTTATTTATTTATTTAAAACTTTTGTACCCCGACCTTCTCACCTCTATCGAGGGACTCAAACCGCCATTACAGCAAAAATTCAATGCTATACAGTTTAAAAACAACTACAACAACATATTAAAATACATAAAAATCCCAGCATAAAACCACATTGCCACTAAAACAATTCCACTCGATCTGTAAACGTGGTCATTCATTCAGATAATAGCCAATCTCAGCCTATTCTGGGAAGGCCTGGTTCCACATCCAGGTCTTCACCAGCCTCCTAAAGGACAACAGAGAGGGGGCAGACCTAGCATCACTTGGGAGAGAGTTCCACAGCCAAGGGGCGACCACAGAGAAGGCCCTGTCTCTCGTCCCCACCAGTTGCGCTTGCGAAGCTGGCGGGATTGAGAGCAGGTCCTCTCCGGAGGATCTTAATGTCCTTGATGGTTCCTAGGGGAGAATTCGTTTGGACAAGTAAACTGGACCGGAACCGTATAGGGTTTTATAGGTTAAAACTAGCACTTTGAATTGTGCTCGGAAACTAATTGGCAGCCAATGGAGCTGGTGCAACAAGGGAGTTGTATGCTCCCTGTACCCCGCTCCTGTTAGTAACCTGGCTGCCGAGCGTTGGACTAATTGCAGCTTCCAAGCAGTCTTCAGAGGCAACCCCACGTAGAGAGTGTTGCAATAGTCTATTTGAGATGTAACCAGAGCATGGACTACCGTGGCCAAGTCAGACTTCCCAAGGTACAGGCGCAGCTGGCGCACAAGCTTTAACTGTGTATGGCAGGCGTTTAACTGAATGGCCCTTATGGTCTCTTCCAACTCTATGATTCTCTGGATACCTCTGGTCTTATTTCAGTCTCTATGATCTTGGCAAGAATCTTGCAATTATTGTGTGCCTCTGGCACTTGGGTCAACAGAAACCGAGATGTCAGAAATGCAATACAGTACATGTCCTGCCCTATTTGGTATTTGAAAAAGAGGCTGTGCCTTTTTGTTTTCTGACATGTCTTATCATGTCAAGTACCCCTTTAATTACAGATGCCGCCTGGCATTCTGACATTTTTTTTGTTACATGCCAGAGGTCATTCCCATTTATCATACAGAACTAGTAAGGCACAGTTAAGGAGGTGGGACAAGGGTGTGCTGCCTTAGTATAAAGTCTGGAGGCTCTGCAGACTGCTGTGAAGGTGTGTGGAGCTGGAAACAGGGTTGGATCATGCCGCCGACAGGTGCTCAACACAGCACTGCTACTGGTTCTGGCAAGGTATTTGTTCTGGGAATACTATACAGTCAACAGTTTCTTTGCACGTTTTAGGGCTCTGGACATTTAGTGGCAAGGTTGCGTAAAATACACATTATAGTAACGCATTTAATCGGAACCTGCTTATATTTGCTTGGGATATTTTCTTGTATCACAGTTTAGCTATGAAAACTGACATTTTGTGAACATGCTTATAAATAAGATAGTGGGTCTGTGTTTTGCAGTTTAATTTAAGTATTTTTAAAATCCTTTTGTTTTCATAGGAGGAGCTAAGATTATACCTACATATTTTGATTTCCCACTCTTTTTTATCTGTATACAGGGAGGACTCAATGTATTTATCGATACTTTTCAGCAATATATTTATTTATTCATTCATTTTTATCCCATTTTTCTCCACTTAGGGACTCTAGGCAGCTAACAGTGACATGACCCCATTACAACAGAATTTAGAAATAAGACGGAAGGATATGCATATTAATATAATTTTAAAAACAAATAAATATTTGTGTAATAAGTGTAAAAGTTAAAATTCGATCGAAGCTACAGAAATATAATTAAAATTTAAAACCTAGATATATCGTTTGTGAATGCATTCATTTTCTGATACATGACTGATGCTACCTATAAACAATTAAAACTAAAAACAACAATCATAAAATAAAGTTAAAATGGACTTCCCATCTTAAAGGTACAGTATATGATGAAAATATTGTTACCCTGCTAATTTCCTATTTTTATTCTACCTTACTATTTTAATGTTTTACTTAATCTTCAAATCCGCAAGCGTTTTTGCATTTTCTATTTTCTTTACAAGCGATGCAAATGGTTTCCATTATTTTAAAAAGTTGCCAGTTGACTTGTCTTTTTTTTCAAACAAGACAAGTTTTCAATTTCTGCCAATTCTAGAACTTTTATCATTCATGTTTGTGTTTGTTCATTTCCCAATAGAAATAAAATAAGTTCTAACTGTATAATGCAACATGATATCCATGTTTGTGTTTGTTCATTTTCCAGTAGAAATTAAGTAAGCTCTAGCTGTTCTGATTTTAAAGATCTCTTGTGCCTAATTTTGTGTCTTCAATGATTCTTTTGCTTTGTTGCATGTCCACCATGTAGAAAGTACCGTGATGTGTTTTTCATTTCCAGCATAGATTTCTAATGTCCTAATGCAGTGTTTCCCAACCTGTGTGCCGTGGCACACTACTGTGCCGTGAGCGATCATCAGGTGTGCCGTGGGTAATTGGAACCTCCAATACCCTTTCTTCCCCCTCCTGCCGAACACTTTTTCTTCTCCACTTGGGCTCCCTTCTTCCCAGCCTCGCTCTGCTCACGCTACTGCGCAGACTTGCCCCACGTCTTCCTCCCTCCCCTCCTGAACACGCTCACGCTGCCCCTTCGGATCGAAATGGCGGCAGAAGCGGCAAGAAAAAGTAAGTGTTCGGCAGGAGGGAGAAGAAAGGGCGCGAAGGGGAAGGGGGAGGAATAGGTCTCTGTTGAAAGCTGGCATGGGCAGACTTGGACCTTCCAGGTGTTTTGGACTCCCAACTCCCACCATTCCTAGCAGCCTCAGGCCCTTTTCCTTTTCCCCCCTCAGCCACTTAAGCAGGAAAGGGCCTCAGACTGTTAGGAATGGTGGGAGTTGAAGTCCAAAGCACCCAGAGGGCCGAAGTTTTCCCATGCCTGTTTTAGGAACCTTAAAGTGGTGAGCCTCTTTCCAACATTGTGATTCTGGATAGAAAACAAACAACAACATAACATAACATTGTTTGAGTCTATAGTGCTCTCTGGGTGTAGGTGAACTACAACTTCCAATCTGGAGGTCAATTCCCAAGCAAACCCTTTCAGTACTTTCTGTTGGTAATGAGAGTTCATTGTGCCAAGTTTGGTTCCATTCCATTGTTGAAAGAGTTCAGGATGCTCTTTGATTGTGTGTTAACTATAAATCCCAGAAACTGTAACTCCCAAATGTCAAGGTCTATTTTCCCCAAACTCCATCTGTGTTCACATTTGGGCATATTGAGTATTCATGCCAAGTTTGGTCCTGATCCAACATTGTTTCAGTCCACAGTGCTCTCTGGATATAGGTGAACTACAACTCCAAAACCCAAGGTCAATGCCCACCAAACTCTTATAGTATTTTCTCTTGGTTATGGGAGTTCTGTGTGGGAAGTTTGTGTCTTTTTGCCATTCCTGCCAGGATATCTATGTTGTGTTCATCGAAACAGGCCCAGGTTTCACACTGAGTGTATAAATACATTTAAAAACATATTAACTATATGTATTACTGTGTTGCGTGTCATTTTGCGTCATTTTGGTTGGTGGTGTGCCCCAGGATTTTGTAAATGTAAAAAATGTGCCGCAGCTCACAAAAGGTTGAAAAACACTGTCCTAATCCAACAAGTTCCGTTTCTTAAAATGGTTAGCTCTGTGTACGTCTTTTAGTTGGTCTGGAAAATATTTTTGCAGAGCTTGGAAAGAGAATCCTCGCTCAGATAAGTTCTGTGTTTTACTTAGGGCAGAACCAATATTTTTACAAGCAAAGAGTTTGTGAAATAGCTAAACAAAAAGTTATTTCCCCTGACCCACCATATTTTGGAGCAAAAGCGGTCTATCTGTGATTCATAATCTTAAGGAAGGTGTTGTGGAAACAACTTCCTTTATCTTTTCCCTTGGTTGCACAGGTTATCATGGTTGAACAAGACAGATGATGTGCATTGACTCGAACATTACAGAGATGTTTTATTTGTTCTTGTTTTGTAGGTCAAGTCTTATGTACACATGCACACACAACATTGTGATCCTTCAACATAAATATTTCCGAATACCGTATTAACTTGAATCTAATGCCCACAATTTTTTGCGCTAAATTAACTTTGGGTGTAACGCATTAGATTCGTGAACCATGATAATCTTACTGCAGAGCCAAAGCAAATGAAGAAGCTGCACCTGGAACTCTTGTCTAAGGGAGATCACCTCTCATGTAATTGCCATGGCTCAATGCTATGCAGTCCTGGGATTTTTTAGTTTGGTGAGGCATCAGCATTCTTTGGCAGGCAAGGTTTGAGACCTTGTAAAACTACAGCCCCCATGATCCCATAGTGTTGAACCAAGACAATTAATGCAGATTCATTCTACACCATAAATGCACCCCAATGTTTTCCATTGCTAGACATCTTGGTGTCCTAACATTTTTGTTTTTAAAGAAGGAAATATAAGCAGGCAGCAATGATAACTCACATCCTTTCTGGCCAAATGTGATTCCACTATGCCAGTGCTGTCCAACTTCTATAGGCCCAAGGGCCGGACGTCTGGTGGCTGACCACCTGGCGGGCCGGAGCGGGGGGCGGGGCCGATCCCCGGAGTGACGCTGTAGGAGGGAGGGCGAAGCAAAGAGGGGTTCCCCTTGCTCCTCCCTCCCTTCTACAGCGTCAAAACTGGCAAGAGGCACGGCGATTTCGCCATGCCTCTTGCCCGTTTGACGCTGTGGAGAAGGAAGGGAGGCGCAGAGAGGGGCTCCCCTTTGCGCCTCTCTTCCTTCTGCAGCATCAAACTGGGCAAGAGGCACGGCGATTTCGCCATGCCTCTTGCCCGGTTTGACGCTGTGGAGAAGGAATTTCTCCCTCCTCCCCCTCCTCTTTCCCGGGCGCCGCGGCTGTCCTGAGCGCGCGCCAGGGAAAGGCACGGCACCCGGGAAAGAGGAGGAGGAGGGAGAGCAGAAGGCGGCGCCAAGGGCAGCGCGTCACAGGCCTGGCGTAACGCGTTGCCCTTGGCGCCGCCTACTCCTCCTTTTTCGGCGGCTCCCGCCCTTCCTAGGGGAGGAGCCGCCGGCATAGGAGCAGGCGGCGCCAGGGCAGCGCGTCACGCCAGGCCTGTGATGCGCTGCCCTTGGCGCCGCCTACCCTCCTTTTCGGCGCGGAGAGAGGACGGAGGGGTGGTGCAGGGAGGAGGAGCTAGCTCTCTTCCTCCTCCCTGCACCCGCCTCCCCCTCCCCCCCAGCCGCCATTTTTTTTAAAAAAATAGATTTTTTTAAAAAATTAAAAATGGCGGCTGGGGGGCATAGCTGGGGCCGTGCCCAACAGGCTGGGGGGCCGGATCCGGCCCCAGGGCCGCCAGTTGGACAGCCCTGCACTATGCATCACATTTGACAGCAAATAGTTGTTTGTTTGTTTGTTTGGGGGTTGAAAATTGAGGTGCCCATTAGATTAAATGGCATATTAAACTCAAATACAGTACGTGTATTTTGGGAACAGTAGGACCCTATATCTGTGGGGCTGGTATCCACAGTTTAATCTAACAACACCCAACAAAATTTGTCTTCTCTTGGTATTTTGTAGGCATGATCTGTGATATTTTAGCACTAGACAGTCTTCACTTCAATACGGTTCGCTCTTCTTTGTAGTTTGAAACGTCCACATAAAGCCTAGGAACATATTTCCCTTGGATGAGAGAGATCATACTGTATTTCATGCAAAGTATTATATCCTTTCCCAAACAAGCTTCATGGAAAATAATTTTTATAACTGGCAGGTGTAAAGGGAACTGATTTTTAAAAGATAATAATATGCTACTACAGACTAGACCTTTAAAAGTTGGGAACAGGCGTGTTTTTTATGTAAAGGATCAAATGGATCTGTATTATCCTGTTTCAATGTCCTGACTGGGTTGTTTGGCCAGTCTCTCTCTCATAGTACTTATCACGGAATCACTAACTACCAGTTGGTGATCTTGTGCAATCATATGTGGTAATTTAAGTCACTCTTCCAGACTGACTGCTTTTCTTTGATGTGAGTTGCTACAACGGATTATTACCATAGTAGGAAAAACCCTTGTGGTCTAGTTCTATGCTCAATAGTCGTTAAGACTTGTATTGGCAACTTTCTATAGAAACAGGTCATGGCTAGTTGGGTTAAAGTTCTTTCCTCCTTGATCAGTTGGGCACGCCAGATAATTTTAGTCAACGAAAGCCTGTGGCCTTGAGTTTAGAATATATATATATACACACACACACATACACACATCTTTCTGATTTCTGGAAGGCATTTATAATTATTTTCTAGAATGCTATCTAAAAAGTTATTCATTTCTGTTTAGGGCCTCATCCTAGGAGTCTTTGCCAATGAGAACGAAGAGGGACCATCTCAGTTTACTAATGCAGCAGACACTTTTGACAAACACGTATGTGGGAAGCTCAGAGAGTTCTTGGCCATGTAAGTATCGAAATGAGTTGTTCGTTGTGAGATGAATCGGCTCTTCATATTGCTCAGGAGAATGTTTCTCTCCATATACCCCATTTCTTGCCAGTTTCTTCCTTCCTCCTCTGCAGGATTGGCTTTGCTGTTGGGCAGAGCGAAATGGCTGCTGCAGGCAATAGATTTTAGTATTTATTCATTTAAATGTACATCCTGCCATTCTTCCAATATAGCACCAAAGGGTGTCCTGAAAAGCAGGATATCTTGGGATGCTCTATCCATTCTTTCCTGCTGCTTGTCTATTTCTCTCTTCCCACAACTCACAATTTCCTTTCTCCACTTAAAAGAAACCGTTTATGGCTTATTTATTTATTTACATCAGTTCTACCCTGCTCTTCTCAACCCCCAAGGGGGGGGGGGGGACACTCAGAGCGGCCTAACAAAAGGCAACAATTCGATGCTGATACGCAATATAAATACAGTATAAAACCATAGGCATTCAGCATTAAAATACAGTTAACACTAACACATAATACACATTCTCTTAAGTTAAAAACAGTGTTCCGTCCACAACATAAGCATTGAGCCATATCCATCAACTTGCCATTACAATTCCAATCCAAAGTGCTGCATTGTGCTAATGTGCAAAAGCCTGGTCCCACAGCCACGATTTCACTTTTTTCCTGAATGCCAGGAGGGATGGGGTTGATCGTATGTCGCTTGGAAGCGCATTCCACAGATGGTGAGCCACCACCGAGAAGGCCCTCTCTCTCGTCCCCACCAACCGCGTTTGAGAAGTTGGTGGGAGCGAGAGCAGGGCCTCCCCGGATGATCTTAAATTACGAGGTGGGATATAGAGGCTGATGCGTTCGGACAAGTAAGCTGGGCCAGAACTGTATAAAGATCAAAACCAGCACTTTGAATTGAGCTCGGAAATGGACAGGCAGCCAGTGGAGCTGACACAACAGGGGGTGGTATTCTCCCTGCATGTCGCTCCAGTTAGTAACCTGGCTGCCACCCGTTGGACTAGTTGTAATTTCCGAACTGTCTTCAAAGGCAGCCCCACGTAGAGTGCGTTGCAGTAATCTATTCGGGATGTGACCAGAGCGTGGACGACCGTAGCATAGGGGCAAGCCAGGTTTTCTTTTTGTAAGCAGTTGGCAATCCTACATGTTACCTGTTGTCCAATGGCCTCCTAACAATATTTGTGTTGTGTTCTAGTTCAGGACCATCGCTGAAGAAAGGAAAAACCCGTATCTTTCATGGCTTGCATCAGGTATGGAAATCTCCCAACTCATCTTGTTCCTCCAAAGGTTTTTCTTTTTATGCTTTTGTTAATTTTATTGCACTGCATTTTATTGCACTGAAGGAGCAATAAGTCATCTTCACCTTTTCAACATTTTCTAGCAGCAGCTGAAATGTTGTTTTACTGTTAGGACCAAGCTATGAATGATGATGGCTCAGCCATGTGTAGAATTAGGTTTATTCCTGAGTACTTTTAAAAGGGAAAGGAATGCAGCAAATCAAAGTTCAGCATGATGGGAACACTCCCAGAAAATCCAGGCCACACTTTGAATTGTTTTTCTTACTGGTTTCACCGGGAATGTGGCGCAGCTGGCTAAGTGTCAGCTGCATAAAATCTCTCTGACCAGAAGGTCATGAGTTCAAGGCCTGCCCAGGTTGAGGTGGGTGCTCGACCTTTAAGTGTAGCCTGCTGTCGACCTTTCAGGCCCGAAAGACAGTTGCATCTGTCAAGTAGGAGATTAAGGTACCACATTAAGTGGGGAGGCAAATTTTGACTGATTTATGAGGCCATTAAAGAACTCCAGGAATGCGGAAGGAACAACAAGGGACGCTGGGAACGCTGAGAGATGAGGAGTGTGTCAGCTCCCCCTGGTGGCCAGAGTTTGCCTCAGTTCATCTATATGTGTTGTATGTGGAAACAGCAGGGATTGTCTGCTAAGTATGTGTACCTGAAATCCGCTCTGAGTCCCCTTCGGGGTGAGAAGAGCAGAATATAAATAAAGTAAATAAATAAATAAATATGATGCCAGAAGTAAGCCCCTCTGATAGGAAACCATTTTGAGTCCTAGTTTTGCAACTGACATAATGTGTTGGTGAAACACCTGGCTCTGCTTCTGCACCTTGAGGTATTTTTAATTTCCGCATTCCTTGTTTATAGGGGATTGGCAGGCTGAGCTTTAGTACACAGCTGCCATCACATCTCATTGTGCTCTTAAATTACAAATAAGGCTTTAGGCCCAGGAAATACATCTGCGATTAAAACAAAACTTCAGCCGTAACCCTAATTGCCAGTAATATTTTTTGCTAGCACAAGGCTCCAGATAGATTGCCCTCAAGTGTATATGTCCTCTTGTTGAGAGTTGCTACCCAAAACTATCTGGCAAGTCAGTCATACCATCCCTTCCCATCCTTGCTTTGGAGTTAGCATTTTTCAGAGGAAGAAACTAACAAAACCACCTCTGGGTGTTATCCTGTCTAATTTATTTACTTATTTACTTACTTACTTTGTTTATATTCCGCTCTTCTCACCCCGAAGGGGACTCAGAGCGGATTACAATACACATACTTAGCAGACAATTCCTGCTGTTTCACAAACATACATATAAACGAACAGAGGCAAACCACCAGGCCACCAGGGGGAGCTGACACACTCCTCATCTCTCAGCGTTTTCAGCGTCCCTTGTTGTTTTTCCGGATTCTTTCAGCGTTTCCTGGAGTTCTTTATGGCTTCATAATTCAGTCAAAATTAAGAAAAGCCTATGAAATCCATCGAGTCACCATAAATCAACAGGTGATTTCAAGTTACATATCACACACACATAAGTAATTTTGTAGTGAAATTATCACAGAAGTGAACATTAATCCTTTTCTACCATGTAATGAATGCTGAGATCCACTTCTAGTACTTACTGAGACATTTAACTAGCATGTTAATGTTTAAAGAAATACTTATAGATTGATGGAAGAGTTTGCAAATGATAGTTCTTACAAATTGTATACTCTGTCTGTTTTGCAAAAATATCGCCTTGTAATGTTCATCTGCTATTCAATAGTCCCAAACTTTTAACAGCGCAATTGAGCATTTAGAAAAGGCAGACAGAATAAAAGATATGTGCTGCAAAATCAGCATTAGGTAAGAGGAAAAGGGAGACCCAACAACCAATTTAAAAGCTATTTTCCATAATATTAGGAGAAAAGTGCCACTTCAAGGGCCCAGCTTCCCTGTCTGAACGTATCCCTTCTTAGGAACCATCTAAGAGCTTAATATCATCCGAGGAGGCCCTGTTCTCGGTCCCGCCTTCTCAGGCGCGACTGGTGGGGACAAGAAACAGGGCCTTCTTAGTGGTGGGCCCTCAGTTGTGGAACACCCTCCCCAGGGATATTAGATCAACCCCCTCCCTCTTGACCTTCCAGAAAAAAGTGAAAACGTGGCTATTTGAGCAAGTCTCCGGAATCTAACGCAACAGTCAAACACAGTATTAGACGAAAGTGTATATTGGAACGAGTCAGATGACGGTTTATGGACAATGAGACTAACAATGAAGGCATTGGTTTTATATGTTTTGTTGAATGTATTTTTAATTCCGTTAGTTTATATTGTTAGGCATCAAATTGTTGCCTGGTTGTAAGCCGCCTTGAGTCACCTTCGGGTTTGAGAAAGGCAGGATAGAAATATCATAAATAAATAAATAAATACAGTTTCCCTCTTTGCAAGTTTTGAACTATATAGGACTTCAGAAATAGTTTTTAGTTTCACTTGAGCTTTTGCAGGAGATTTTGTGTTTTATGTTGGAAATAGCAACTTTCTACAAGCCTCCTGTATTAGTTATCTGTTATGGATATAATTGAGATTGCTTACTGTACTGTATGTGTATATTGCTATGCGGTTTTCCCCTTAACTCTATATTGTTAGAGGTTGTGGGTGGGATTACAGACCATGTGACCAGATCTTAGAATGTTCAGAGTGAGCATCCATTTTAGAATGTGTTTGAATCAGAAGTCAGTTGGAGTCAGTTAAGTCAGTTAGAGGTCAGTTGAGGCAGGCCTGGATTAACCCCTTTTAGCGCCCTAGGCCACACTTTGGAATTACGCCCTCAAACCAACCTCTAGCGCACCCCCACCTCCTCCTCGCGGCACTGCGAGCCCTCCTTCCTTGAGTCAAGGAAGGAGGGCGCGCGTGAGGAGGAAGGGAAGCCCCGCCCCCAGTGCCGGCATCGACCCCCCCCAGGGGGCGGGGCTTCCCCCGTCGCCTCCTCTTCGCGGCGCACCCTCCTTTCTTGAGTCAAGGAATGAGGGCGCACAAGGAGGAGGAGGAAGGAAGGGAAGCCCAGTCCCCGGTGCCGGCATCGGCCCCGGGGGCGGGGCTTCCCTCCGCCTCCTCTTTGCGGCGCACCCTCCTTTGAGTCAAGGAAGGAGGGCGCACGGCACCACAAGGAGGAAGGAAGGGAAGCCCCGCCCCTGGTGCTGGCATCGCCCCGGGGGCGGAGCTTCCCTCTGCCTCCTCCTCTTCGCGGCGCGCCTCACGCCCTCCTTCCTTAACAAGGGGGCGGGGTGAGGGGGTGTCATTCCCTCCTCCCCCACCCCCTCGCAGCGCTCTTCCCCGCCCTCCTCCTCCTCCGAGAGAGAGAGAGTTGCGTTGCAGTTTTTTTTGGGTCCGTGTGAATTGCACCCCCTTGGCTTGCACCTCTAGGTCATGGCCTAGGGTGGCCTTATGGGTAATCTGGACCTGAGTTGAGGTTTGAGTCAGTTGGAAGTTAGAAATCAGTGTAGTCGTTTGATGTCAGTTAGAGCAGGAGTATAGTCGGTATGCTGCAGTGAGATGTTCAGTTAATATACGAGTCTGTTTGCAGCAGAAGTATAATATAGTATAGTACAGTATAGTAAAGTACAGTTCTAAGTATAATTCTGTTAACATGAAACCAATAAGCAATGTACCTGTATGTTAAATACATGAAGTTTGTAAGTAAATCAACTATGTTAACTTTTAATGAAGACTACTCATTTTTGGTCTCTTGAGAGCATGATTTAAAAGCAGTAAAATCATTTTATGGGAGAGTATATATATTTTTTGGGCAACTGAATTAACACTTCTGAAGATCTGCTATATATTTTATGCACTGGCATATCTTTGTTCCTAACAGTTCAATGAGGTAACCAGATATATCAGTCTAACAGCCGAGAAACCTAAATTGCCTTGCATGAATACTAGCGGATATTTACAATTAAGGAGAAGACTGACTCAAGAGAGTTTTTTTTTCTTTTTCTTTTCCATTCCTTTTTTCCAGTAGGTCTGTTCTACTTTGAATTAGACATTAGTTTCAAATGTGAAAGAATTAAGTGTAGGGTTTGCATCCAACATTTGTAATCGCAGAGGAAAAAATACTAAAATTTCTCTTTTGTTTGCTTCAGGACTTTTCGAGCATAGTAATAGTTGGCTTGGGTAAAAAGGCGGCTGGAGTGAACCCATATGAAAACTGGGATGAAGACAAAGAAAATATAAGGGCAGCCATTGCAGGTAGCTTAATGTTGATCTTCATAAAATGTTATTAACATATTTTTTTCGATTCTAAGCTACCATGAACTTTAAGGCGTACACTAATTTCAATACCATCAATAGAAAAAAAAGCTTTATTTATATATAAGAAAAATACCTGCCATTGTAAGGCATTCCCCATTTTGAGAGATGCTTAAATTGGGAAAAAGTAAGTCTTCAAATTGAAGAAACATGTGTGTAATTTATTTAAATAGCTCCATTAATTGAATGTATGCAGCATTTCGAAGGTAAACATCAGTTTTAGAGTTAGTATCTAAAGCAGTTGTTCAGTTGAATTGATTGTAATTTAAGTTCTCAGTAAGTATCCATACCTTTGTCCTGTAAGAGACTGAGCCATACCTGAAAGAACTATAATAATAATACACTTTATTTATATTCCGCTCTTCTCTGTTTCCGCATTCCACCTTCCGACAGCCAATCTTTCCTTTTTATTCAGGCGTTGTAAAGTCCTTTTTGTAAAAATCCTTCCCCACTTAGTGGTCCCTAGTTCATCTATTCACAGCTGGGCTGTTTTCGAACTGTTAGGTGAACATTGGACAGGGTTCACAGCTGGGTGTCCAGACAAGCCCGGGAATCGAACATGCAACCACAGCTGTTGATACCACTGTGCTATCTCTCCGGCCATAGTATGTAGCCTTTACAGATAAAAGATACTGGGCAAATAGCTTGTGATCACCTGGAAGAGGAAAGTAGCTTGGGAGCAGCCTTTCTCTTCATGTTACTGCCGTGAAGTACAGCCTTCATTAAATATTTCCCTGATTAGGACAGCTAATAAACGTTATCTTAAATCAAACTTGTGTCACGCATTACAGGAGGAGCTGACTATTAAAATATTCTAGATAAGTTTTATTGATACTCAGCATACATTTACAGCGTAGTTTTAAAACAATGCTTGTAGACTTTGGCCGGCTGAAATTGCTCACTCATACCTTTTCCACATAGGAAAATTAGCCAAGGCAGAAGTTCCCAGATAATCGCATTTAACGTGTACTATGGAACAGCTTCCAAGTTAATAAATACATTTGCCTTTAAGTTGTTTGAATTACAAACCTGAACTTTTGTATTGGTTCATCCAAACTGGCGACTTGTGCTATTCTGTTTAATGTTAAGCAAAAGTCTCTTTGAATCCTTGCTGTTTTCCCCATCCATTCTTTTTTCTTTTCTTTTTAAAAAAAGGAAATCCATAGTTTCCTTCTGTCCTGAAGTGATTGCGGTTATTGGAGTCCCCTCATATGGTGGAACGCCACACCATATGTATCTAGAATTGAGTCCCAGGAATATAAGCCTGTCTCTGGTACACAACAAATAAAGCATTGCCTTAAACCAGGGGTGCCCACACTTTTTCAGTATTCGAGCTACTTATAATAAAACCAAGTCAGAAAGATCTACCGTGTTTCCCCGAAAGTAAGACAGCGTCTTACTTTCTTTTCCCCCCCAAAAGTCCCCCTACGTCTTACTTTCGGGGTACGTCTTATATAACCCAAGACGTACCCCGTCGCCACGCCACCGCCGCCGCCGCCGCCACGCCGCCGCAACCGGAGGTGTGCCGCGGCACACCTGCGGCACACCTCCGCGGCACACCTCTTCGCCAGGGCTCCAGGCAAGGGAGGAGGAAGAGAGCCAGGGGCGGGGAGAAGGGACGACGCGTCACTGTGACGCGTCATCGCTCGTTGTCCGCCCCTGGCTCTCTTCTCCCACCTGGAAGGGAGGAGGAAGAGAGCCAGGGGCGGGGAGAAGGGACGACGCGTCACTGTGACGCGTCATCGCTTTGTCCCGCCCCTGGCTCTCTTCCCCCACCCTTGGAAGGGAGGAGGAAGAGAGCCAGGGGCGTGGTGAGGATCGCAGCGTCACAGTGACGCATCGCCGCTTCGTCCCGCCCCTGTCTCTCTTCCCCCACCCTTGGAAGGGAGGAGGAAGAGAGCCAGGGGCGTGGTGAGGATCGCAGCGTCACAGTGACGCGTCATCGCTTCGTCCCGCCCCTGGCTCTCTTCTCCCACCCTTGGAAGGGAGGAGGAAGAGAGCCAGGGGCGGGGAGAAGGACGACGCGTCACTGTGATGCGTCATCGCCGTCCCGCCCCTGGCTCTCTTCTCCCACCCTTGGAAGGGAGGAGGAAGAGAGCCAGGGGCGGACGCGATGACGCGCCACAGTGACGCGTCGTCCCTTCTCCCGCCCCTGGCTCTCTTCCTCCTCCCTTCCAAGGGTGGGAGAAGAGAGCCAGGGCGGACGGACTGCGATGACGCGTCACTGTGACGCTGCGATCCTAACCACGCCCTGGCTCCTTTCCCTCCCTGCCTGGAGCCCTGGCGAAGAGGTGTGCCGCGGAGGTGTGCCGCAGGTGTGCCGCGCACACCTCCGGTTGCGGCGGCGGCGGGATGAGGTAACGTCTTATATACGGGGTATGGCTTATATAAGCCGACCCCAGACACCCCCCGATTCTTACAATCGGGGGTGTCTTACTTTCGGGGAAACACGGTACCTCCCAAGCTGCACACCGTCCACGTTTGCTTCCGGATGAGAGAGAAGCAGGGCAGAGGAGGGGCGGGGCTTGGCGCAGCCTGGCTCCGCCCCCCTCTGGCTTCAGCTCTAGCAGCAGCTGCTCCAGGCTTGAGTATGGCAGTGCCAAGCCAGTGGTGGCATAGCTAGCACAAGGCTGGCTTGGCCCTGCCTTCCTCAAGGCTGAAGCAGCTGCTGGGAGTGCCGAAGCCGGTGAAGGGGGTGGGGCTTGGTGCGGCCTGGCTTCACCCCCTCTGAGGAGTGCCCCATCCGGCTGGGATCGACCTCCTTCGGTCCCGTGATCGACTGGTCGATCGCAATCGACTTCCTGGGCAGCCCTGCCTTAAACTGAATGGAGGATCTTACAGATGGTCTCATTCCCTTTTCCCTTGTATACTCTGCTAGTTAGAATACGCCGTTTAACCAGGTTGAAAGAGAATTAGTGACTTGGCAAGTACTCAGATGGAATGACAGGTCCATAGCAATTTATGTTATTGTGATTTGTTTAATGTATATCCCCTCTTTCCCCAACAAGGGACCTAAGGCGTAAATATACAAATTGTTTGCACAAGCATACATATACTGTGGGGACTAAAATGGTTCAGAACCCAGTAGATTTCCATGGCCAAGCAGGGATCTAACCTTTGATCTCAAGAGTTGTGATCCACATCTAAACATAATTTAGATCTTGGGGGAAAAAATAAGTGCAGCAATGAAAAAACACCATCCCTAAACACATGTAGCAAATCAGGATAAGCCTCATTTTGATTTGTAAGAGTGGACAGTAGGGGTGGATATCTCCAATTTAAATACTTTGAAACCCATTAATATTTTGTATTCAAAATTATTTTGACCTTATATTGACCCTTGGCGTCCAACCTGGAAGTGAAGTTTCAAAACCGAACCCAGGATCGCCATTTTTTGTAAAGGTCACGTTATTAGGTCGTTTTATCCCCTCCTCAGTTCCCAACTCGCGAGAGGAGACTGGAGGGCAGCAGCACCCTCCTATCTCCTCTCGCCAGCCCTCCGTTCCTCCTCCCCTCCCAAGATCTAAATCGTGCCAAGGCTTGGCGCTGTTTAGATCCTGGCAGGGAGGGGGCGTCCGCTCCTGCTCCCCTCCTAAGATCTAAACCGCGCCAAGGCGTATGCCTCTGAGGTGGAGAAAGTGGCTTGCCATCCACTCTTGCCTCCCTGCCCATGCCAGCTCAGAAGCATCCCAGGTTATATTTAACCCAGGATGCTTCTGAGGTGGAGGGGGTGGGAGGGAAGAGTGGATGGCTGCCCGTGCCAGCTCAGAAGCATCTGAGGTGGAGGGAGTGGTTTGCCATCCACTCTTCCCTCCCTGCCTCCCCCCCCCCCCCAGCTGACAGGCATCACGCATTAAATATAATGTGCGATGCTTCTGAGCTCGGGGGCGGCGGAAGAGAGGAGAGCAAACCCTCCATGCTAACCTCCCTGCCTTCCCAGCTGAGAGGCATCTCGGATTAAATTTAATCTGAGATGCTTCTGACCTGGGGGGGAGGGAGGGAAGAGTGGAGAACAAGCCCTCCATTCTAGCCTCCCAAGCTGGCGTAACAAATAAAAACGAAAATTCGTTAGTAATTACATTTCAATTACGAAATTTATTTTAAAAATCGGAATAATTTCTATAACAACCAGAGCAAGGGAAATCCCCCCCCCCCATGAGTTTAGAATCATTTTTTTTATGGATCAACCACCCCTAGTGGACAGTCTCAGGGTAGCCCCTTTCCTCCTTTCTTTCCCATCTTCAAATATTAACGTATCGATAATGTATTGATAAATACATATCAGTGTATTTATGTCTCAGCTGGATGCCGGCAGATCCAGGACCTCGAAGTTCCTTCTGTAGAAGTTGACCCTTGTGGAGACGCACAGGCTGCAGCTGAAGGAGCCCTCCTTGGCCTCTTTGAATATGACGAACTTAAACAGAAAAAGAAGCCAGCGGTTGACGTTCAGTTACATGGAAGGTAATTAGCTGAGAAATCCTGCCTGTGCAATTATTTTTGAAAAAGAAGTACAAAATGGTTGCTCATCCTTTTTAACACTGAGAGAAAACATAGAAGGAAAATTCTTATTTTGACAACACTTTTTGCAAAACTCATTGATCTACTCTCAGCACAAATAAAATAGGCTTGGTTTTTTTTAATTTCAGTATTGCAGGAGAAAACTCATGTCTTTTCAAGAGATGCAGTTTACTATTTTCAATTAAAGTATTATTATTATTATCAACAGTAGTATTATTAGTATTATTGGTGTGGGGGCAAAGCTTGGGGCATTTATGTTAGATGAGTAAGATTTTTGGAGCACTGCATCTTTAGAAAAGTCTTCTTTTCTATCTTTAGTTTACTACTTTCCTAATTATATTATTCAACCACTTTGCATGTAAACAAACAATTCATACCAGTTTTCCCATTATTATCACTTTTTCTTTTATATATTACTCTTTGCTGAAAATTTTTCTTGGAATATTTTATTCTAAAATTTAAAAAAATGTTAAAAAAAGAAAACAAGTTCAAGGAATAATAAGCATAGTTTTATGTAGCACCATATTTTGGTTTTTTGAAAGGATTTCAGACAGGTCTACTGTTACTTAAAAATTGCCTGTATAAGATGGCAGCATATTAGGAGCAGTAACTGCAGTTTCATCTATTTGTATCCAACAAAATATGTCCTTTCTATAAATTTTCTAGGTTCTCCAGGCAATTCAATAGTATGTTCCACTAGAAATTCCCATAGAATTGACCAGGGGGAGCTGGAAAAGAGAGGATAGTTATCTAGAGTTTTTCAAGGTTCTCCAAGGCCATTCTATATAATTTCCAGCAGACATTATTCACTTCAATTGAGTTTGATGAAATTGTCTGTATGGTTTCTTTCTGGCAATTGAATGTTGTCTTAAATGTTGGAAACTGTCCTGAGTCCCTTTGGGGAGATAGGATGGTATACAAGTTATTATTATTATTATTATTATTAT
Source organism: Anolis apletophallus (assembly GCA_030556195.1). NCBI lineage: Eukaryota > Metazoa > Chordata > Lepidosauria > Squamata > Anolidae > Anolis > Anolis apletophallus. The sequence continues at coordinate 24,243,300 of JARBWK010000009.1, read as the reverse complement.
TATTATTATTATTAGCTTTTGTCCAAAGTTTCCTGTTTTCATAGTAAGTTCAGGAACATATTCTATTATTTCCACAGATGCAGGGCTTACATTCTCGTGTGTTTGGTTTGTTCATATCAGCTGTGTGACTCTTTTGCAGAAATTACTCAGTTTTCTTAAATAAATAAAAGTGAGTAAATAGGGTATATGAGAACCGAGGACTGCCTCTTGCAGGTCTTAATGAACAAGGACTCAAGTGTCAACATTAATTATAACTGTGTACATAGGTTGTTAGTGTCAGTGTTGATTCTAACATGTACATGTTGAAGTTTCAAGGAAATTTAATTCTTCAAATTCAAGCTGTTAAAATTTTAAATATAAATATAAAGAATTGATGAAACAATTAGTAAAAAAACCTTTAAAAATTAGAAATGTAGAAGAAATGAATAAAAATAACGAGAAATGGTAATTGGTAGAAAAAGCTGTTAAAGTTAACGAGAAAAACACAGGTATCAATTGTTGAAAATGTTAATAAATTACAGGTAGCAAATTAATTTGCACTGAATTTTTTTTCAAGCTGTTGGTCAGTGTCTTATCAGTTTTAGTTTCCGTTTCTGATCCTCTATGACAGTGTTTCCCAACCAGTGTGCCGTGGCACACTAGTGTGCCGTGAGCGATCATCAGGTGTGCCGTGGAAAATTGGCACTCCCCCCCTAGCAGCCCCCAGTACCAGGTTTCCAAGAAACAAATTGAGCCTCTCCGCTTGGAATTTTTAAAAACCTATTTTACTGTATTTTTCAAGAGTCCCCCCCCAGGGAACTGTTTATAACAGCTTCATGTCATCCATAGTTAACTGGAAGCAAGTTTCACTCAGGGTGAAATTTCACAAAGGTCTGGAGAACAAGCTCTATGAGGAGCGACTTGAAGAGCTGGGCATGTTTAGCCTGAAGAAGAGAAGGCTGAGAGAAGACATGATAGCCATGTATAAATATGTGAGAGGAAGTCATATCTATGTTGTGTTCATCGAAACAGGCCCAGGTTTCTAACTGAGTGTATAAATACATTTAAAAACATATTGACTATATGTATTACTGTGTTAGAGTGTAATTTTGTGTCATTTTGGTTGGTGGTGTGCCCCAGGATTTTGTAAATGTAAAAAATGTGCCGCGGCTCAAAAAAGGTTGAAAAACACTGCTCTATGAGACGCTTCAGTTCTGTCTCACGGAAAGTTGCTGAATTCGGACATCGGAGTTTTGCCTTGATATCTTATGGCAGTCTCCTATGTATTCCTTTGTTAGTGATGGAACTGAGGCATGGAAGAAAGGCCTTATCTATGCAAAGGGACAAAACCTGGCCCGCTACCTAATGGAGTCTCCTGCCAACCATATGACGCCTACCAGATTTGCCACTATTGTTGAAGAGAAACTCAAAAGCTGCAGCAGCAGAGTGAATGTTCATATCAGGTAACTCCTATTTAAATTGTTCCTTTGCTTCTGTGAGCCTCCGCTAGTTTGAGGCCAATTAGTCTGTGCTGTTAAACCAAGCTATCCTTGAGTCATTTTCAGGATCCATTGATTAGGAATCTATATGTCTCTGTATTTGAGGGCAGGGAGATATAACTTCAAATATACTATTTCTTTCACTGCTGTCAGTGTTGTAAAGGCGCAATTACTATTTTTAGATTGGCAACCATTAAAATCTGTATCTAAACATACATTAAAGGATTCTCTGTACGGATTGAGCATCCTTATCCAGAATTCCAAAATACTCCAAAGTACAAAATTGTCCACATGGATGGCTGATATAGTGACACCTCTCTTGTGTGTTCCTTGTTTCTATTAACTCAATGCACTTTTTTCATGCACAATATATATATTTTAAAATATGATGTATAAAATTCCCTTCAGGCTATGTGAATAAGGTGCATATGAAACACAAATAAATCTTGGGTTGAGACGTGGGTCCCATCTCATTAAATACATGCAAACATAGATATTCCAAAATCCCCCCAAAAAACCTGAAATCTAAATGACTTCTGGTCCCAAGTATTTCTGATAAGAGCTGTGAAATCCTAAGAAAATGCCACTTCCATTGCTCTGTTGAGAAGGGCCTCTTCAAGTTAGCTTCGACTTCTGGCAACCCTATCATAGGTCTTTATTGATAAGATTTGTTCAGAGGAGGTTTGCAATTGGCTTCTATTCAGGCTGAGATTGCATAACCTGCCCAAGATTATCTAGTACATTACTGTGGCAAAGCAGGAATTTGAACCCTGGCATTCTGAATTCTTGTCCTTCACTCAAACTACTAAATCACATTGTTCCAAAATATTTTTTTTTCTTAAATCATACTATTTGTTCTTGCACTCTGAAATAGGTTAAGGTAAGAACTGGTGCCATTATCCCATTCAGTGAATTTCATGATTGAATGGAGATTTATTTCTTATTTTCTTAATCCACCACGTCAGCCACTACGCCAAACTGGTTTTATCCCCCCAGGCCATTGGAAATGAAAGGCTTCAGAAATGTAGTAAGCATTTTAAGAATAATTTTTGCACAAACTAAAAGAAAAAAAGTGTTCTTGCCATTGCCTTCACTATCATGGTTGCTATGCCAACTTGGTTTTGCCTCCTCCCTTTCCTTTACATTAATTTAATTCAATGACAGCTAAAGTTTTGGAAACTGCACCATTCTAATGCTACAGAGATTGGGGAGATAACCAGGTTTTCTATGTGCAGAGATACACAAAAAAGACTGAAGGAATGCGACAGCTCCTCCTGGTGGCCAGAAGCTGGAATATTAAATTGCCTCTATGTCTGTCTATATATGTTGTATGTCAATGGCATTGAATGTTTGCCTGTATATGTGCATTGTGATCCGCCCTGAGTCCCCTGCGGGGTGAGGAGGGTGGAATATAAATGATGTAAATAAATAAATAAATCCAAAGGTGGATCCCTCAGCCATTTTGGGTGTGCAGCACTACTGGGCACATCAAAACTATGAAAGATTAAGACTTTTATGTAAGTGCGTATAATAACATTTAAATCCCTGGTCTTGGTTTCCTTAACACTATGGAGAATTAGTAGAGGTTAAAAAATGGTTTTCTCTGTTTTGCTAATGTTGATTGTCATCTCTTTTACTTTTGTTTGGTTGTTACCTGCTTTTCAAACCAAACCAGAAAGGTTCCTTATAGTTCAGGTGTTTCTCGATCCAGTGCCTTTCTAGAGTAGCAAAATGATTTCTTCTTTAGAGGGTGCTGTTATGGCATATATGTCCGTCGTCGACAGTTAAAAGTCTTGTCGTCACTCTGGACTTTCGACTGACGATGAAGACGCAAATCTCCGCCGTCAGTCGAGTTGCTTTTTTCCATCTCAGTCAGGCGAGGAAGCTGGCTCCCTACCTCTCCCGCCACGACCTAGCCACAGTGGTCCAAGCCACGGTCATCTCGAGACTGGACTACTATAATGCTCTCTACATTGGCCTTCCTTGGTTTGTGATCTGGAAACTGGAGCTAGTCCAGAACGCGGCAGCTAGACTGTTGGCTGGCTTCTTGACGACCAGCCACATAACACATGTCTTGCGGGAGCTGCACTAGCTACCAGTGGAACACCGGATCACCTTCAAAGTGCTGGTATTGACCTTTAAGGCCTTGAATGGTCTGGGGCCAGTGTACCTTAGGGACCGCCTCATCCCATACTGTCCCGCTAGGCCACTACGTTCAGAGGTGGGTCAACTCTTAGAGGTGCCCGGCGTTAAAACATACCATCTGATGGCCACAAGATGGAGGGCCTTCTCAATAATTGCCCCTACCCTGTGGAACGCACTGCCTTCCGGAGCCTGTGCCCTTATGGACTTAGTGACGTTCCGGAAAGGCGTGCAAAACCCTCCTGTTTCGGCAGGCCTTTGGGTATTAATGCTGAGACCTGTAGGCTACTTTGCCTTCTTGCGTTGCGTATGCCGATGAAGTCATATACACCTGTGCCACCGGCTTGCTGTATATTTTATTGTGTTTTATGGTGTTTTATATTCTGTTTTAACTCTGAATTCATGTTGTAAGTTGCCCTGAGCCACCCAGGAGTGGCGACTCACAAATTTGAATAATAAATAAATAAATAAAAAAATAGGGATTATGGCACTTAGTGTAGCTTTCTCTCTCTCTCCCCCCAATTAATTTTTTAAAATGAAGATGATTGACATTGACTTCTGTTTTTGTAGGGACAAATCCTGGATAGAGGCACAAGAGATGGGATCTTTCTTGAGTGTCGCAAAAGGCTCAGATGAACCACCTGTCCTTTTGGAGATTCATTATATCGGCAGCCACACTGCCAGTGAACCTCCGCTGGTATTTGTCGGGAAAGGGATTACCTTTGATAGGTATGTTTTATGCATATTTGTGAAGTACAACTTTAGAAAATAAAAATGTAAATCACAATCAAGATGTTATTTCAAATTATTATAATTTTGTTTATTTATAGCCTGCTTTTTCTCTCTACAAAAGAGACTCAAAGAGGCTTACAGCAAAATTAGTTCAATACAATTTAAAACCTAAAAATATACAAACAATAAAACAACATAAAAGATATATAGTACCCTTATCCACAGGGCATACGTTCCCAAAGTTACTGTGGAAACAGGAAACCATGGGTAATAGCAAAATCCATTTAAATAAAAGGCTTCAGAAGTTGTCATAGAGTTTCGGTGGAGGACCCTAGCAAATCGCAAGAGTGCTATTTAGGAATTTGCTAGGTCCTCCAATGTGACTCTATGGTAACCTCAAGTGGGCCTTCTCAGTGGTGACCCCTTGGCTATGGAACGCCCTCCCCAGCGACATTAGATCAGCCTCCTCCCACCTAGCCTTCAGAAGGCAAGTAAAAACTTGGCTTTGGGATCAGGCTTTTGGAGAATACTGCAGTGCAATAACAGATGTGGAATATATGCAATGACTACAGAACATCTTTGGACTATGATTGTGGATGGTGTGATTCATATTGGATGTAATGTTTTTAAATGTGTAATATGTATTAATTTAATTTTAATATTTCTTGAATTGTGTTTTAAGGCATTGAATACTTATCTATATATACGCTGCCTTGAATATATCTATATGTACGTTAATAAATAAATAAATAAATAAATATTTGCCATGATAACTCTTCCAGGAGTGAATTTCCCTTCACAGGGATAGATTTCCTCTCACTGCCTGTTGTCTGACCCCTGTATGTAACTATGAGTTGGATGTGAGTCGAATGTTTGCAACTTGGTGACTGCCTGTATGTTTATTATTTATTTATTAACTTTATTTATACCCCGCACCCATCTCCCCAAGGGGACTCAGGGCGGCTTACATGAGGCCAAGCCCAATAACACATAATAACAAAACAATAGCAATTATAAAAAAAACAATCTATATATATAAAGGAGACGTGGTCGTGCAAAGATGGATATGCACGGCCAAACCATAACCCCCCCAAACACAAATCCCACGACACACATTCCCCCAGACCACGAGGTACAGACATAACACTAAAAACCCACCTCACTAACTTGCAACCCCCAAAAAACAGCCCCCAAAACCGCCCATTGACTCCCGTTCTCTGCTGGCCACGAGCGCAGAACGCAGTGACAGCCATCGCGCAGGCGCACTACAACCCCCCAACACCACAACGCAGGACAGAAAGACAGCAAACACACTGCGCACTCTGACTCCCCAACCCCAACCCATTCCGTCCCCTCTCCCCACACACCATCAACTTCACCGCGCAGCCGCTCTGCCGCATCGGTCGCTTCTGCGGCTCTCCGGGAAGCAACACTGCAAAAACAACAAAAACTACAAAAAACATGGTGCCCGAACCACTTCCGTCCGGCCGAAAAGGTCCGACGGAAGTCAATCCGTCAGAAAAAGAGTCCGGCCGGAAACAGATGCCGCATACCGAGGTCCCGCCCCGCCTGGCCCGAGGTGCCGCCAGGAAAGATGGCGGCCGCCACGGAGCAGCGGCTACCACAAGGAGACCTCCTGGTTACTCCGAGAAGACGCCGCCCCCCCGGAGCCTGCCCTCCGGAGGACGGAGGGTGAAGAAGGACGAGGCCTGGGACGCAGCCCTCGCCGCTACTGCCTCCGGATGGCAGAGGGTGAAGAGGAAAGGACCGGGTCGCTGCTGCCGCCTTCTTTTCCCTCCTCAGCCCCCTTCTTCTCCTCCATCAGCCTCAGGACCTTCCTTCTCCCCCTCAGCCTATGGCCCCAACCCCCCACGTCAGCCCCAGGCTCCTTCTCTTCTCCCCTCACCCTCAGCCCCCTTCTTTTCCTCTCTCAGCCTCAGACCCTTCTTCCCCCTTTTCACCACCTCATCTGTATGTACACATGCACACACATATACAGTACCATACACACGCATACATATATAAACACACATACCCATATATACATATACACCCACATATATATACACTACATACACACATATACACATGCACACACCCACCAAGACCATAAGTAGCATCATTTCAAACCCTTATATACTCAGACTTCCCCGCATCTCCTAAATAGGGCACAGCAACGCGTGCCGGGTACAGCTAGTACAATCAATAAAACTCAAACACAAGCAATAACAGACAATTTAAAACCATTTCGGGCGGGCCAAATGTGAATGTTAAAATTTAAAAATAAATAAACACTGGGTGCAGACAGAGGTAGTTTGCATAAAGTAGGAAAGCTTCACGGACACTAAAGGGCAGACACACAACAGGTCATTAAAGTGCTTCTGAGGACTTTTGCAAAGAATGAACACGGCAGGGTGTCATTTACTTCATTCAGGGAAGGCACATTTGTTTGTTTGTTATGTATTTTTTGTTTCTTATTGACATACAATTTCAAAACTCTTGTTTTTGTATTTTTCTGAAAGTGAGTAACGATTTCATATTTGGCTTGTAGAACAATGGACTTAATCATGCAATGTCATGTGTGTATATACAGGTCGGGGTTTCTTGGGAAGGGGGTACCAGTCAGAAGAACAATACAAACAAGTGCCTAATAAAATTGCTGATAGTAAAACGTTGAACTACATAGACATGGGAATCTGTATCTTTCATTCACATCTAATGCCATACTGTGATTTGTCCATCTGTTGTCTGTATCTGCAGTGGTGGCATTTCCATTAAGCCATCTTCCAATATGGATGCCATGAGAGCCGATATGGGAGGAGCAGCTACCATCTGTTCAGCCATCATAACAGCTGCAGAATTAAAGCTGCCCATTAATTTAATTGGTAAGTATAAGGGAAGTGTTGATCTAGCACGCGTGAAGGGTGTCAGGAATAGAAACACATACTTATTTATTTATTATTCGAGTTTATATACCGCCACTCCCCGAAGGCCCGGAGCGGATTACAACAGAATAATACAGTTAACAGTAAACAGCTCTGCACATCACAAACAATAACAAAACAAACTATAGGAGTCATCTACTAGATACCAGGGTTCATCCGGTCCCTAGAGAGAGGGGCAGAATAAAACCCGATGGAGTGTGGTCATGGACAGGGTCAACTGGGTGGTGCGAGGCCGGCGTAAAAGCTGGCTCACCCGGCCAGCATTGGAGGCGTAGTGACAGCCTGTCAGGCCCAAAAATAGAGTCTCCAGTAGAGTCTTTAGGAGAGTTCCTACCACCAGTAACTTGGGAGGGCACTCTTTTCTCCACCTTCACAGAGTTTAAGTCACTTATAAGGGTGAACTGGGGAGACGCTCTCTCCCTTACGACCCTAGGTCGAGCAATTGAGTCCCAGTTCCTGACAGCTTGGGAGGGCCCTTTCTCCTCCCCATTCACAAAGGAGGGACCACCCAGGAGACCATATTCCAATTTTTGGGAGGGGGCTGCTGCTGTAGATCTTCTCCAGCTACCGAAATCTACCCCCCAAAAAGTTCTGGACTTAAATTTCCTCTGCCGGTGGCCACGTTTCTGAGGCCTACGCCTCGGGGGCCTACCATTTCCCATCGCTGCATCTTTGTCCATATCTAGGGCTTCAGGCTCTCCGGAGCCCGAGCTTGACTCAGTCCTGCTTCTCTCTCTCCTTCGGCCACCCTGGGTGCCCTGTGGTCGAGGAATGGCTTTTCTCACTTCTCCAGCGTGTTGTTCTTGTAAGTCTCTTTGGCAGTTGCTCTCTCGCATTAGGCCGCTTTGATCAGAAACACCAGGCTTCGGCGGCATCCGGGCATCCACTTGTATTCCCTCCCTTGGAGGGGAAGGAACATCCGAGTTCACAGCGAGGGGGCAGGAAGCCGCTCTCTTCATCTTCTGGCTTTGGCGGCATCTGCGCCTGCTCGCTTGTCGCTTCCAGCTCGATTGTAGAGGTGACGAAGACGCTTGCTCTCCTATGGCATCTTCAAGGCCATCCACCATCTTGGGTGCCTTTTCCAGCTACCTGTTATTGTTTAGTTGAATCTTTTACGGTTATACCCATTGTATATTGTGCCTTTTCCAGTGCCTGGCATTCTGCCAGCGAAAGGCAGTGTCCACAAGATTCCCCTGGGCAGCCCAAAATCTCCGAGATATCCAGGAGACCTTCCTCCACCATCCAGGCACTCCACCATCGGCTGTTGGCTGGTCTGCCTGCAGTCTCTCTTTGTAGACCATGGGCAGACCATGGGCAGAAGGGGCAGTCTTTGCCGAAGAGGCATTGAAGGCCCTCGGAGTCGTCAGTCTCTCCTCCGTCAGCTTCACCCGCAACTCCATCAGCTGGTAAGGCATATCAAGAGGTAGTGTTGCAAGTTCACATTAAAAACATAGGCACCAGCCTTATGTTGAGTCAGAGCATGAGGCATATCAAGCTTAATATTGCTTGTTGCAGCTGGTATTGACTGTCCCCCAAGTCTCTATAAGGAACTTTCTCAGGCCTTTTCCAGAAATGTCTTTGACTGGAGCTGGATGCAGGACTCTTATGTACAAACCACATATGCTACTTCACAACTGTGGCTCCATTCCAAGTCTCCATGCAGGACTCATACATAAGAAGGCCTACTTTTCCTGCTTGTCTTTCCTCAAGTTTCTCTCCCCTCGGATGAGAGCTACTCTGGCTCAATTATGAATCAAACACACTCTGTAGTTGAAAGCGTTCTCAGTTGAAACTTTCAGATGAGAGAAGGGCACAACTTGGAAACATTTTCTTCTGGGGACTGCTTTCCCAGAATTCCCCAGCCAATATGACTGCAAGCCATATTGTTTGAACATTTCTAAGAGTTACCTTTAAAGGATGCGTTTCCAAGCTTTGAATGAATTTGCCTTATGGGGCATAATGTACAAACAAGGATCTCTCCCACCATTAAGACTACTAGCCCCTTAAGCTACTATAGTCCTTAGATCTCTCTTCCGGTCCCTCTTTTTCACTTTCTGGGTTGAGCAAGAAGTGAATTTTCATAATTTCCTGTCTTGATTTTGCTTTTCTCTCCAGAAATAATGCCTTGAAATCAATAATGAGTGGTAACTTTGTTTGGCAAAAACATGAGACAGTAAAGGGATGGAAGGAGCATCTAATGGCATTGGTTTCTATTGCTGGAGGGACTGGCAACTGTTCCATCCACTGAGCATATCTGCTCACATCTTGCCCCATTAATTGGCGAATAGATGATCTAGTTCTTTCTTGAAGTTAATTGGGTTGCAAGGAAGAAATGCAGCTTGTTATTTATTTATTTATTTATTTACTTATATTTATTATTTTAACTAGCTTGGAGACCCGGTGGTGCCCGGGTTATTTGAGGAAGGCATTGTGTGCCAAGGTTGGTTCCTATCAGATGTTTATGTGGCTTGCAGTGGTCTCAGGAACTTAGTGAAGGTACAGCAAGTCCCATTGGCCATGGTCCATCCCCCTCCAAACAGCACCACGATGTAGAGTGGGTCATGGGGGCTCTGTGTGTCACATTTGGTCTTGATCATTCTTTGGATGAGGGTTGCAGCGGCCTCGGAAGGTGAGTGAAGGTATTTCAAGTCCCATCATCTGTGGTCCATCCTTCCTTGAAACAGCACCAGGGTGTAGAGTGGGTCAAGGGGGCTCTGTGTGCTAATTTTGGTCTGTAGTGGTCATTGGGTGAGGGTCGCGTTGTGAAGTGGGCCATTGGGCCCCTGTGTGTCAAGTTTGGTCCTGATCCGTCACTGCTGTGGGCCGCAGTGTCTGACTGCCTGAGGCCTTTCCTTTTCCCTCTGCATCACTTTAGAATGTTGGAATGTGGATGGCCATTCGGAGTCCTTTATGCAAATACCATTTCTGTGGCAACCAATCCCCTCTGTCTGGGGCCGTGGAATGTTGGAGTTCTGAAGCTGGCCAATCAGAGTCCTTTATGCAAATATTCCCTTAGTGGCAGCCTATTGAAACACTGTCACATATTCCGTGGCAGCTCCGCACCTCCGAGAAAATGAACATTCCATTTCCAACGGAAAAAAACTGTCATTTGGCTAACTCAAGCATTCAGTTGCATTCTGTTTTGCTGGCCAAACAGAGTCATTTATGCAAATTGTCTCTCAGTGGCAACCAATTCCCTCTGTCTGGTGCCTTAGAGTGTTGGAGTTCTGAGGCTGGCCAATCAGAGTCCTTTATGCAAATAATCCCACAGTGGCAGCCAATCGAAAGCTGGCACATATTCCTCCGCACCTCCGCAAACACTGACTTTTATTATATACATAGAATAGAATAGATAGATTATTTATAACCTGCCCTTCTCTACCCCCCGAAGGAGGACTGAGGGCGGCTAACAACGGGCAGCAATACATATACAATGAATAAAACAGCTAATTGCACCATGAAAAATACATTACGCATATTAAAAACAGTTAGAAATACACATAGTTAAAAATACACAAGGTTTGAGTTTTTTTCAGTTCTACAGAAAAAAATCTCAAACCATATATATATATATATATATATATATATATATATATATATATATATATATAAAAAAATAGTGATGTTCTTTTAAAATCATTAACATTGATGCTTTATTAAACAATAACATTAAGAGTTGCATCTGCTTGTAAGGAAAGCTGATCTCTTTCTTTCTCAGGTTTGACACCCCTTTGTGAAAACATGCCCAGTGGGAAGGCAAACAAACCTGGAGATGTTGTGAGGGCCAAGAATGGGAAAACGATTCAGGTATGTGTAGAATACGTATTTAGAACTGTTGAAATTAAGCAAACGATGCTTGCAAACTATTCACCACACCCTGAGCTATGAAAATGCTAGTGTTATGTAGACAAGCCCAATAGAGGAAATGGAGCTTTAAAAAGGCAATTGATTGACATTAAGCTTTACCAAAAGGTTATTCAACCGAAATATGCACACCACACCCTATGTCACAGAATGTCAGCCTTGGCTTCAAAAGTCATTGGATCCAACTGTTCAAATGTTCTGCTTGCAGGAGTACTAACTTTAGAGCAAAGTATTCAAGCCATGAACTCAAGCCAAGTCTATTGATGCAGGTGTCAAGACCCTCCTGGGTTCCTTATCGGACAGTGTTTCTCAACCTTCCTAATATTGTGGTGACCCACAACCATAAAATTAATTTCATTGCTACTTCATAACTGGGGGAAATAGACCTTGACATTTGGGAGTTGTAGTTACTGAGATTTATAGTTCACCTACATTCAAAGAGCATTCTGAACCCCCACCAATGATAGAATTGGGCCAAACTTCCCACACAGAACCCCCATGCCTTGAAGGGACTCGCTGGCACCAGCCTCCCTCCAGCCTCACATGCTCTCCCTCACCTGCACATGCACACTACCACGCTCCCCGCTTGGAGTCTCAAAAACAACCCTCCCCTTGGCTGAGAGGCTGGCCAATCACAACGGAGGAGGGCTTTCGGTGGGAGGATTTGTCACCTGTTTCTAAAAAAAGGTAGAGAAGGACAGGTGGAGAGATCTTCAGCCTTCTCTGCCAAAGGGCTTCCTAAGATCATCAGAAATATATGTTTTCTTATGGTCTGTGGCAGTGGTTCCCATCCTTTGGGCCTCCAGGTATTTTGGACTTCAACTCCCACAGCTCCTAACAGTTGGTAAGCTGGCTGGGATTTCTGGGAGTTGAAGGAGGCCCAAACGTTGGGAACCACTGATCTATAACAACCCCTCTGAAACCCCCTTGCAACCCCTCCAGGGGTCCCAACTCCCAGGTTGAGAAACACTGTTATAGGATCTCATGCAACTTGTTGAGGTGATAAGAGTTGGGAGGGGCAGGAATGCACTCTGCCACTTTAGATTAGATGACAGCTTTGTGACTTTGAATACTCCTTTGTGAGCTATTGCAACTAGTTTTTCTACTTGTGAAAGTAGTATACCAAGAAGATCCTTCTTACTTATGAGCTAGATTATTAATCCTTTTTAATTTGCGGAAAGTTTATTATTTATTTATTTACACTCTTCTCAAGTCCCCGGAGGGGACGGGATGGGACGGACGGACTCAGAGCGGCTAACAAAGATAGCAATTTGATGCCTAATACACAAAATTGCCATAAAACATACACATTAAAACAGAACAATTAATTAAAACAAAATCCACCAATCAATTAAAGTAACAATTAAAACAATGTTCAATCCACACTTCCAGTAGCTAAAGCAATAAAACCGTGCCCTCATATCTGTCATCAATCCAGTCCATTTCAGTTAAAGTGCTGCTATGTCATTGTGCAAAGGCCTGGTCCCACAACCAAGATTTTACCTTTTTTCTGAATGCTAGGAGGGATGGGGTCGATCGTATTTTGCTTGGCAGTACATTCCACAGGTGTGGGGCCACCACCGAGAAGGCCCTGTCTCTCGTCCCCGCCAGCCGCATTTGAGATGCTGGTGGAAGCGAGAGCAGGGCCTCCCCGGATGATCTTAAGGTGTGAGATGGGACATAGAGGCAGCTGCGTTCGGACAAGTAAGCTGGGCCAGAACCGTATAGAGCTTTATAGGTCAAAGCCAGCACTTTGAATTGAGCTCGGAAGTGGACCGGCAGTTTTAATGCAGTGGGTTTAAAAAAAATAACCTGTCCCCCATATCCAGTTTGAAATGAAAGGTTCTTAATTCTTTCCCACTTTACTAGCCTCATACCCTAATAATAATAATAATTATTATTATTATTTATACCCCGCCACCATTTCCCCGAAAGGGACTCGGGGCGGCTAACATGAGGCCAAGCCCTTCTAAAATACAATACAACACAGTAAAATACAAAATACAAAGCAAAATACATCAGAAATAATAATAATTATAAAGAAAAAACCCACACTTACAATAATAAATGAAATGATACAGGAAATTCACACACAAGAACCAAATAGGATGGGCAGGCCAAATGGACACGCTAAAATAATAAAAAACCCTGGGTGAGATAAGAGTAGGAGAAAACAAATGAGGGGCCCAAGAAAATAAAAAATAAAAAAGTGGGGACAGACTTTCATTTTAAGATGGGGAGAAAGTGCGTCATAGGGAAACACTATAAATGGAGCAACCCAACTGGAGGGGAGATGCTACTCATCGATTTTATTTTTTAATCAACTTTATGTACATTGTAGGCTTAACCATAATACTACCGCACTTTATTGAACCTGTAGTGCAGTTTACACAGTGACTTCATGCAGCAGAATATAGAAATGCTCAATAGTTTCAGATACAGGTGACCTCAATTAATAAAACCCCTTCTCCTATGTCCAACTGAAAGTTTTTACTAGCATTAGGTTTGGGAGGAAAAATGCAGATTTAGAGTGCCAGATTGCAGTCATGCGTCTGCAGTAAACAATGCAATGGTGGGTAATGATGCTGTAGCTGTTTGTGCCTGTTTACGGAGAGCAAGGTAAATAACAGCCATTCCCATATTTTCTTATTTCAGTATGTTGAACCACAAAAACAGAGAGCAAAGGGGAATGTAGGTAAGCCTACATTACCAGCTACCCCAATCATGTTAAAAAAGTGTAGATCTATAACGTTGGCCATCAAAATAGAAAACATATAAGTAGTAGAGCCTAAGGAATGAATGAAAGAAAAAAATAATTGCAGGAATCTATCCCTATTTATTTCATGTTCTGCCTTTGGTAGCAAGGTTTCTATTAACAAAGTAATGCCCAGCAACAAATCTACTTTTTTCAGTCATAGCTATAACTGAAATAACTTTGGCCATATAAATAATTAGCTCTGCTTTTCCAACCTCTTGATTGGATTTTTGAGATGCATTGATACCTGCCTCTGTCTTTGAAAGCAAATTGAAAATTTTAGAATAATTCAGAACCAGGCAGTAAGGTTATGAAGTCCAGTGTGTAAAACCATAAAATGCTAACAATTTTCCATCTGTACAAGTTGACAGTTTCTGAACCAAACATAGAGTCTGAGCCAGATTGCCTGGAGCAGTGGTTCTCAACATGTGGGTCCCCAGATGTTTTGGCCTTCAATTCCCAGAAATCCTAACAGCTTGAAAACTGGCTGGGATTTCTGGGAGTTGTCAGCCAAAACACCTGGGGGACCCACAGGTTGAGAACTACTGCCCTGGAGGATCGGGTTTTCTTTCCCTACCAGCAATTTACCCAGATTCTTAGGTCATGTTAAGAGAGTGGTTTTCAGGTTCCCTTACCAAATGTGGAGAGATAGGTGGTCATTAGCGAAAGGGCCTTTTTGGTGGTAGCACCACAGGCTTAGATCTACACTGCCCTATATCCCAGGATCTGTTCCCATATTATTTGTAAAAGTGCATTTAAAAATAATGCTGTCTGTAAACAATCAGATTGTTGCTCAGACTAAGTAGATGATACATGTCACAAATAATCCTCTGCCATATAATCTGGGATAAGAAGATAATCTGGGATCAGATCCTGGGATATAGGGCAGTGTAGAAGCATCAACATCGCGCCACATCACACCAGTCCTAGTGGCTCCCTATTGAGCACCAGATTGCCTTCAAAGTGCTGGTGTTAACCTTTAAGGCCTTGCATGGCCTGGGGCCAGTGTACCTGAAGGACCGCCTTTCCCTGCATGCTCCCCAGAGACCACTACGGTCCATGGATCAAAACCTACTAGAGGTTCCATCACTTAAGATCTGCCGCTTGTCATCGACGTGGCAGCGCACTTTTTCTGTAGCAGCACCTACCCTTTGGAACGCCCTCCCAGAGGACGCTCGAGCAATAACTGATCTACACGCTTTTCTGAGGGCCTGTATGACCAACCTGTTCCTTCAGGCGTTCAATCTCTAAACTGTAACCACTACTCTGGTCTTAATCTGTTTTTATTATGTTTTCAAGTATGTTGTGTTTTGTTGTTCATTCCTGTGAACCACCCTGAGCCTTTTCGGGAAGGGTGGTATATAAGTCAGAATAATAAATAAATAAACAAACAAACATGTGTGAGGCATCAACATGTGTGTTGGTCAGTGTTATTAAATAAATGTATTTTGCTCCTAACCCTCTCTTTCTTGATCTCTCATCATGAAAGGTTGACAATACAGATGCAGAAGGAAGATTGGTGTTGGCTGATGCTCTTTGTTATGCCCACAGTTTTAACCCGAGGGCCATTGTAGATGCTGCAACGTTAACAGGTATTAAACATCTATTTTTCTCCTCCATATTCCCAGAATACCAACTGAGTTCCTAGGACTGTCCTCTACAGAAGTATAAAATAATGTGCCTCTTGCTACCGTAACGCCAAGACTATGAAATTTAACTTAATCCGGAACACACTTATATATAGCAAATACACAAATCTTAGAATGGAAAATCTTGAAAGGATTTATACTCTTGACAGGATGACCCATCCCTGCTGTATAGAAATGTGAATATAAAAACAGCGAGAAAAAGAGATAATCATTTTCAGCTTTTGGATATCTGTTAATACCCTGAACTGTATCATTTTGTATAGGTGCCATGGATGTAGCACTAGGCTCTGCAGCGACTGGGGTCTTTACCAATTCACACCAGCTGTGGAACCATCTGTATGAGGTGAGTTCCTTCACAAATAACAGGCACGAAGATGGCTGACAGCCCTTTTCAAGAAAGGCTTCAAATAAAGGATTAGGCAGCCATGCATAAGAAGTTGCTCATGATGGTTTACTTGTGATGTGGAAACTTTCAAGCGAGACGTTAGGAATGCTCCTCAAAGTTTTCTGAGATGACATTAAGGTTTGTGGCACTGACATGTTTCAGTTCTGTGGCATGGATCTTTGCTAACACCATTCAGTGGCCATTCATGGACCACGTGTAATCTGTGAACACTATAAATGGATAGCATTGCTTGCATCAATAGATAACTGCAGCCTGCCAGTTCCATGTCATGCAGAGGCGAGTGTATATGGTCATATCAGCATTATTTCTGTGAATAATTCTTTATTCATAATGGCTTTTTTTCACTTTTGCTTGGGCTGTGGAGATCTGATTTTCTAGAGCACTGCTTCTCAAACTGTAGGTCCTAACCCTTAGCGCAATGTTGGAATTGGCAAAAAATTGACAGCAGTAAATGTTCTGTACACCATCTAATGGCTCTTTAGGACATTTACATAGATCTGTTAGCAACAACATGCCGAGTTTATGGTGGACGCTGCAGAAAATGCTTTATCTGTACTTCATAAGTTTAGCAAGCCTTGCAAATGCTGATTTATTATCAGTAAATGTTTGATTTTATGCCTATTTTATAAACCTGTAAAAAAAATTGGACGGAAAGGGATCATGAGTGAAAAAGGTTTGAGAAGCCCTGTGCTAGAGTAGCTATGAATAAAAATGTGGATAGGTGGCATAGCCGTAGCATATTGCTGGTATCATACCATAAATGGATTAGAAATCAGCACTTGTTAGCAACCCAACTGTTGTGATGCAGACGCCAATTAAAGCCAAGCCCAAGTGATAAAAGGGGTAACAAAGAGTTTATTGCACAACAAATGGGAATGGGACTAACAAAAAACAAGCCTAACCGGCAAAAACCCAGGGAAAGCCCAAAAATCACTGAAGAAGGAATCCAAAACTCAGGGCGTCCTCTGTGACGTCCTCAGAGGGATGAGCCAAATGCGTAGTCAGTAACCGGTCCGGAGTTGTGGGCAGGAGAATGACAGAGAAACAGGAGACAATCCAAGGTCCACAGGAGCTACATGTATAGGGACAACACATATCGTAATCGCCATAAAACACATTGTCAACCTCCCTCTGTGCATACAATACCATTCTTGCAGCTTGAAACTCACAGAAAGTCCAGCGGAGTTCAAACCCCGCCACTAGGAACACACAGCTGTAGCTGGACAGAAAACAGAACATTGAAACCCCAAAACCACCCACCTTTCCCAACTGCAGCAGCAGCATCTCAACTCAAAAAGGGCAGATTAAAACCTTAACTCACGAGTAAACTGGATCAGGAACACGATGCAAGATAACAGGATACCAAAACAGGATGCCAAACAGGATACCAAGAACAACTCCTCCTGCTCGCTGCTTCCCTCTCTGCAGGAAGCCTCCCCAAAGCCCACATTATATAGCCCTAAAGATCAGACTTTTTGACGCCCCCCTTTTCATGGAAGAGGACAACTCCCCTGATTAGGCGATGCAGCTGTTTTTCTGATATGTATGCCAATCTCCAATCTGCAGCTGACACCCTTTGTGAGTCCCTCCAAGTTCCCCAGCATCTTTCAAGACTTAGCGTATCCCAATCATTCCCTGAGGTGTCAGAGGGCCAGTCTTTCTCACTATCAAACCCCAGAAAAGTATCACTACTGGTGTCTGCATTACACACCTCCCCAACCTCCTGTACCAAAGTCCAATCTAACTCAGTATCACTCTCTTCTGACCAGCTTCCCCCATCCCTGGGAAAACCCTTAAAGGACTCAGTGTCAGTAGGAGACATAAGTATTTGCTGAATTCTCTTTCTTTGTTCCAAACCTTCCCTGCTGGAATCACTTGCAGTTCTCTTTCTGCCTGCTCCAGCGTTTAGGTTACTCTCAGCCCCACCCAGTTCCATACTACGCTCAGACGCTGATGACTCAGCATCCTCCTCAGCCCTACTAGCAGGAAGAGCTGAGGGCTCAATTACAACACCAACTGTCTGTCTACATTTGGGAAAAGAGAGAAGCTCTAGTTTGTCCCATTTAAGAAGAGCACAGTATGTAACAGTCAGGTGAAAAGTGTTACGTTTTACTAACTCTCTTTTTCCCTCATGTATTTAAATCTGTAGGCTAGTATTCCTACAGGGGACCGTGTTTGGAGGATGCCTCTCTTTGAGCATTACACAAAACAGGTTACAGACTGTCAGCTTGCAGATCTCAATAACATTGGAAAATACAGGTATGTTGTGAAATTGGCACTGCTGCCACTTCTTAAAACTACTACAAAGACAACTGAGGAAAAACAAATGAAAAAGGCAGGTCTATAAGAGGAAAATCTTAGCTGCTATTCAAGTAGAGGAGAAGTAGAAAAAGCCCTTTGATTGGGTTCATGTAGAAATAGAAGAGGCAAAGGTAAGGGAGGGAAGTGATCCTTCGGATTTTATTCAGTTCAGATAGTATGCCAGATCAAATTAAAGGAAGGTTAGCTGTGGCTTGGAGTTGTGTCTGAATTAACTATGGTTTATGCTGCACCAGAATGAGAAATCATAATTTAATAATAATAATAATAATAATACTTTATTACTTGTGAGTCGCCCTCCACCAATGGTGCTCTGGGCGACTTACATCCTTTAAAAACACAGATACATCAGTTAAAACAGCAGATATGAGCCGTAGAAGGCTCTGCCATCCATCCAGTTCAGTCCCCGAAAGCCTGGCGGAAGAGCCAGGTTTTCAGGCCAGCCAGAAATCTGGCCGGGGCCAGTGTGGCCCTGAGCGCAGGCGGGAGCGAGTTCCAGATCGTAGGGGCCGCCACCGAGAAGGCTCTTCTACGGGTCTCTGTCAGCCGGGCCTCTCTCACCCCAGGGATAGCTAACCGGACGCCGTTTATTACGCGTGCGGGTCTTTCGCAGCGTTG
This sequence comes from Anolis apletophallus, assembly GCA_030556195.1. Lineage (NCBI taxonomy): Eukaryota > Metazoa > Chordata > Lepidosauria > Squamata > Anolidae > Anolis > Anolis apletophallus. Next base: position 24,224,392 of record JARBWK010000009.1, on the reverse strand, counting down.
GTCTGTCAGCTGATCGCCCAGGTAGGCTGGTCCCATTTTTTGCCGAGCTTTGAAGGTTATCACCATGAGTTTGTAGATCGCTCTAAGCTCAATGGGTAACCAGTGAAGATCTTTAAAATTGGTGAAAATATGGCTCCTGGCCGATGCCCCGGAGATGAGTCTGGCCGCTGCATTCTGGATGAGTCTCAACCTCCGAGTCGTGGCCAACGGTAGGCCCACATACAAGGCGTTGCAGTAGTCAAGACGGGAGACCACATTTAGGAGTGTTTGCAAACCAATATTTAAATTGGCCATGGTAGTCCACGCTCTGGTTACATCCCGTATAGATTACTGCAACACTCTCTACCTGGGACTACCTTTGAAGACTGTTTGGAAGCTTCAATTGGTCCAACGGACAGCAGCCAGGTTGATAACAGGAGCAGCACTCAGGGAGCGCACAACTCCTCTGTTGCGCCAGCTCCACTGGCTGCCAGTTTGCTAACAGGCACAATTCAAAGCGCTGGCTTTAGCCTTTAAAGCCCTAAATGGTTCTGGCCCAGCTTACTGTCCAAACGCCTCTCTCCCTATGAACCATCCAGGTACTTAAGATCGTCTGGAGAGACCCTTTGTATATATAGTGTCCGGATTAAATGTCCATGTAGCCATCCAATGTTGGGTCCACTAGGAATCCAATGTTGGAGGTATAGAACAGGGCTGTCCAACTGGTGGCCCTGGGGTCGGATGGAATCCCAAATGCCCCCAGCCGCCATTTTTAATTTTTTAAAAAAAATAAATTTTTTTTTTAAAGGCGGCCAAAGAGTGGTATAGAAGGCGGCCAAGGGCAGCGTGTCACGCCAGGCCTGTGACGCGCCCAGCCCTTGGCGCCGCTCTGCTACCCACTCCTCCCGCCTAGGAAGGGCGCGAGGGGCGCGCCGAAAGGAGGAGTAGGCGGCGCCAAGGGCAGCGCGTCACGCCAGGCCTGTGACGCGCTGCCCTTGGCGCCGCTTTTCTGCTCTCCCTCCCTCCTCCTCTTTCCCGGGTGCCGTGCCTTTCCCCGGGCGCCGTGGCGCTCGGGACAGCCACGGTGCCCGGGAAAGAGGAGGAAGAGGGACTCCCTCCTCTCTTCTTCCTCCTCTTTTCCTGGTGCCGTGGCGCCCGGAAAGAGTAGGAGGAGGAGGAGGAGAATGACAGCTTTAGGAGAGGGCGAGGCCTGGGCTGGGGGGCGGGGCCTGGGGCGGGGCCTGGGGGGGGGCCTGGGCTGGGGGCCTGGGCTGGGGGCGGGGCCGAGCGGCCCCCGAGGTCATCAGTGACCTCTATTCCGGCCCTGGACCCGGTAGAAGTTGGACAGCCCTGGTATAGAAGACTCCAAAGCTCCATGCTTCTTATTTGTGCAGGTTGCTTTATAAACAAAGTTGTACAGTAGTTCCGTGTGGACGCCTGACGGTATTACATGGAGCTCAACCGTTTCGCAGGGAGTTCCAAAGCTTCCTCAGAGGCAATCCATGGGAGTATTGTACTCAATTTTGTGAATTGCAGGCAATTATTTATCATAGCATTATATACGCTTTGAATCATAGAAAGGTGCAGGCTCTATTGACTCGAAGGTAAGCTTCAGCTTTACGAACAATCAAAAGAAAGATGTTTGGATAACAAATATTGCATTGGCTTTTTGTATATTGAGCACATACTCCTTTTGTCCTTGTGTATAGTGAGTTATAAGGAAGTACAGTTTTTCTTTGTTTGTTTGGAGTTGTTGTTCAATAACATCTGGGGAACAGTTTGGGTAAAAACTAAAGGACACCAACCACGTGTGTGTGTGTGTGTGTGTGTGTGTGTGTGTGTAGTTGGCTGTCTATATCCATGGATTCTCTGTCCGTGAATTTAGTGGCCTTTTGAAGGCAACCATAAGGCTGATGTGGCCCTCCATGATAATGAGTGTGACACCGCTGCTCTGGTTAAAGCAAACCATGATTTAATGTGATGCTTGAATTGAAATGGTTGAAACTTGGTACATATGAACAGAGTTTTATAAATTACTAACATTTTACTTTCCCTTCCCCTCAGGTCTGGTGGTGCATGTACAGCTGCTGCATTCCTGAAAGAATTTGTGACTGTTCCACATTGGGCTCATTTAGATATTGCTGGTGTGATGGGAAATAAAGATGAAGTTCCATACCTGCGTAAAGGCATGGCAGGACGGCCCACACGTACTTTAGTAGAGTTTGCGACTCGACTGAGCCAGGACAAAACAAGCATTTAGAAGGGCATTCTGTGCCTGTCTAGCTTCTAGCCTTAATATAAGTCAGAGTTAATTTCAAAATAGCTGAAGCGATGAGCTGACATTAAAATTCCAAGAGGAAAAAGGCCACAAAACATAGAATTGTCTGCATCTTTAAAAATATTACAACTCATTTTGTAAAAGGTTTTTACTGACCAGGGATATTTTCACGCTTTGTTTGTGCTCGTCAGATGAGGCGAAATCTCACAATTCTTTTCCTACATTTAATGCTGAAGTTACATGCATTTTAATGTAAAACTGCATTTAAAAAAAATGCTGTCTGTAAACAATCAGACTTTGTTGCTCAGACTAAATAGATGATAAATGTCACAAATAATAAATATAAACTTGAAAAACTGATTTTTTATAATGACAACTGATGAAGGTGTATTCACAAATATTTTGGTAAAATACCAACTCAACAGAACCTGGAATATCATGTCAGCGTATTTCTCAATCGTAAATAAAAACTGATGCACTGATGGAAGAATTTATGGGCTGAAATAAAATGAAACTGAAGTGCAATCCGCCTCATAGCTTTATTCAACTGGAGGGTTTTTTCCTCCTTAACCAAAGGTGCCTGTTTATTTTAGCCCTTATCTAGAAATGACTTACGTGGATTGCCCCACTGAAGGAAGTTGGCAATAGAAATGTAGAGTTCTTATGAATTTGGGTTGCTGTGAGTTTTCCAAGCTGTATGGCCATGTTCCCGAAGCATTCTCCTGATGTTTCACCCACATCTATGGTACGCATCCTCAGAGATTGTGAGGTCTGTTGGAAACTAGGCAAATGGGGTTTATATGTCTGTGCAATGTCCAGGGTGGGAGAAAGAACTCTTGTCTGTTGGAGGCAAGTGTGAATGTTGCAATTGGCCACTTTGGTTAGCATTGAATAGCTTTGCAGCTTCAAAGTCTGGCTGCTTCCTGTCTGGGGGATCCTTTGTTCAAAGGTGTAAGTTGGCCCTGATTGTTTACTGTCTGGAATTCCCCAGTTTTTAAAAGTGTTAATTTACTCTTCTGATTTCTTTTTAATACTGGTAGTCAGATTTTGTTCATTTTCATTGTTTCATCCTTTCTGTTGAATCTGTTTCTTAAAGCAGATTGGCCAGTACTGACTGGCCTTGTTTTTCAGCCTTGCAGTCTCTGCTTCCAAATACATTTATGCGATGCGATGCTATGCCTCATAACTGAGGAGGACAGTCCTGGCTCCTGTGGCAAAAGGTCTCAGATGTGTGTGCACTAATGATGCTCAAAATAGCTGTAACGCTAGTGAGATGACAAATGCAAAATTAATGCTGGAAATGTAGATTCTAAGGCTCATCATGTCAGTATGATGATACTTACAATATATGACAAGAACCATTTATTATTTACTAGCTTGGGGACCCGGCGGTGCCTGGGTTATTTGAGGATTGCATTGTGTGCCAAGGTTGGTTCCTATTAGATGTTTATGCAGTTGCAGTGGTCTCAGGAACTTAGTGAAGGTACTGCAAGTCCCACTGGTCATGGTCCATCCCCCTCCAAACAGCACCAGGATGTAGAGTGGGTCATGGGGGCCCTGTGTGTCACATTTGGTCTTGATCATTCTTTGGATGAGGGTTGCAGCAGTCTTGGAAGGTGAGTGAAGGTATTTCAAGTTCCATCATTTGTGGTCCATCCTTCTTGAAACAGCACCAGGATGTAGAGTGGGTCAAGGGGGCTCTGTGTGCTAATTTTGGTCTGTAGTAGTCATTGGGTGAGGGTCGTGTTGTGAAGTGGGCCATTGGGCCCCTGTGTGGCAAGTTTGGTCCTGATCCGTCAGTGCTGTGGGCTGCAGTGTCTGAATGCCTGAGGCCTTTCCTTTTTCCTCTGCATCACCTTAGAATGTTGGAATGTGGATGGCCAATCGGAGTCCTTTATGCAAATACCATTTCTGTGGCAACCAATCCCCTCTGTATTGGGCCGTATAATGTTGGAGTTCTGAGGCTGGCCAATCAGAGCCCTTTAAGCAAATATTCCCTTAGTGCCAACCTATTGAAACGCTGTCACATATTCCTTGGCACCTCCACAGCTCCCAGAAAATGAGCATTCCATTTCCAATGGAAAAAACTGTCATTTGGCTAAGTCAAGCATTCAGTTGCATTCTGTTTTGCTGGCCAATCAGAGTCCTTTATGCAAATTGTTTCTCAGTGGCAACCAATGCCCTCTGTCTGGTGCCTTAGATTGTTGGAGTTCTGAGGCTGGCCAATCGGAGTCCTTTATGCAAATAATCTGGTGCCTTAGAGTGTCGGATTTCTGAGGCTGGCCAATCAGTGTTCTTTATGCAAATAATCTCACAGTGGCAACCAATCGAAATGCTGGCACATATTCCTCCGCACCGCCGCTGACTTTTATTATATACAGAGATAGAGAGATAGATAGATAATATAGTGTGTTTATTATAATACTCAATTTCAGAGTAACATCAGGTGTTATCACTCACCAGTCTTCAAGTCCTGAACCAGATCCTTGCTTAATCCCAGTTTGGTCATGATATAAGAAACTCAAGTTATGCAGGAGAATATGAGGAGGGAAGGGACGGGAGAGGACTGTTTCGCCTCATGTTCATTTCTGACTTGATAAACTGTGATATGTGAAACCTCTGTCACCCAAACCCCAGCTGCTTAACTGCTGTTAAGTGATCTCTTCCCATATGGAGAGAAAAGGTGGGTGGTAATCATGGGACATTTGTCTGCAATTGCATGAAACGTATTTCCGTAGATTAAATTATATTTAATGTATTTACATATAGAAAAATTACAACTGATTGGAAGTAATTAAACACAAGAAAATCAGTGATCTTCAAGAAATGAGGAAGCACAAGGCAAAGTCAGCATGGCATAGTTAGGATAGGAGTAATTGGAGAACAGGAATACATTTGCCACAAGGAAACCCAAAATGACGCAATATATTCAGCCAGACAGGAGTAGCCACTTGCCATAATCCTATCCTATGGCCCCTCCCACCTACAACTTGGTGATAAGGACCTTATCAGGTGGCTACTACATTTGTCCCTCCAACACTATAGGCTACAACTGAAGCCGTGTGTTGAACTAGTTAACTGTATTAAGTAAACGTCTACTTATGGCAACCCAATCACCCTATCAACAGCCCCTCTCAGGTCTTGTAGACTCAGAGCCGTGGTTTCCTTGACCAAGTCTACCCATCTGCAATAAGGTCTTCCTCTTTTCTTACTGTCTACTACTTTGTGAAGCATAGAATCCACCTAGGCAATCGTGAAGCCAACGGGAAATCCCATATTGTCCCACGAGATCACTGCGTTCTGAAGAGTAGAACCTCCTAGTCGTGCCCAGTGTGAAATCGTACCATCTGACTGCAACTCTTGAGAAGGGCGTTCTCCATTATTGCTCCAGTTCCTTGGAATGCGTTATCCCCTGAGACTGGAGCTTTACGAAATTTGCTAGCTTTTCGTAAAGCCTGTAAGACCGCTCTGTTCAAGCAGGCTTTCGAGTCCTAATACACAAGTTAAATTCTATCTTATTGTAACTGTTTTTATCGCTTTTATTGTATTGCATTGTTCGGAGTGTAAACCGCCCCGAACCAATTGGAAGTGGCGGTTGATACATTTAATAAATAAATAAATAAATTGAAAGTCAACTGGGAAGGTCAAGAGCTTGAACACTGTTTCCATTCTAAATATCACCTTCGATCGAACACTAGCATATAGGAAACACTGCTTGAAAACCAAACACAAAGTAGCTGCACGCAATAACAACCGGCAAAAACTTACTGGCAGCACATGGGGTGCAGACCCAAAATTCATAAGAACATCAGCCCTGGCCTTGTCTTACTCAACTGCCGAGTATGCCTGTGCTGTTTGGCATAAGCCTACCCACGCAAAACAGGCGAACATAGCATTGAACGAAACATGCAGAATAATCACAGGATGTCTTAAACCTACACCTGTTGATAAAGATAGATGGCATTGCCCGCCTCCCATGTGCGACGGGAAGTTGCTGCTAAATGTGAGAGAAATTTGAGCACTGTGAAAGCCACCCACTACATGGCTACCAGCCTCCTCCCAGTAGACTGAAATCAAGGAAAAGCTTCATGAGAACTACCACTTTTCTTGGCATCCCCTCAAGGGTATCCCTCTGGGCAGCTAAACCAGGAAATCCCAACTGGATGCAAGCCCCCCCCCCCCCCGCCATGGTCTTCATCCAGGGGCAAAGCAAGAATGGGCAACTTGGAAGTCCCTGAATAGACTCAGAAGTGGAGTGGGCAGATCAAAAGACAACCTGGCTAAATGGCACTACCTAAAACAGGGGTCGGGAACCTTTTTGACTCAGAGAGCCATGAAAGCAAAATATTTGGAAATGTATTTCAGTGAGAGCCATATAATAACTCTATCTCTTCTCTATTATATAATAAAGCGGAATGTTTGTATGTATGTATGTGGGTGGGTGGGTTTGTATGTATGTGCCGGCGTTCTGATTGGCTGCCACTTTCACAGGCCACAGCGACCAGTGCGGGTGATGGACCTGCACCGATCTTGGGACACATAACCCCCCTGACCCCCTTTACGTCCTGGTGCAGTTTGGGGGACATGGACCACAGATTATGGGATTTGTAGTACATTCAAACACTTTGGTTCCCACAGACCACTGCGGCCACCTAAAAGGACCAAAACAGACCATGCTTGGCACACACATCCCCCATTACCCACTCTACGTCCTGGGGCACTTGGGAGGAGGGCGGATCATGGATTATGGGACTTGAACTACCTCTACTCACTTCCCAAGTCCGCTGCGACCCTCATCCAATTACTGATCGAGACCACACTTGGCACACATAATCCCCATGACTGCCTTCACGTCCTGGTGAGGTTTTTTTTGGGGGGGGGCTGCCAATGGATGATGGGATTTGTAGTACTTTCACACCCTTCTACTACCACAGACCACTGCGGCCCCCAACAAACACCTATAAAAACCACACTTGGCACACAGAGCCCCAGTGACCCACTCTACATCCTACTGCAGTTTAGAGTAGGGCAGACCATGGATGATGGGACTTGAAGTACCTTTCCTCAATTTCCAAGACTGCTGCAAACCTAATCCAATGACTGATTAAGACCAAACCTGCCACACAGAGCCCTCATGAACCACTCTACATCCTGGTGCAGTTTTGTGTGATACGGACCATGGATGATGGGACTTTAAGTACCTTCACTCACTTCCTAAAAACAATGCAACCCTCATCCATTTGCCAATACAGACCATACTTGGCACACACAGCCCCCATGACCCAATCTACATCCTACTGCCATTTGGAGGATGGTGGCCCTCAATGATGGGACTTGCAGTACCTTCAGAAAGTTTATGATACCACTACAACTCCCAATGATGGATCAAGACCAGTGACCCACTCTACATCCTGGTGCAGTTTTGTGTGAGCCGGATCATGGATGATGGGACTTTAAGTACCTTCACTCACTTCCTAAAAACAATGCAACCCTCATCCATTTGCCAATACAGACCATACTTGGCACACACAGCCCCCATGACCCAATCTACATCCTACTGCCATTTGGAGGATGGTGGCCCACAGATGATGGGACTTGCAGTACCTTCAGAAAGTTTATGATACCACTACAACTCCCAATAATGATGGATCAAGACCACACTTGGCACACAGAGCCCCCATGACCCACTCTACATCCTGGTGCAGTTTTGTGTGAGCCGGATCATGGATGATGGGACTTGAAGTACCTTCACTCACTTCCTAAAAACAATGCAACCCTCATCCATTCACCAATACAGACCAAACTTGGCACACAGAGCCTCCATGACCCACTCTACATCCTGCTGCACTTTGGATGAGGGTACACCATGGACGATGGGACTCTCAGTGCCTTCACTAACTTCCTGACACCACTGCGAGCCACATAAATAATTGCTACAGAGCAACTAATACGTTTCTCAACCTGGGCACTGCCGGGTCCCCAAGCTAGTATATAATATATTTTAAGACTGAACTCAACTAAATGTGAGTACCGGCGTACTAGATGACATTTTAAGCCTGGAAAATCCCTGCTGAACTTGGGGGTCATCTAGTACGCTGAATATAAAAAATCACACCACATTGAAAGCCAAGGGAGGCCTGGAATGGAGGAGCCTCGGTGAAGCCAAGTCCGGTGGCTTCACCGAGGCTCCTCCAGTCCAGACCCGCCTCGGCTTCCAATGCAGCGGAGGAGGAGGTGATAACAGCTGAATTGCCGCCTCCTCCTCCGCCCCTGCATTAAAAGCCAAGGGAGCCAGATGTAATCATCAAAAGAGCCACACCTGGCTCCCGAGCCATACATTCCCTACCCCTGACCTAAAAGAACCCCACACCTTGTGTGAATGTGGAGCAGAACAGACAACTCCGCATCTGTATGCTTGTCCACTGTGCCCAGTTCAATTGTCTTTTACGATGGCATGTACAATCTTAATTTTAGCATTAAATTATATATCTTGAGATTTCAGGATCTTCTCTAATTCCTACATAGTTGCCCTTTAAAGTCCTAGTCGTCTTCTGATTTCTAGATTGGAGTCTCCATTCTGATTAAAGACTGGGTCAAGATATAGAAAACCTTGATCTATTTCAGTCTTAAGTGATGTAATGTAAAGTGATGTAAAGAATTAAAACATGTTCAGTGTTAAAAGCCACAACACCTTTGAACTCCAGCTTTCTTTCACTCCAGCATTTGCTCACTTTCCCTCGAACTCTTTGGTCTTGCCTCACATGCTTATAATGTACCCCTCCACTGCCTGCACGGCTTACTCTCCCTTCACATGTGTAGACAAGCACAGTCAGGCTTGTTTCTTGCAGAACAATTTGCAGCAGAGTCCCTCCGAGCTATAGACTTCCTTCCAGACTGGATTATACATAAAATGGGCATGCAGTGCCATGTCTGAAATCTGGGTCAACCCCAGCCAAACTGGCAGCACAGCAACGCAAAGAATACTGGAGCTTCATTCAGGGCAATTGAAGATGACAAGGACCAATGAATGGCAAGTGTCCCAAACTGAGATGGAGAATATGGGCGAGGGGGATGTCAGTGGCTCACTCTTCCTGTACTGAATAGGATTTTATTGTTTAACTTAAAAAACACATGGTTTCTTCAGACTCAAAGACTGCAAAGCAATGTATCATTTAACCATGGGATTGTGGGGTGGCAACAATTTCTTCTTCCAAATGCTGTGTTGCTGCTGCTGTATATAGATTAGTTTTCCAAACACTTTGTAGACAATCATCATTTTGCGACACAAATTCAGTTTTACTAGCAGAACAGAAGTTAAACCAACCCGCCAATACTATTTATGTGTCAACACACACACATACATAAATAGTACGGTAATAATGAAATGCATGGGGACACAATGCATCTCATGAAAACCTTTCATATATATATTTTTGAAAGATATTATTTATTGCTTACTAGCTGTCCCCTGCCATGCATTGCTGTGGCCCAGTCTGTGCATATGTGTTTTGTGTGTGTATATGTGTATTTATTTGTGTATGTGTGTGTTTGTGTATGTATGTGTGGTTTTGCGCATGCATTGTAATGTAATTTTTGTTTTTGGCTTTTTGAGTCTCTTTTGCTGTGTTTCTCAGTATTTTTATGAGTGATGGTCACTCATGGGCCTGATAGGTGTATTGTGTCCAAATTTGGTGTCAATTCATCCAGTGGTTTTGAGTTATGTTAATCCCACAAATGAACAGGCTTATGAGCATGCTATCAAGGAAGCAAAAAAGTTATATTATTCCTCCTTGATAGAGTCGGCTAGTTCACGCCCGGCTCAACTTTTTAAGATAATTCGGTCTCTGACAGCGATCCCTACTGTCCCAAATGATAGGGGTTTGGCTCCGACAGCTGAGGCTTTTCAGAACTATTTCACCGACAAGATTTCGTTGCTCCGGGATATCCCGCTACTTTTGCTACAGTTAGCGAACTCGAGACCCCGCCGCCACTCGGCGGGCCCACCTTCACCCGTTTCCAATTGCTGGACGCAGCAGCTGTCGATAAGTTACTTGTTGCAGCTAGACCAACTACTTGCTCCCTCGACCCGTGCCCCTCCTGGCTTATTAGACCTTGCCAGGGAGAGGTTACGCGACCCCCTGGGCACGATCTTAAATAGCTCCCTTGAGCAAGGAGTCTTCCCAGGGGATTAAAAGAGGCTATGGTAAGACCGCTGCTGAAGAAGCCGAATTTAGACCCTTCGGCTCCTCAATTACCGGCCTGTTTCCAACTTGCCCTTCCTGGGCAAGGTGATTGAGAGGGCAGCAGCGGATCAGCTGCAGCAGTTCTTAGAAGACACAGCTGGATTTGATCCCTTCCAGTCCGGCTTCCGTATTGGGCACGGGACGGAGACCGTGCTTGTCGCCATTACAGACCAACCGCCGCCAGCTGGACCAGGGTGGATCGGCACTGCTTGTCGTGTTAGATCTGACAGCAGCGTTTGATACAGTAGACCATGCATTGTTGACCCACCGCCTCTCCGCTTCCGGAGTCAGGGGGACTGCCCTTAAATGGGTGGCCTCCTTTCTCCGGGATCGGGGACAGCGTGTGGAGGGCGGGATGGTCTCAGGCGGCTCCCACTTAACTGTGGGGTCCCCCAGGGGCCATTCTCTCCCCCTTATTATTCAACGTTTATATGCGCCCCCTGGCCCAGCTGGCCCGCGACTTTGGTCTGGAGTGTTATCAGTACGCTGATGACACCCAGCTTCTGCTGCGAATGGACGGCAGGCCGGATACCGTACCCGATTGCTTCCATCTGTGCCTCGAAGCCGTGACTGGTTGGCTGCGGGCCAGCCGGCTGAAGGTGAATCCGTCGAAGACGGAGATCCTATGGCCTGGTCGGCCTGGCCGGGATGAGTGCCGGTTGCCTACTCTGGACGGCGAGCAATTAAGCACGTCGTCAATTGTTAAGAGCTTGGGTGTTCAGTTCGACTCCCTGCTGACCATGGAGACCCAGGTCTCCGCGGTCAGCAGGGTGGCGTTCTACCACCTACGTCAGGCTAGGCGACTGGCCCCCTACCTGTCCAGGAATGACCTGGCTACGGTGATCCAAGCGACGGTCATCTCGAGACTAGACTACTGTAACGCCCTCTACATTGGCCTTCCCTTGGCGGCGATTCGGAAACTCAAGCTAGTGCAGAATGCCGCTGCTGTCCTGCTGGCAGGAGTGCCGGTGAGGCAGCACATTACGCCCATCCTCCAGCAACTGCACTGGCTGCCAATTGAGTACCGAATCACCTTCAAGGTGCTGGTGTTGACCTTTAAGGCCTTGTACGGTCTAGGGCCTGCGTGCCTCTTGGACCGCCTTGCCCCATACGATCCCCGAGATCACTCCGCTCAGCAGAGCAAAACCTGCTGGAGATTCCACCGATCCGCCTCTGCCGCCTATCATCAACTAGGCAGCGCTCCTTCTCAGTAGCAGCTCAACGGCCTGGAATGCCCTGCCGGAGGAGGCTAAGCCATACGGGAGCTCGCCCCTTCCGCAGGGCCTGTAAGACCTTCCTTTTCAAGCAGGCCTTCGGTTGACATATAACGCCTCTTGCTTTCAATCGACTTATGACTCTGTGTTACCGTTTTTGTCACTTAGTGTAATTTTAACAATGTTTTAATGATGTTTTTAGTATCATTTTTGTTATTTTTATGGTTATAGCATTGTTTTATTTTGTTCGTGAGTCGGCATGAGTGTTGCCTGCCGATCACTATGTATGTCTTGTAACCCGCCACGAGCCCTCGGGAAGAGGCGGAATACAAATGCAAATAATAAATAAATAAATAAATAAACATTACATTTTTATATATTTATCTCGGCATTACTTCGCAAACGAAAATTCTTAGGAAGGACTCATCCCACGCTTTTTACAAGCACGTTGATGACTAAAGAGGCCAATTTGAGATAGGCAAGTTCGGTTGCAGAAAGCACAGCAGAAAGTCTCCTTGGGTGATGTTGTTTCCAAGTTGCGGTTCTTTCTGCGTTGTCGTTTCTCTTCGAGACCCATTTGGCGTGTCTTCTCGAAAGAGGCCGCAGCATTGTGGATAGTGTGTCTCCATGCCTCCCGATGTGAAGTAAGAGTGCACCATTGTTGGTGATCAATCTGGCCGAGCCTGAGATGTTGTTTCAGGGAGTCCTTATATCTCTTTTTGGGACGCCTCTCTTGCGCTGACCCGTGGCGAGTTCACCATAGAGTAGTATCTTTGGGAGGCGGTTGTCCTTCATCCTAGAGACGTGCCCTGCGCAGCTGTGTTCTCAATAGCATGGCCTCAATGCTGGTGATCCCTGCTTACTCAAGGACAGCAACATTCGTCACATAGTCGGTCCAGTGTATATTTGGGATTGTGCGAAGAGAGCGCTGATGAAAGCGTTCGAGGAGTCGTAGGTGTTGGCGATAGGTGACCCATGTTTCAGACCCATAAAGAAGAATAGACAGTACGATAGCTCTGTACACACTGGTTTTGGTGCTTTGCCTCAGGTTACATTTTTATATAGATTTTATGTAAACTCAGAAGTTTCTGATTATGTTCATGCGACACACCAGCACACTGTATCCAACATACCGACATGTCACGACATGCAGTTTTCCAACTTGCAGCAAGAGAGTTTGAGACATCTCTGATAGAGATGGTTGCTTGGCCTCACATTTTGGCCTACGATAATGACATCTGGTTTGTCATTTGATGGCAGGTATGACAGCAATGTGACAAAGTGAAGAGGAAGGGTCACAACAGGAATGCTACGGAGAGTTCACTGGGTCGCATTATGGCAAGACCTGGGAGAGCAGCGGAAAGGAAAGACGGGCAGATGCATCTGTACAACCCGGAAACCACACCCCATCTATACTTACTTTTCTGTACATCCTCATGAATGTCAGACAGTCATGTTGCAAATGGTGTTACATTTTATAATGCCTGTACTGAGTTACAAACATCCAACTTACAAATTATTCATAATTAAGAACGAGGATGAGACAACAGGAAGTAGGACAAATCTACCCCTAGGTTGGGAAATTCACTCCTGAAAGAGTTACGATGGAAGAAAGGGGCTCCCACTGAAACTTACGCATCAATCCTTGTTTCCACAACAAGACATATTTTTCAAAATCCAATGATCACAAGGGCAGGAAGAGAGGTGAAATTTACTCAGTGGGGCACAGGGAGGAAAACAAACACCACAGGAGTGTTCACCTGCTTCCCTATGCTATCCAAAGATAGCTAGATACATAGGAGAGAGATTGGGTTGAAGTTACACTGAAAAAATGTCCCTGTTCCGAGTTATATACAAATTCAACTGAAACCAAGCTTCCAGAATCTATCTTGTTTGTAAATTGGGGACTGCCTGTGCTATGTATTATGTGGCGTTTCAGTGTGGTTGAAGCAGGCCTCTTAATGGGTTCAACTCCCCCACTTAGCCATGGAAACCCACTGGGCAAGTCGCACCCTCTAAGCCTCAGGGCAAACTTCCCTCTGAACCACTCACGCCAGAAAACTGCCACGACAGGTTGCCTATGGGCCCTTCGACACAGCCATAAAATTTGTGCCTGCAGCAGAGAGTTCCAAAGGCTGCAGATACTTAAAGTGTACTTGTTTGGCTCTGCACATGTTCAGACAATCGGGAAACTAACTACAGAGTGCTTACAGGGGCGGTCCTACAAGGTAGGCCAAGTAGGCGGCCGCCTAGGGCGCCATCTGGGAAGGGGGCGCCATCCTGGCCCTGCTGATGTTCCTCAGACAGCACCACAGCTGCCTGCTTTTGGGCCCCAGCCTTGTGCGCTTTGACGCCGCTTCTGGGCATGCGCGGAGGTTTTCGCGCAGGCGCAGTTGCTCCAGAGCTGAAGTTGAGCGCAGGAGCAACTGCACATCCGCGAAAACCTCCGCGCATGCCCAGTAGCTCCCTTGTGCAGAAGCCTGTAAGCAAAGCACTCCTTATCGGGCAGGCAGGGAGTGCTTCCCCTCTTCTTTTGTCTCCGCCGCGCGCGCGTTTGCAGGGAAGGAGAAAAGAATCAGTGAAGGAAGTGTAAGTGAAGGAATGAATGAAGGGCTTTCCTCCTCCTCTGCGATCTCTTCTCTCCCTCCTCCCTTTCTTCGGCTCTATGTCTGTCTAGACCTGAGGGGCCTGAGGCTATGAGGAGTTGTGGGAGTTGGAGTCCAAAACACCTAAAGGGAGGGCGGGCCCAAGTTTACCCAGGCCGCGCTGCCTGTATTCGACCTCATTTGAACATTTTGGCTGTTTTTCTATTTACATTTACATTGGGATCCTAATTTTGGACTTATGGGAGACTCCTATGGATTATGAGACGGGTGGTAAGTAATATATTCTGATATTGATGCATTTACATTGCATTTCTTGTTGATTATTACACAGTTCTGCTTAATATTGTCATACAATATAATAGAAATACAATATAACAATAGAATAATGATATATTTTATATTACATGTAATATTACAAACAATATTGCAGTATTGTACAAAATAGTAATATATAATATTTTATTTTACTTTATTTTGGGTTATTTGAGTTTTATAGGAGTCATGAAAATATTTAGATGATAATTGTATTGAAATAAATAATTTTATTTATTATTTTATAATAATAATAGAATAGAATGTTATATTGTATTATAATGTCAATATATTATAATATAATTATATTGTAATGTAGTATAATATAATTATGATATAATATAGTATGAGTATGGTATAATATATTGTATATACCAGTGTTTCCCAACCTTTTTTGAGCCGTGGCACACTTTTAACATAAAAAAAATCCGGGGGCACACCACCAATCAAAATGACACAAAATGACACTCTAACACAGTAAAGAACGGCTGGGGGTTGGTGGCCTGCTGGGAGCAACTGCTGGGAGTGCCGAAGCCGGGGAGGGGCGGAGCCAGACTGCGCCATGCCCCACCCTCTACCCCCGGCTTCACCTCTCCCAGCAGCTGCTCCAGCCTTGAGGGCAGTGCCAAGCCAGCGGTGCCAGAGCCAGCACAATGCTGGCTTGGCACTGTCCCCTCAAGGCTGGAGCAGCTGCTGGGAGTGCTGAAGCCGGGGGAGGGGGCAGAACCAGGCTGCGCCATGCCCCGCCCCCTCCCCCCAGCTTCAGCTCTCCTACAGAGGAGGAGCATGAACGGTGAATGGGCTTCAGTGGGCGGGGCTCCTCCTCCATGCGGCTTCAGTGAGCGAGGGCGAGAGTCATGGTGGGAGTCATGGCGGTTTGAGGCTGGCTGGGGAAACGGCCGAAGGAGGCAGCGCCCCGGCCCTTCCTTCTCCCCCAAGCAGCAGGAGTTCGGCAGGAGGGGGGAGGAAGGGGGGCAGAGAGCTTTTCTCGCGGCACAGCAGGAGGTCCGTCACGGCACACTGGTTGAGAAAGACTGGTATATACATTGATACAATATAATACTACTAATGTATTGTGATATTATAATTGTATATTTGTTTTACATGGGGGGCTCCAAAATAATGTTTTTTTTGTGGGGCACCAAAATAATGTTTGCCTACCATTTCAAATTACCTTAGACCGCCCCTGAGTGCTTATCATCCCAGTGTTTCCCAACCAGTGTGCCGTGAGCTATCATCAGGTGCGCCATGGGAAATTGGAACCTCCAATACCCTTTCTTCCCCCTCCTGCCGAACACTTTTCCTTCTCCACTCGGGCTCCCTTCTTCCCAGCCTCGCTCTGCTCGCTTTGCTCTGAGGCGAGTCTGCGCAGTAGCGCCCGCACGGGTCACATCTTCCTCCCTCCCCCCTCCCTTCTTGAACACGCTCACGCTGCCCCCTCAGATCAAAATGGCGGCAGAAGTGGCAGTGTAGAAGAAAAAGTAAGTGTTCAGCAGGTGGGGGAAGGAAGGGCGCGAAGGGGGAGGAAGAGGTCTCTGTCGAAAGCTGGCATGGGCAACCTTGGACCTTCCAGGTGTTTTGGACTCCAACTCCCACCATTCCTAGCAGCCTCAGGCCCTTTTCCTTTCCCCCCCTCAGCCACATAAGCAGGAAAGGGCCTCGGGCTGTTAGGAATGGTGGGAGTTGAAGTCCAAAGCACCCAGAGGGCCGAAGTTTTCCCATGCCTGTTTTAGGGACCTTAAAGTGGTGAGCCTCCTTCCAACATTGTGATTCTGAATAGAAAACAAACAACAACATAACATAACATTATTTGAGTCCACAGTGCTCTCTGGGTGTAGGTGAACTACATCTTCCAAACTCAAGGTCAATTCCCAAGCAAACCCTTTCAGTACTTTCTGTTGGTAATGAGAGTTCAATATGCCAAGTTTGGTTCAATTCCATTGTTGCAAGAGTTCAGGATGATCTTTGATTGTTTGTTAACTATAAATCCCAGAAACTGTAACTCCCAAATGTCAAGGTCTATTTTCCCCAAACTCCATGTGTTCACATTTGGGCATATTGAGTATTCATGCCAAGTTTGGTCCTGATCCAACATTGTTTGAGTCCACAGTGCTCTCTGGATATAGGTGAACTACAACTCCCAAACTCAAGGTCAATGCCCACCAAACACTTATAGTATTTTCTCTTGGTTATGGGAGTTCTGTGTGGGAAGTTTGATTCCATTCCATCATTGGTGGAGTTCAGAGTGCTCTTTGATTGCGGGCGAACTATAACTCCCAGCAACTACAACTCCCATCGAAACAGGCCCAGGTTTCACACTGAGTGTATATATAAATACATTAAAAAATATATATGTATTACTGTGTAAACAAATAAAATAAATAATAACCCACAATATCTGCTTTGAAGTGGGTTATTATCAGAGTCCACACTGCCATATATCCCGGTTCAAAGCAGAAAGTGTGGGAGTTTATTCTGCTGGGTGGAAGAGGCCTGAGGAGAAGAGGAAGAGCAGCGGCCCTCGCCTGCCCTCCTCACGCGCTGCTCTGCCGACTAAGGTGTTCCCACGGCCCTCAACGGTTTTCCTGTCACGCTCGGCTCCGCCCCCTCTCTCGCGACTCCTTTTGGCTCCGCCCCCTCCCTCGCGCCTTCTTTTTGGCCCCGCCCCCTCCCTCGCGCCTCCTTTTAGCCCCGCCCCCTCCCTCGCGCCTCCTTTTAGCCCCGCCCCCAGGCCCGCGCTGCACGCCTCCAGCTGCGTTTCTCCGTCACTTCCGCTCCGGCTCGCGCAGCCCTGCGCCCGCTCTTCCGCTCCCCCACGGTTGCCATGGCGGCCGGCCTGAGCGGGATGTTCGGCAACCAAGGCCCGATCCCTCCTCCGCCCCCTCCCCCTCCGCCCCCTCCCGTGGCCCCTGGCGGACCGGGCCCGGCCGGGCTCCTTCCTCCGAACCCCGCGGGGCCCAGGAACCCCAACAGC
Organism: Anolis apletophallus; assembly: GCA_030556195.1. NCBI lineage: Eukaryota > Metazoa > Chordata > Lepidosauria > Squamata > Anolidae > Anolis > Anolis apletophallus. Next base: position 24,206,786 of record JARBWK010000009.1, on the reverse strand, counting down.
ACCCTGGTGGACGAGCTGGAGGCTTCCTTCGAGGTGAGGAGGAGGAGGGAAGGGCAGGGAAGGGGCGGCGAAACTGAGGCAGGGAAGAGAAGGCCTCGGGGTGGACGCGCTTCCCTTGTGGCTCCTGCTTTCCTATTGGAGAAAGGCCCAAATTCCTCCCTGGTTGGGAAACTTGGGTTTTGGAGGTGGCTGAACACAACAGAATGAATCCCAGCTGCTTTGGACTTCATTTCCCAGAAGCCCCAGCCAGCCTGGCATAATAATAATAATAATATTTTTATCCCCCGCCAACCCCCCCTCACAAGGGACAAGCCCAAAAGACAAATTAAAACACAAAACAGAACATTTACCAATTAAAAACATCAGCTAAATTTATTTACTTATTTACTAGCTGAGGACCCGGCGGTGCCCGGGTTACTTGAGGAAGGCATTGTGTGCCAAGGCTGGTTCCTATTAGATGTTTATGTGGCTTGCAGTGGTCTCAGGAACTTAGTGAAGGTACTGCAAGTCCCACTGGCCATGGTCCATCCCCCTCCAAACAGCACCAGGATGTAGAGTGGGTCATGGGGGCTCTGTGGGTCACATTTGGTCTTGATCATTCTCTGGATGAGGGTTGCAGCGATCTCTGGAAGTGAAAGAAGGTACTGGTGTAGCAGAATCTGGAGTCCCAGAACTCCCAAGGCAATACCTTTTGTCTTAAGCTGCCGTTCCTAGCGAGCACAAGGACGGAAAGACGCGACAATTTTTACTGCGATTCAGGAAACCAGCTTTATTTGCATCACATCAGCTGATGGGTCTGCCCCCCTGTGCGGAAACGCAGCCGCTGGTGGACAGAACCCCGATCTTTCCCAGTGGACAGGTTTTATACAAACAATGGAGTCAACATTTAGTCCCTCCCTTCTTCATGCATTGTTACTGGCTAGTATCCATGAACCCATTTTACTCTACCCAATTAAACAAAGCATTCTTGCATCTCAATCCTATTTGCTAATAACTGTGGCGCAGTGTGAATTTCCATCATTGTTCTATGTTATCTGCCCTATGTGCAAAGCGTACTCAAATCGTTACATTGCTACCGAGCCTTCACCGGTTGCCTGCCAAGTGAAAACTTCATTTTGCCATGCGCGCCTCCTAACCAATCACTTACTTTGTAAACAAAACGCACATGGTGACTGCTAGGCCAATCAAGACCGTGTTCTTATCTAGAGGCACATGATGTTCTCTGGCTAATCACAGCCTGTGCTTGTGTACCAATCAAAGTGGATTATTCTCGTCACTGCTGCTGGCAAACTATTTCTTTGCTATGCTACTCCAGTTCTAGTCTAAAGCAGCACCTCTCTCTGACATTCCTTCTGTTAAGGTATCGATTTCTCCTTTACTGGAAGTCCCATCATCCATGGTCCCCCGTTCTCCAAACTGCACCAGGATGTAGAGATGGTCATGGGGGCTCTGTGTGCCAAGTATGGTCTTGATCAGTCATTGGATGAGGGTCGCAGCGGTCTCAGAAAGTGAGTGAAGGTACTTCAACTCCCATCATCCGTGGTCGGTCCCACTCAAAACTGCACCAGGCTGTAGAGTGGGTCATGGGTACTCTGTGTGCCAAGTTTGGGCCTGGTCTCTGATTTGTAGGGGCTGCAATGTTCTGTGGGAAATGAATTGGGTGAAGGTACTGCAAATCCCATCATTTGTGAGCCATCGTGCCGTAAACCACAGCAGGTTTGTAAAGTGGGCAATTGGGCCTCTGTGTGCCAAGTTTGGTCTCAAGAACTTAGTGAAGGTACTGCAAGTCCCGGGGGCCTAGTCAGGAAAATCAAGTTGAGGGAGCCTAACAATATCCCATGTGCTGAGGCCTAGTCAGGAAAATCAAGTTGAGGGAGCCTAACAATATCCCATGTGCTGAGGCCTAGTCAGGAAAATCAGGTTGAGGGAGCCTTACTGTTAATTCATGCCTTAAACAGTATCCCATTAAGTGAGGCCTAGTCAGGAAAATCAAGTTAATAAGCCTTACTGTCAGTTTTGGGCCTAGTCTATGATTTGTAGGGGTTCCTTTGTTTTTTGTGAAGTGTATTGGGTGAAGGTACTGAATATTCCATTTCCAACAGAAAAAACTGTCAACTGGCTAACTTCAACTCCAGCCATTTATGTGAGTGAAGATACTTCAAGTCCCGTCATCCATGGTCCATCCTCCCTCAAACTGCACCAGGATGTAGAGTGGGTCTTGAGGGTTCTGTGCGCCAAGTTTGGTCTTGTTCTCTCAATGTTGGGGGTCGCAAAGTGTTTTGGCCTTAAACTCCCACCATGCCTGACTGACTCAGGCCTTTTCCTTCCCCCCTCTCTGCCACTTTAGCGTGTCGGAATGTTCGTGTAGGCTGGCCAATGGGAGTCGTTTATGCAAATAATCCTAGAGTGGCAGCCAATCAAATCGCTGGCACATATTCACTCGGCCGCTCGGCCACAAACACTGACTTTTATTATATGTAATAGATTTCTTATGTTTCTATATCGCCCCTCTCAGCCCAAAGGCGACTCGGGACGGTTTACACAAGGCAGTCTCTGCCCTCCTATACAACACAAGCAAACAAACCAAAAAACAAACAAACCATATAACAACAAATTAATAATTAAAAACATACAATTGCAGTCTCAGCGTCATGTTGAAATCACTTTCCGTCACATCGTCATCATTCCATATATCTAATTAAACCTTTATATTTCATCAGCAAATGCCTGCTCAAACAGCAAGGTCTTGACTTTCTTGCGAAATGTCAGGAGGGAGAGGGCCGATCTGATGTCTCTAGGGAGGGCGTTCCAAAGCCGAGGAGCCACCACTGAAAAGGCCCTGTCTCTCGTCCCCGCCAGTCGCGCCTGCGAAGAAGGCAGGACCGAGAGCAGAGCCTCTCCGGATGGTCTTAAACATCTCAATGGTTCATAGGGAGAGATGCGTTTAGACAGGTAAGTTGGACCCGAACCGTTTAGGGCTTCAAAGGCTAACGCCAGCACTTTGAATTGTGCCCGGTAGCAAACTGGCAACCAGTGGAGCTGGCACAACAGGGGAGTTGTACGCTCCCTGAATGCTGCTCCTGTTATCAACCTGGCTGCTGTCCGTTGGACTAGTTGCAGCTTCTGAACAGTCTTCAAAGGCAGCCCCACGTAGAGAGCGTTGCAGTAATCTATATGGGATGTAACCAGAGCGTGGACCACCGTGGCCAAGTCAGACTTCCCAAGGTACGGGCGCAGCTGGCGCACAAGTTTTAACTCTGCAAATGTTCCCCTGGTCACCGCCGAAACCTGGGGTTCCAGGCTCAGCGATGAAGATAATACAACATAATTATACACAACATAAGAGCAATATGGCTGGAAAGAGGATTTGCTGAGGTACAATTTCAAGGAGTGCAATACATTTTACAAGAGCATTTTACAAGAAAAAGGCAACAAACCAGTTGATTGGGCAGGAAATACGATCCTAAATCATGTTGAGGTAGATCATATGAGGGCCAGGATGAAATGTGGTTACGAATGCTTGGAGCTGTAGTCCAAACTATCTGGGAAACGCTGGAACTTACTGCAGGTTAGCTAATAATAATAATGTGGATGGGGCATGATGCGAAATATGGAATGAATGGATATTTTTATTTTGGTCAGTGACCAGCATTGAAATATGGAGGATTATAATTTAAAATATCAGGGTTGGGGTTGAGGCACTACAATTTCCACCTCCATTCTTGAGCCTGATATAGCATGGGCTGGAGGTATAGCACAGTTGTTAAATCATCAGCAGCTAAAGATGTATCAACCGAAAGGTTGCAAGTTCGAACCCCGGGTTGGCGTGGGCAGCCAACCGTCAGCCCTGCCTACTGTTTATCTAAGCAGTTCAAAAACAGCTTTAGCTGTAATTAGAGAAATTACGTACCGCTAAAAAAAAAGAAGATCAGATGCTGGAATGCGGAAGTCCTGGCAGCTCTTTGTCATAAGAGGATGGAGTTACAGCACCCCCTGTGGCACGACACAAAAACCTTCTGTCTGTGTACTGCAGGGGTGCCCACACTTTTTCAGCATGCAAACTACTTTTAAAGCAACCAAGTCGAAAAGATCTACCTGCCCCCGCTGTGTGTGTTTTCGTCGCCGCACGCGCGCTCCAGGCACCACCTTCAGCCCACGTGGCACTTCTTCTGCTTGCGGGGCATTGTGGCAAGGAGGGAGCGGGAGGCGGGGCCTCTGGAGGCCCCGCCTTGCGCTCCGCCCTGCCTCTCCTGCCAGCAGCAGAGGCTGCACGGCTGCTTCCGGACAAGAGAGAGGCAGGGCGGGGCCTCCAGGGGCCCCTCCTCACACTCCAACCTTCCTGCAATGCCCCGCGGGCGGAAGAAGTGCCGCGCGGGCGGAAGGCGGCGGCAGGAGCACGTGCGGTGGCAGAAGCGCCCCATCTGGCTGCCATCAACCTCATTTGGTCTCGCGATCGACGAGTCGATCGTGATCGACTTCCTGGGCAGCCCTAGTGTACTGTGTATGTCGATACAAAACGGCATTGAATGTTTGCCGTCTATGTGTACTTGTGATCCGCCCTGAGTTCCTTTCGGGGTGAGAAGGGCAGAATATAAATAAAGTATTATTATTATGTCTTTAGGCCCTTACACATAGCCGTATAACCCAGAATATCAAGGCAAAAAATCCCACAATATCTGCTTTGAACTGGGTTATTTGAGTTCACACTATCGTATAAAATAGTTCAAAGCAGATAATGTGGGGGTTCATACAATTGTTTGGAAAGGGACTGTGGGTCTGCTTTTACAGATAGTACTATGTTAACAATTTTTTAAAAAGTGCTCCTGGTCTGAAAGTGTTATTTCCTGTATCATCCTGCAGCACACTTTGCTATAGTTTTTCAATGAATTTCTCATAGACTAGAGTCTCAACCAATTCAACATAGTTTGTGGCAGTAACAAAAATGAAGTTTCTGGAGTAGAACAACTACTTTCAACTACTACTTTGAAAGTAGTTGTTCTACTCCAGAAACTTCATTTTTGTTGCCGCCACAAACTATGTTAAATTGGCTGAGACTCCCAAGTCTATGAGAAATTCATTGAAAAACTATAGCAAAATGTGCTGCAGGATGTCCAGCATGAACCAAGTTGTTGCCTTTTAATAAACTTTACCCATGTTTTTATGATAAAAACCAATTAGGAAATGACATTTTAACCCCAGAAACAAAAATTGTGTTACATGGCATAAGTAGACTTCTCATTTCTGCATTGGTTGTTCCTTTAGGAAACCAGAGACCTTTCCGGATTGCACTGAGTGCGATCCTACGTCACTGAAAATAGCAAAGAAGCTCCATGGCACAACTGTGCCATGGCTTCCTTCTCACTCGCTGCTTGACTGTGATTGCCTCCACGGCCATTCAGTGACCAGTGGCATCCCCTGTGAAGCATCAGGGGATGACATACTTTTTTCTCTAGCCACCCTTATGAAATTTCCTTCAGGCCTTGAATGCCCAATGCCCAGATGTTGACATGGGCATGTCTATGCTACTTACAGGATAATCTTGATTAACTTTTAGCCTTGAAGATGGATCTGTAGTATAGAAAGCTTGCAGACTTATTGACCTCCTTTGTTTTGACCCTTTTTGCATTTTTCCTTTCCATATAACTCTGGTTCATATCAGGGAGTAGCTATACAGTTAGTGCAATGTCCGACTCTGACACTAATGCTTGATGCCTCTAGCAAAGTAGACTTGTGCAGTTGCTACTTTGGAGTTTATTTTTCAAGAATCTCAACTGAGTAGAAAGTTTTGTAAGACATAATATCACCAGCGCTGCTTCTTTATCAAAAAACTAAAGCTTGTTGTTGATAGCTGATAATGGAAAACCTTTTTTCATGGTCACCCTAAACATTAAATTAGTAACATTAAACTTGATTGCATGGGGTGCCAAATGAATTGTTCTAGAATACAGAACCATGTCATTAAGGCCCTTTTAATCACTCTCATTTGTTTTAATTGATGAATAAATTACAGTGACATATGTTTATGAATACAATGCTTCCCCCCCCCCCCACAATGATGCATATAATGTTCATAGTATTTGTTAATACATATTTATTTAATTACCTAGGCTTGCTTTGCTTCCCTCGTGAGTCAAGATTATGTGAATGGTACAGACCAGGAAGAAATTAGAACTGGTAAGCGTATGTCTGTCCTTTATTTTTACCTTCACAATTTTATCTCCTTTTGGTTTCTCCTCTTCTCTTGTTTGATTTTTGTTTTGATCATGTGAGTACAGCTGCTCTGGAGTCTTTGGAGTGATAAAGCAGGATATTGAATACTTAGATCATTTTGGTTATGTGAAAACAATAGAACGGTAAAATTCGTAGCTGTGATCACTTCAATATTGCTTGAAGGAAAGGTGGATTTTATGCCTCCATCTCCACTCACCGCCCGGTTGCCAACCTACCCTTTCTGGGTAAGCTCTTAGAGCGAGCGGTAGAAAGCCAATTACGGGACTTCCTAGATCAATCCGGGGGCCTAGACCCGTCCCAGTCGGGTTTCCGCGCGGGTCACGGAGTGGAATCCGTCCTCGTAGCGATCACTGACGACATCCGCCGTCAACTGGACCGGGGAGGCTCGGCAGTCCTAGTCCTCCTGGACCTAACCGCGGCTTTTGACACCGTTGATCACGACTTGCTCCTCGACCGCCTGGCTGCCTCTGGGATCCGAGACAAGGCTTTGACCTGGCTGGAATCGTTCCTGCGAGGCCGCTCGCAGCGGGTCAGTGGCAGGGTCAAGTCTCTAGGAAAAGCGAACTGGAATGTGGAGTCCCCCAGGGTGCCATTCTATCTCCCACCCTCTTCAACATCTACATCCAGCCTCTGGCTAGCATTGCCAGGAGCCATGGGTTCTCCTGCTACCAATATGCGGACGATACACAGCTGCTCCTGAAGCTTGACCCAGGGTCATCGTCGGTGCCGGACAGTTTCAGCCAAGGATTGAGAGCGGTGACGAGCTGGCTCAGAGCACATAGACACAAAATTAACCCAGCCAAAGCGGAGATCCTCTGGCCTGGCCGACCCGCCTCTCACCCATCACTGCCACCCTTTGAGGCGAGCCTTTATCCCGGCTCCGGCAGTGAAAAGCCTGGGAGTGATCCTGGACGAAAAACTAACGATGGAGGCCCAGATCCAGGCGGCAGCACAAGGCGCCTTTTTCCATCTCCGTCGGGCCCGACGGCTGGCCCCCTACCTACCATCTGAGGCGCTGAGAACCGTGGTACATGCCACCGTTGTCTCGCGTCTCGATTATTGCAACGCCCTATATGTGGGCCTCCCCCTCTCCACAACAAAGAGGCTGAAACTCATCCACAACGCAGCGGCCAGACTCATCTCTGGGTCATCAGTGAGGGACCACATTTCTCCTATTTTAAAAGATCTCCACTGGCTGCCCTTAGAGTTCAGAGTGCTCTACAAACTTCTGTTGCTCACTTTTAAAGCTCGGCACAATATTGGGCCAGCCTACTTGAGTGACCGGCTGACGGTCCAACGCAGCGTGAGGCCAGCACGTGCCATAAATGGCGATCGCATGACCATCCCGGGAGTGCGAGAGGCTCGGCTGATGGAAACCCAGCGGAGAGCCTTTTCCGTGGCGGCCCCCAGGATCTGGAACTCATTGCCACCTGCCCTCAGGGCCACTCTGACCCTAACTAGATTCCGGTCAGACCTAAAGACCTGGCTCTTCCGCCTAGCGTTTGGGGCCTGATGGGTACCTCTGAATGTCTGAGCCTTCCTCAGACTTGTATCTGTTTTAAACTGCTGTACATTGTTGTTTTAGGGTTTTTAAATGATGAAAGTCGCCCGGAGCACCACTGGTGGAGGGCGACTCACAAATATTAAAGTATTATTATTATTATTATTATTATAAAATCAGAAGCACAGGATCTTTCAATTTCTTCTTCTCACCCTGTAGTTGAAGCACTAATCTGAATTATGGTTATGGTTATAGAAACAGTTTCCCTGAATTCCTATCGATGTGATTCAGTAAGAATTTGTATTATATGCAACTATTGCTACATGTCACTATAAATGCCACTCCATTTCTTTGTTTCTTGAATAAAGTACTGTAATTATATGACTCAGAGTTCCAATTCCAATTTAGCTGAGTTACCTCAGATACTGCAATTGTATAGGTTACTAGCCAATATATGGAGCCCCCCGGTGGTCCAGTGGGTTAAACCGCTGAGCTGTTGAACTTGCTGACCAAAAGGTCAGCAGTTTGAATCTGGGGAGCGGGGTGAGCTCCCGCTGCTAGCCCCAGCTTCTGGCAACCTAGCAGTTCGAAAATAGGCACATGTGAGTAGATCAATAGGTATCGCTTCAGCGGGAAGGTAATGGTACTCCATGCAGTCATGCCAGCCACATGACCTTGGAGGTGTCTATGGATAATGCCGGCTCTTCGACTTAGAAAAAGAAATGAGCACCAACCCTCAGAGTCGGACACAACTGGACTTAATGTCAGGGGAAATCCTTTACCTCCTTTAGCCTATATACCTGGCATTACCCAGGTGTAAGGAGGGGCTGCTGCCCTCTTGCTTTATCCCTTCTCCACCTCTCACAAGGCTTATCTTACAACTCTGGCAACGGTAAGTAGGCTGTCTTTGTCGTTCTTTCTTTTCTTCCTCCTTTTCCCTCATAAACCTTCTCCCTTTGTCTTTCTTTCCTTCCTTCTTCACTTGCTTTCCCCTTCCCCTTTTTTCTTTCTCTTCCTTTGATGTTCTTTTTCTCCCTTCCTTCCTCTCATACCTTTTTAATTCCTTTCTTCTTTTTTTCTTTCTTCCCTCTCCCTTCCTTCCTTCCTTTCCCTTTTTTCTCCTTCATTGCATTCTTCCTTTCTTCTTTCCCATCATACATGTCGCCTAGCAGCAGCCAAGGTGCTCCCTTTCTTTCCCAGTCACATCACAGAGGTTCACTTTTCCAAACCACAACCAATCAGCTTTGTTCCTTTTCTTTCCCTCTGATCTGGTTCCGAAAGAGGTGGCTTTTTAAAAAAAGTTCAGATCCCTTAATTATTCTAATTTGGATAATGCACATAAATATTTAAACACACACACACATCTTGTTTTATTATATGTAGTTTCCTGGTTCATGCGTCCCACATCCCATGTTCCTATAATCTGTGCTGTGCAGCTTCTTAATGTTGTTAACTTTCCTGCCACTGCTGCTTTTGGAGAGATCATCCACCGATGCGACCCTATACTGCTGCTACTGCCCAGTAGATGTTTGGCACTTCTAATCTGGCTCCTAAGGCAAAGCCTGTCTGGCATGGGAGACCCTACCAGCAGCACTACTGCCATCAGCATAGCTCTTGCCTCACAGTAGCATACAATGCCATCACCATGGACATGTAATGCCGGTGGTAACATTTTCCAAGTGTGGATTTATTTGAAAAACAGAATGGCTTGTCTATAGGGCACTAATCATTCTACTTTAAAGGATATGGCTCCATTCTTTGGAATCCCAGGGTTTGCAGTTTGAGGGGGCCTAGAACTCTTTGGCTGATAATTCTGAATACCCTCACCTGCCAAAAATAATCATGATTTCAGTGGAATGGAACCTTGGCAGTTCAGATAGACTCATATTGATATAATTGTGTCTTGTGAAAGAGAACATTGTCAGACATTTTAATGTTAATTATTTATTTCACAGTGGATGAATACAGAACTTGCTTGTCTTTCTTTTAAGGAACACAAGCTACATAAAACATTCAGTCAGGATTTTGATACACAGTTATGGACCCTATACTTCCAGGACCAGTATATACAATTTCATTATCCACACTCAACAAAAATACATCCTATGGGAATTTTTAAGGGAATTTTTTAGATGTCTAGTGGAAATCATTCTTTTCAATAGTATCACCCACGTTTTCCTCTTTCCATTATAAGTACAGGAATATGTGTCCCAATGGATGTGGGAGTTGTACTGTACTCTTAAATTAGGCTTTCCCCCAGTTTTAGACAACCAGGTGTTGCTTTCTTTTAAAGATACACAAGTATAAATATCCAGTGTTGCTTGGGTGTTGGAAGTGCACTGCCCGTCTGCTTTTTCCCTTCTACAGATCAGACAAGGCTTACTACACAATGCCTTCATGGGCAGGCTCTTTTTGTGACTCTTTTCTTTCAATCCTTCATTTCCTCATTCACCTTTTCCCTCTTTTGTGCCTTCTTCTCTTGCTTTCCCTCATAACCTCCCCCTTTCTTTTCCCTCCCTTCCTTTTCCTTCTTTTTTCTTCTCTCACCATGTTTCTCCTCCTTCCTTTCTCTTTCTTCCTCCCTTCCTCCTCTTTCTTCCCCGATTTTCTTCCTGCTCCTTCCTTTCATACACATGTCACCTACCAACAGCCAATCCGCTTCACTCCCTTTGTTTCTTATTCACATCACAGAGGGCCACTTCGTCTAGCTACAGCCAATCCGCTTTTTCTTTCTCCCTGCTCTGGGCCTGAAAGTTCAAACTCCTTCATTATTTTAAGTTGAATTATGAAGGACATGAGTGCCACATTTGGTCCAGATCCACGTAGGAGCCTTTGTGGTGCTAATCAACCAACATATATGCATACATACATTGACTTTTTATATATATACTTTTAATTTTTTAATGAACTATAATCTCATTTATGCGTGTTTTTCAGAATTATCAGAAGACAAAATACTTCATTCAGTAAATTAGCCTAAATCCCAAACTACAGCATAACTGATTTGTTTTGTAAACTTTCCTTACTTGTCCTGCAATTTCCATTTGAAATACTTTTAATGTTTTGTTGATGTTAACATTTTAGGTGTTGACCAGTGTATCCAGAAGTTTTTAGATGTTGCACGGCAAACAGAATGCTTTTTCCTACAAAAAAGATTGCAGCTGTCTGTCCAGAAACCAGAGCAAGTAATTAAAGAAGTAAGCATGCGGATTTTCCTTTGTCTTAATGGTGACACCCAAACTTGTAATAGAGTTTTGACAAAGCTTAGGGATTATATGAAGCGATCAGGGTAAAATTATGATTTACTTTTAGCATCTAAATTTATTCAGCTTTAAAGTTGTATGCCAAAATAGTTGTGGGGTAAGCAATCCTATTAATTGTTCTTGATCAAATTCTCAGAAGCCGTTCCTAACTTGGTGCCCTCCAGCTATTTGGACTGTAGCTCCCAGCCTATTTTGGATCTCAAAGGATCTGGAGAGATGAAGGCGTAGTTAATGTTCATTGTGTGAATCAGTGAGAAAATAAGCAAGGAATCGGACATCCTTAGATCAGTTTTGCCTTTGCTGTAGGCTTCTTATATCAGCCTGCCTTAAAGGGTTGTTATGAAATAGGTAGTTGCAAAGATGATAGGTGTAAAGTCCGTGAACATATTTTGAAGTTACGTCTGTATGTATACCTTATGTTAAGCCATATGGTAAGGAAGAAGGGTTGAAGTCAGACAAAATATGCTTTGGAAGAAAGGTAAATAAAGGCTGGAAGTATATTACTAGGCTCCATTTCTGCCTCTCTTTTGTTATCTATCCCAGCAAAGTGTCCCTCTTTCAGACTTCTGAGCAGGGCTGCTCAGGAAGTCGATCGCGATCGACTGGTCGATCCCAGGACCGAAGGAGGTCTATCCCAGCCGGATGGGGCACTTCTAGAGGGGGCGGAGTCATGCCCCGCCCCCTCCCCGGCTTCAGCACTAGCACAGCTTCTCCAGCTATGCCACCACTGGCTTGGCAGTACCCTCCTCTAGCCTGGAGAAGCTGTGGTAGCGCTAAAGCCAGAGGGGGGAGGAGGCGGAGCCATGCCACGCCAAGCCCTGCCCCCTGCCCGGGCTTCAGCGCTACCACAGCTTCTCCAGGCTAGAGGAGGGTACTGCCAAGACAGTAGTGGCTAGCTATGCCACCACTGGCTTGGCAGTACCCTCCTCTAGCCTGAGAAGCTGTGGTAGCGCTAAAGCCAGAGGGGGAAGGGGGCGGAGCCAGGCCGCGCCAAGCTTCGCCCCCTCCCCTTGCTCCGCCCTGCTTCTCTCTCGGTAGATCTTTCTGACTTGGTTATATTATAAGTAGCTCGCATGCTGAAAAAGTGTGGGCACCCCTGCTTCTGAGTCTTTGTATGCATGCTTATATTGTACAGACAAGTTGCAAGTTATCAGAAACTGCAATCAAAATATGACATCTAGGATAGAGAGCAGGTATCACTGCAAGACAAGTATTTATTTGTAACATATTGGAAGTTTGTAAGACCACACCCTGAATCACAGCACATTTCCTTCTTTCAGAAGGGATGTGCAACTCATTGCAGTGTAAAAAAAGGATAACTTGCTCTAAATGCTTTTTCAGTTTCTTGGGACTTGGATGTTCTTAGAAGCTAACAAGTGACAGTGGAGATCCCTCCCTGGTGGCTAATTATTTACTGTATGCCTGCTATTCCCCTAGGATGTGTCAGAGTTGAGAAATGAACTACAGAGGAAAGAAGCTCTAATTCAGAAGCACTTGGGCAAACTGCGACATTGGCAGCAGGTTCTGGATGATATCAACATACAGCATAAAAAACCTGCCGAAATGCCTCAAGGACCTCTAGCCTATTTAGAACAAGCTTCGGCTAACATTCCTGCGCCCCTTAAGCAAACGTGAGCAAGAAGTATGCAAGTGCTAGATTATACCCAGCAGAATGGATTTTTAAAAATACAATTTACACGTTCAAGCTTTATATGGGTTTTAAAAAACCGATGTGAAGGACTATTAAGTAAGAATGAATTATGCCTTTACAGGGATCAGAGCAATGATCTCGGTTTTTATACTAACTGTCTCAGCTAAGGAAAGCTAATTATTATACAGACTGGGAGCAAGCATTTTTTCTCTGCTGAATTACTTTCTGTTGAAATTGCAACTGTCTCTGTAGTTCTGCATAAGCAGTGTATGTGTATGTTATATATGTATTTAGATAACCTTATAGTTGGTTCACTGTTTCCAAGAGAATGTGATTGATTGATGGAACACACTATTATCTGGGATTTAGACATGGAGTTAAGGGTGTGTGTGCTCAAGGCAGGTTCTGGCTCTCTGAATATTAGGCCTCTATGCTTTCTGATAGATTACTTTTAAAATTGAGCTTGAGATCAGACAAAGAGAAAGGTTAAATGGTGCAAAGAAAAGAAAATTCAGCAAGGACTTGTGCCCAAAAAAAAGCTTTTTCGGTTGCTCCCACTGTTTTATTCTACTGTGGGTCTTCACAATTTCTAACAGCGCTACTCCTTTTTAACAAAGAGCTCTATAGAACATGTTCTTATCCCTATTTTCTTTCAGCCCAAGGGGAAGATCAGAGTAGCCATCACTTGTTTTAAAATATCATCTCTTTAGAGCAGTGTTTCCCAACCTTTAAAAAAATCCAGGGGCACACCACAAACCAAAATGACACCCTAACACAGTAAAGAACGGCTGGGGGGTGGTGGCCTGCTGGGAGCAGCTGCTGGGAGTGCCGGGGGAGGGGTAGGAGCCAGGTTGCACCATGCCCCGCCCCCTCCCCCCGGCTTCAGCTCTCCCACAGCTTCTCCAGCCTTGAGGGGGCAGTGCCAAGCCAGCAGTGACAGAGCCAGCACAATGCTGGCTTGGCACTGTCCCCTCAAGGCTGGAGAAGCTGTGGAAGAGCGAAAGCCGGGGGAGGGGGTGGAGCCAGCCCACTGGGGAAACGGCCAAAGGAGGCAGCGCCCCGGCCCCTTCCTTTTCTTCGCCGCCACCTGGCCCTTCCTCCTCCACCGCCAAGCAGCAGGAGTTCGGCAGGAGGGGGGGGGGAGGAAGGGGGGCAGAGAGCTTTTCTCACGGCACAGCAAGAGGGCCATCACGGCACACTACTGTGCCACGTCACAGCGGTTGGGAAACACTGCTTTAGAGCACCATCTTTGTCATCTCTGCTTCAGACATATTTTTCTTTTGTGTTTCAAGAAGTGTTCTTTTTTTTTCTTGCCCCTGATAGCATGTTGCTCTCTATCTTTTGAAAATATCTTCAGCATTGCATCTGACAACTCCTGTTATATAACAGAATAAAAGAAATACTCAGCAAAATATATACTGAATTGTTGACAGGACTGTTTGCAAACTGAAAGTTGCTTTTTGATAATCTTTGAATCAACAATTGGATAATAAATCATACAAAAACAAATCAGTTTCTATATAGTTTTATTTTTAAAAGCACCACATGATTGCCAACACTTGGGGTTATTTCGCTTGACTTCCCTTGCAAATACATTGTTTTTTTAAACATATATTTTCCAAGAATATTTGTTCCAAAAGGATTTCCCAGTTTTAAATATGATCAGTAGTTCACACTGGATGGATTTCTTCTTAAATTGTTTCTTTAAATAGCCAAACGCTTCACTTAAATGGATGTTACAATAAAAGCATTGCTGCTTAACCCAGTAAAAAAATGTATTCCCAAATGTCATTGGTAGGTGTGCCACAGGGAATGGACAACTAAAGTTACACGAGGGAGGCCTATGAATTCAAGGGAGGGTGTACAGATCTTTGAGAATTTTTGGTCTAATGCATGTCGGTGACATATGCTAGTACATAAGCATTTTCGGTGTGATACTAAAGATTTAAATAGATTTAGTATTTAGATTTGTCACATAGTGCAATCACAGTTTGAAAGATGTATCTCGGTACCAAGAACCTACTTCTAATTTTACATTGATGCACAACTACTAGAATTTGAAGAAATATTATGGAATATCAGTATCTTCAGAGAGATCTTTAGAGATTGAGAGAAGTCAGTAGCATAAATGTTCATAGACTAAATCAATTTCCTCAGATACAGTTACTAGTAACTACTATGGTTACCAGGTCAAAAACTAGATGGGGTTGCTATACGTAATACTGGTGGAAATTTACCGTTCTACAAAAGCACTTTCCAGTGTCCTCTCTGGCAACTCTAATAACTTTTGTGATGGAGTGCCTATGTTCCAAAAAGTGTCAGGGTTTCTCTGTTGCTGAGGGTTACTCAGCTTTTCACCCTCATTGCACCTGTGTAATTTCTTGCCCACAATATTCTTAAAGAGATTGCACTTTTTCTGAGATGATGAAAAGAGGAAATCCACACAATTGGGATTTTTCACATGTTAACCCTGCTTGCTCTACTGAAATAGAGAGTTTAAGAAACCGGAGACTTGGAACAATATAAATAATATATTGCAACAATATAGGTACTCAGTCATGCACCCGATATAAATAGAAATAAATAGAAATTTAACTCTCAGTGTTGGTTAAAATCTATTGGAACAAAGTAAAAAGCACACTCGTATGACTGATTTCTAAACCAGTTTACTACAATCATTCCACTTCCAAATACTGTACAATATACATTTTAGAAAACCACTATTTATATATAAAAAGAGATGTTCTATGGCAATGGCAACAAATCAGTATTTAAAAAGTGGTCCTAAATTGCAAAATGTATATATGGGGAAATGTATTGTCGAAGGCTTTTATGACCGGGATCACTGGGTTGTTGTAGGTTTTCCCGTCATGGTCAGCTGTGCATCGCACATATGGTCCCTGTCAAATTTTAGTCTCAAGATTTCTGAGCTGCCTGCGCGAGCGCACGAATAAACCATAGGTGCGAATTTACAGGTGACCACTCGGGAAACTACGGTTACAGGTAAGCAACCCATATTTTCTGGACTGTATGGTCATGTTCCAGAAGCATTCTCTCCTGACGTTTCGCCTGCATCCATGGTAGGCATCCTCAGAGGTTGTGAGGTCTGGGGAAAAATATAGCTGTCCAAAGAGCTGTGTAGCTACTAGTCATAGTCACCAAAGTTTTTACTACAGCTGACAGTAACAGCTGGGTTAGGGCTGGGAATGTCAAGGACATTTATCCTTTAGATTAGGAACTTCCTTGGAAACTCTTCCAAGTTCTGCTACCGGATGTGGTGGATGCTGAGTCATAATCTAGTGTTATTTGGCTTTGAAATTCTCACATTTCTACAAATGTTTACGTAATACTGACTCTGATACCTTTTTAGCACTTGGTGAAATTCCTGGTATTGTCTTAGATGGCTTTATTTTTGTCCTATGTTGCTTTTTTCTATATACTGTTTGATTTAACCGTGTTTTACCGGTTTCAGTTTTATTGCTGCTATGATTTTAATTCTGCCGGAGGAATCTCATTGGAGTTGAAATTACTAAAATTACTAAAATCCCAAGTGGCATAGGCCCAGGCTGTTAAAGGAGTGCGCACCTTTCTCTATGAATCTCAGTCCTAGGAAACATGGTACAAAATAATAAAATAAATAAATAAAACATTTCGTTAATTTTTAAACAAAATATTAGCATATATTAAAACTTGTAATCATTTTACAAGTAGTTGCAGAGTATCAATAATATGTATTTGTTAGTAAAAGCACTGCTAATTTAACGCATTAGTTTCTCAGTCTGACCTAATTCTTCAATGTGTCTTGAGTTTGAATAGTAAACTTGTGGCTCTCTCACTTAGGCTGGTTTGTAAAATGCTGTGTAAAGGATATAATGTAATCATTGAATTACATCATCAAAGACAGATATTACAGAAATGTTTTCACTTAAAAAGAGAAATATTTCGTAAACCATTCCTGATGTCGAGGGTCTGGTTTCTCAGCATCTTTGGGGGTTGATATTTCAGTGTTTTGCAGCCTGAAAAAAACCAAAATAAATATGAAGACTGGCAACAATAGCTCGCACCCAGCTTATTATTTTATTTAATATTTTATTAACTTTATTTATTCCCCGCCAACATCTCCCCAAGGGGACTCGGGGCGGCTTACATGAGGCCACGCACATCAATACAATAAACACAATATAACACAAGAGCACAACAAAAAATTAAAAATAAAATAACTTAAAATACAAAACCAATGTAAATAAAACAACAAGCAATATCAATCTAAAGACGATCACCGTGGGCAGGGCCAAAATCAAAGATTTATGTCCTAAATCTCATATAGAAGAGGCATGCTGTCCACGATGGAGCAATAACTTGGAAGAGAAATGTTTGTGAGTGTAAAAACCTGTTCACTGCAAATGTTCTCATTAGCTGAATCAGCGTAGAACTGGCAGAACTAAGCGAGGCCTAAATAATAAGTGGACATTTCACTTTTCTCTAGACACAGAATAGTATCATTTACAAATGGTTGACCTCAATTTAGTTCCTGTGTCAAATGATTGGTTGCTGTAACTATGGTACAGAAGACCTCGGCATTATCAGTAGTACAAAAGGCAAATCCATGTCTGAAAGCTGCTTATCTGCTTTCATTTTCTCATCCACTCAGCAGTTGGGATCTTTGATTTCTGCCTGTTACCATAGTATGGCAAACCAATACAACTGCTATGGGGCTGAGGAACTGAAATTAATTTTTTGCTTTTATCATAGGAGCGTAGTCACTAGGTGGCTGTGAAGGATTTTGGCTTTATTGGAATTGCTAGGTCACATCTCATTTCATAGCTTCATAAAAGAGTCTTGTTAACATATCAAGTGAAAAGGAATCGAAAATGCTTCATTCTGCATGAGATGAAAGCAACAATTGTATTAAAGCAGATGTTAGGTTTGGGTCTGGAGTTTCAGCTACTACTGGTAGTAGGGAACAAGGTGGTGTCACAATGCAGGCCCTGTCTCCACCCCGTAATCACACACACACAGACAATGTCAATTAACTATTTATTAAGCACCAAATTAGTAGCAGGTGAAGAAGATAAAATGTCCAAAAAGTAGAGATCAAATAGTCCAAGGTAAAAAGCAATCAATGTTCAAAGTATTCAAAAGTAAGGATCAAAACAAAGTCCATAAAAACAAAGCGAATCAAGCAAGGCAATAGATTCCGTGGTTAGCAAGGTAAATCCACAGTTCATGGAATCAACAGGGTTTCAAGGCAGTACTTGGCAAGGTAAGCCAGTCTCTAGCTCCCAGGAGGACAGCAAGCTGCTACGTCTCTCCAGCTCCGACGTGGCCGGCAATCTGAGGAAGTTTCCCACGAAGTGCATATTTAATTCCTTCCTTTGTGAGACAAACGCTTTTCCAAGCCTCGCTTCCAATCTCTCCGTGTAGCCTCGATACTCCCCCTTCGGTCGAATCTCCGCTCAGGAATGGCCCCATCTGCGCCGTTATCTTCCTGGGAAACTGGTTCGGCCTCGGCTTCCATGTCCTCCTTAACATTTGGCGTAAACACCCGTTCCTGTGACCCGAAACCTCCCGGTCTCTCATATTCCGTATCTGATCCGGAATCATGAGAAGCCTCGTCATCAGAATAGGCCTCCGGCCAGGTGTCATCCCATAGCAGGCTGTCTGTTGGTGATGAGGGCCCTTCATCCCCGCCATCCTCTTCATCGGGGTCTAAAGCAAACGGAACCCCTGGGGCCGCAGCCTGTCCTCCTGGCGGAGGTGGGGGCAGATTGGCCTCCTGCCCCCCCCCCCGGTCAGATGGGGGCTGAGTTGCTACAGGTGGGGCTGTTTCTCCAGCATCTAACTCTGGCTTGGAAGTGGCTGGGACAGCTGATGCTGATTCTGTAGCTCAAAGAAGGAAGGAAAGGCTTCCTCGCAAGCGTAGTGAGAAAGATCTTTTGCAATGCAAATGAATCAGCCAAATACTTACGGAGCCCACAGAGGATGAGTCCTTTGAAGGCTTCCCCGGGGAAGAGGGAAGCTAAGATATGGGAAGCACATCAGAGGAAAGTGATACTGACATGGATTGGACTCAAGTGCGGGAAATTCAGGATATCTGTAATGAGCCTACAAGCAGTGACACTTTCATGGGGTTCTCAGATGACAACAACTGGCCTTCAGGCTACCCAGAGGATTGGGGTGATCTAAGTCTTGATAGAAGGGGGAAAATTTGGAGGGCTGGGCAAGAGGCTGCAGGTGAGCCAAGGCTGCAGCTGATGCAAGTGGGGAGTCGTCTGATTCGGGTGCAGCTGAGGACTAATATAAGGTAGGCTTTTTGGGGCTTTTCCTTGTGGCTAGCAAGGTGTTGCCTTGGGATTTTGGGACTTCTTGACTTTTGTATACTGTATTCCTGGATCGTGATATACGTGAGTTATGGGTTTTGCTGCTTTCTGCAACTGGCACTCCAGTTGGAGATGATGGGTGAGTCAATGGGATCCTCAATGTTATGCTTTTTGTGTTTAGTTATGGCTGCCTGACTTTTCCTTGTGGCGTGGTTTGAAATTCTACAAGCTCCTGTGAGTGAGAGATGCAGCCTGCCTTTGAAGATAGGGTATTGTATAGGAAGGGGGGCTGGAAGGTGGGGACATTGCAGGGTCTACGTTATGTGCTATTTCCATGCATTAGCTCCGGTTCTGGGACCCTTGGACTGTCTTCACGTTTCTCCGCCTGCCTTCTCCCTCTTGGATGTGTTGCTGTTTTCGGCTGTTGGTGCAGCGTTTTGGGATTGCCTTTTTGTGTCGAACTTCGGAACCGCCTCCTGACTTCGCCTGTGTCTTCAGCCAACGCGCTTCAAACGCCAGGAAGATCCACGTTTGGCGGAAGTTGTATGTTTTGGGGTTTTTTTGTTGACTTAAGCACCTTTTTTGTTATAGTTGTGCTGAATTTAAGCCTTTTGAATTTTAGTTTACTGTGGAAAATAAACTCTTTGTTTGATTCTTCTCCTGGCTTGGCATTTACTGGGCTTCTGTCGTAACAGTAGAGATGTGCATCCTCAGAGTTTGTGAGGACCCTTTATCACGGAGTCTACCTCTAAGGATTCTTGCCACAGATACAGGCGAAACGTCAAGAGAGAATGCTTCTAGAACAGGGGTGGGCAACCTCTGGCCCGTGGGCCGGATCCGGCCCAGCAGCCAATGCTGTCCAGCCCTTGGCTCCCTCAAGGCTTCATCCTGAAGAGAGGGAAGCGAACTCCCATTGGGGTGGCTACAAACGTGAAGAGGCAGGCAGGCAGGCAAGTGGAGGGGAAGGGAAGGGAGGGGGAAGAAGGGGAGGTGGCCAGGAGCAAGAGCATGCCTTCGCCCTCCTCCCTTCACTTCCTCCTCGTGCGCTCCCCCCTCCCTCTTGCCTTGGTGCTCTTTCCCTTCTGTTTCCTGTCTTCCTGTTTCCTTCCCTCCCTCCCTCTCTTTTTCCCCCTTTCATTCCTTCCCCCTTCCACCACCTGAACGGAAGAGGGAAGGAGCGGGAGTGCAGCGCTGGAGAGGGGCGGAGCCAGAGCGGGAAAGGGACGAGGCCGGAGTGAGGAGGGAGGGCTTCCATTCCTTCCTCATATTCCTCCTCTTCTCTTCTCTTCTGGCAAATTGAGGATTCGTGCGAAGTTTGGTCCTGATCCTTCATTATTTGAGTCCACAGTGCTCTCTGGATGTAGGAGAACTACAACTCCCAAATTCAGGGTAAATGCCCGGCAAGCCCTTTCAGTATTTTCTGTCGGTCTCAAGAGAGTTCAGTGTGCCAAGTTTGGTTCAAGATTGCTGAATGGCCATCTGTGAGGAATGCTTTGTGTTTTTCCCTTATGGCAGAAGGAGGTTGGACTGGATGGCCCTTGGAGGTCTCCTCCTACTCTAGGAACCTGTTGTTGTTGTTATTAGCAGAGGCTGAATGAATATTATTATAATGCTATCACTGAAATAAATCTCCAAATATTTTGCTTTTATGTTTCTCTGAGTCAAAAGGTTCCTGACCCTGATATAATGAATCACAAATGATACAAATGTTCACATTTTGTTAACCATTGTTGTGTAAACTTTTAGTGAATAAATGTAATTTTTCCTATGACAACCTCTTTTTCATTGCTCATAACATATACCGTATTTTTCGCACCATAAGACGCAGTTTTTTTCCTCCCAAATTAGGAAGAAAAATCAGCCGCGTCTTATGGAGCCGAAGATGCAGGCAGGGAGGGGGAGGCGCTGGAGCAGAGGGGGCGCGATATACTCACCAAAAGTGTCTGGAGACCGCCGCCTCTGTCGCCACCTCTCCTCTTCTCTGGTCCGTTGCTGGTCCTGTCCTTTCCTTCCCCCTTTCTTCCCCTCAAGCAAGGGGCGGGGGAAAGAAGGAGCAAAAGGCGGAGCGAAGCCGCGTCGCGGCAGCGGCTCTGACGCGACGCTACTTTGCTCCTCCTCTTGCTCCTTTTCCTTCCCCCCGCCCTTTGCTCGAGGGAAGAAAGGGCGGGGGGAAGGAAGGGGAGCAAGGGAGGAGCGAAGGCCGTCGCGTCAGAGCCTCTGACGCGCTGCTCAGAGCCCTCTCCTCCTTTCTTTCCCCCGCCCTTTGCTCGAGGGAAGAAAGGGCGGGGGAAGGAAGGGGAGCAAGAGGAGGAGCGAAGTAGCGTCGCGTCAGAGGAGGAAAATAGAAATTTTTTTTCTATTTTCCTCCTCTAAAATCTAGGTGCGTCTTATCAGCAGGTGCGTCTTATGGAGCGAAAAATACGGTACTCTTATCAGTCTTAATATATCAAATGTAGTGCCATTTTTATTATTATTAAAGAAATTCAATTGATATTATGTAGAATGTAGTTCAGCCTTTAGGTGCGGCCCTCCATTATATTTTTTGGCTCTCGTGTGGCCCCTTGGAAAAAATAATTGCCCACCCCTGTTCTAGAACATGGCCATACAACCTGAAAATCTACAACAACCAAGTGATTCCGGCCATGAAAGCCTTCGACAACACATTGGACTAGAATCATTAAAGTAATGGGCTGAACTGTTGACTAGTTACTTCTATGGCTTTTCCCTACTTGAAGCTTGCAGCTGGATTTAGACCACAGGTGAATAACATTCAGCAAGAACCAGATTCATTACTAGAAGGCATTCGCTGCTTAACAGGAGCGAGAAGTTGGCAAGAAAGCAAGTCAGGCCCTAATCCTCATACAGAGGTGGAGCAGATGTAAACAGCCGGCTTGCTTTCTCTTTGCCTCAAACAACACTACTGCAATTCCCAGTTGCCTTTACACTATAGAAGAAAAGGAAAGCACATCCTTGCCCTCAAAATTAGAGCCAGAGTACTGGGAAGATCATGGCTGTCAATGTGTGTTTTGCTTGTTGGTTTTTTGGTCCTACTGCTATGTCGTGTAAGCTGCCGTGAATATCATTGGATTGACAACTGAGGTATAACACTTCAGAATAAATGTATCATGTGTTGTGTCAGTGGAAACATCCCATCAACGCATAGTTAAGCTTCTTTATAGTTTGAGTTGCTGTACAAACTCAACTGTAATATATTGGAAATTCTCCAGAAAGTAAATACCTAAAAACTAGGCATCTGAATATTCATCTTCTCTTCAGAATGACACATGAAATTGCGAATGAGGTTTTGAATTAACACCGATTAAGTACAATCTGATTTCTGTCAGTAACTTAATTCCTTGAATTTCAGAGCACCTTGTTGTTGTTGTTACTTGTATTATCAGAATGTTGCAGTGTTTTCAGATTTCCTGGGAGATAGCCATGCTAAGCTGTGGCAGCAAAACAATTGCAGCACATTAAAACTAACAGGTCTACACTTGGCATTGCTCTTTTGAGCTGCAAGCAACTACAGCAGTTGTCGGAAATATAGTTTCCACTGCAATTAAAACATCAGTGTGCTGGGAGGAATACAAATGCATATTGCCATCTATGGTTGGATCTACACTGCTATTTAATGCATTCAACTGCACTGAGATGTATTCTGTGAGTCTACACTGGCCATATACATTACATAGCAGTGTAGATCCAACCTATAGGTGTTAAAATATAGCTTCCTCCCGCAATTCGTGCGTTGTCTGACTTACTAGCCTTCCGGAAGGCTTGTAAGACCTGTTTGTACTGGCATTTGGTCAGTAAATAACCCCAGGCCTTTACTATGTAGCCGTAGGCCATGGGAGTAATTTCTGGTGCCCGTGCACTATTGTATAATTTTAATTGTGTTTTTATCTGTATTTTATGGTCTTTTTTAACACTTGTAAGTCTCCCCAAGCCTGACTTGAGTGGCAACGAATACATCGAAATAAATAAATAAAATATACCTGTACATACAACAATAGATGGCTGTTATGGATGTTGGATGAGGTATGTAGTGCATAAGTATTCCTCGTTTCAAACTGTAACAACAGACTGAAGTAGCCTCAGTGATAAAGAGTCTATATGGAAATCGACAACCATTTTTACATGGAGATAAACTGGTGACAGCCCCCTGGTGGTGCAGTGGGTTAAACCACTGAGCTGCTTAACTTGCTGACTGAAAGGCTGGTGGTTCAAATCCAGGGAGTGGGGTGAGCTCCCAATATTAGGCCCAGCTTCTGCCAACCTAGCAGTTCAAAAACGTGTGAGTAGATCAATAGATACTGCTTCTGCTGGAAGGTACGGCATGGCATGCAGTCATGCTGGCCACATGACCTTGGAAGTGCCTATGGACAATGCTGGCTCTTCAACTTAGAAATTGAGATGAGCACCATGCCCCAAACACGACTAGACTTAATGTCAGGGGAAATCTTTACCTTAACCTTACTAACCAGGTGACAGTCATCCTATATTCTGATAATTTCCATAACTAGACTATTGCATTGGGTTTGATGTGGTACTCCTTTTGAAGTCTATCAGAAGTGGCAACTAATGCCTGTGTATTGACAGGATGAGTATGATGCCAGCACATTACTAGGCTAAAGCTAAGTGTTTGAAATCCCATTTCTAGTACTGTACTGCTCTCCTGAAGATTTAGGATTGGCCTGATCAATAAATAGACCATGTTCTCATGTACAAGCAGGACTTGCATAAGAAGACGTAAAAGTAAACTTCTGAATTTAGTGAAATAATGTAATGAACAATTATAATCCACTCCATGACAATTATACGCAAACGCTAAAATTACTCAACTTTATCCATTGTCAGCCTCACACCCAGAAAATGGGATTAATTGTATTATCCATTGTCAACCTCATGCTCAGAAAATGGGAAAAATACACTGACCTGATTCAGAATCAGGAAATATGTAGGGATTACCATATTACTGTAGGAAAGCACTTTCTATGCTGAAAAACATTCTTAAAATACTATTGTAAATTATGATATGATGATGTAAATCCATTTGTTAGTACTAATCTAAGTGAAATAGATCAGCCCATTGCATTAAAGGTTAACTGCTTTCAGCAACTGATTTAATGGATCAACTCTAGTTGGGACTAGTAACCAAAGAACATTGAGTACCATTCCTTTAAAAACTGGACTAGCTACAGTTTCAAAATGGACTGATTACTTGTCTCCGAACATGTGAAAAGTTGTCGAAGGCTTTCATGGGTTGATGTGAGTTTTCCGGGCTGTACAGCCATGTTCCAAAAGCATTCTCTGGAACAAAACATCACGAGAGAATGCTTCTGGAACATGGCCATACAGCCCAGAAACCTCGCAGCAACCCATGTGAAGAAATCTTCCTCCTCTGTAGCTAATAGGCCTGTTTTCGAACGCAAAAATGCTTATCTTATTTTTTCCCTGGGGATGAGTTCTCCATTTTGAGATCTCTCTTCAGTCTTCTCTCGGCTAGAGAACGACTCAGATGTGCTTTGGTCAAGCTAGGTCAGCTTAGACAGGCCATTGTAAGTACTAACGAACTATCTTTGTTTTTGTTGTTGTTTAGATAGCTAGCCAGTTATACCTTGCTGAAGTCCTGCACTTCCCTGCCGTATTTTTGGGGCTATCTAGCTGCAACTCCGGTAGTTCTGCCTTTAAAACTGACTCTGTGCTAAGATAGGAGAAGATCCGCTCTTCCTAAATAGCCAGCCAGAGTCAGGATAGGGAATATCCCCGGATTTCCCTATCCTTGGTGGAAGCAAAGGGGGATTTTTCAATATCCCAGCAACCAAGTATAGAGAAAGAACCATCTAGGGCAGGGGTGCCCACACTTTTTCAGCATGCGAGCTACTTCTAATAAAACCAAGTCTGAAAGATCTACCAGGGCGGAGCAGGGGAAAGGGGGCGGGGCTTTGCGCGGCCTGGCTCCGTCCCCTTCCCCTCTGGCTTTAGCGTTTCCACAGCTTCTGGAGGCAAGAGGGGGGGAATGCCAAGCCAGTATTGGCTATCTATGCCACTACTGCCTTGGCATTCCCCCTTCCTCCAGAAGCTGCGGAAGCGCTAAGCTGGGGAGGGAGTGGGCTTTGCGCAGCCTGGTTCCGCCCTCTCCTTTGGTCCTGGGATCGACCAGTCGATCGCGATCAACGTAATGAGCACCCCTGATCTAGGGAGATTGTTTCATCGTCTTTTGGAAACTGTTAAGATCTGCGCCAAGTTCTTCCATAACTTTGCTATTCCATCCTGAGGTGGTTTTATTCTTTGGGACCCCTGAGCTTCAAGAGAAGGCACCCGCAGTCCCCCAGGCTTTAGATAGAGAGCACATCTTAGCTTTAGGCTCAGAGCTGCCTGGGTGTGATGGCACAGGATTTATATTACATTAGATCATTTAGCTAGAGCCCCTAGTCATTCTTTTTGGTGTTCTTTCCCAGCTGTTTGTCAGTGGCTTTCTAGTGTAGCGGTATCTGGAGCCCCAGAACTCCGAAGGCAAATACCTTTGGTGCTAGGCTGCCGTTGCTAGCGAGCGCAAGGACGGATGACGCGACAATTTTACTGCGATTCAGGAAACCAGCTTTATTTGCATGACATCAGCTGATGGGCCTGCCCCCTTTGCGGAACAATGCCGCTGGAAGACAGAGCCCCGATCTTTCCCAGTAAACGGATTTTATACAAACAATGGCAACAATATTTCAGTCCCTCCCTTCTTCATGCATTGTTACTTGTTAGCATTCATGAACCCAGATTACTCTACCCAATTAAACAAAGCATTCTTAGCATCTCAATCCTATTTGCTGACAAACGTTGCGCAGTGTAAATTTCCATCTGTCTTCTATGTTATCTGCCCTATGTGCAGTTTGTACTTGAATCGATACATTTGCTACCCAGTTCCCACCGGAAGCCTGCCAAGTGGAAACCTCATTTGCCATGTGCATCTCCTAACCCAATTGCTAACTTTGTAAACAAATGCACATGGTGACTGCTAGGCCAATCAAGACTGCTTTTTATCTAGAGGCACATGATGTTCTCTGGGCTAATCACAGCCTGTGCTTGTGTGGACCAATCAGAGTGGATTATTCTCGTACTGTAGCTGGCAAGCTGACTCCACTATTCAGAGCCTATGCTAAGCAGCACTTTCTCCTGGCGTTTCTTCTGTTAAGCATCAATTTCCTTTACTAGTAAACAGTCGCTTTTAGTGCTTAGGTTACTTCCAGGGATAACATCCCTCCCCAGCAGATCTGGGTCCAATCTGGATTGCCATCAGCCAATGGGGAGAGGCAGCAAGAAAGGACGGATATTACATCCGAGACAACATCCGAGACATCCAGAAAATAGCGACGAAGCTCTCGGATTAGCAAATCCACTTCCTGGTTGGGGTGCTTCTCTCGAAAGTGTTTCAAATATTGGAAGTCGGGGAAAAACTTCCAATAATTTGATGTTCCCAATAATCGGGGACAGGTCTAGTAGTTAAGGGTGCAATTCCTATGCATGGCTACTTAAAAAATCAGTGGGGCTTATGAGTGGGGGAGTAGATTTATGACTCCAATTTGACACACGAAGTGACTGTGAAATTAACTTTTACTTTCCTCTGTCTCTCATTTACAGACAAAATGTGCTGTGCAAATGCATAGCAAGAATGTCCCTAATCTGGGTAAAACAATCCAGCAATATAGCAAAAGTAGCTTCGACTTTGCTTTCTTCCTGTCTTTTCTCTCCCTTCTTCCATCTTTTTCATGTTCATTCAGCCTTTCCCTCGCCTCACTCAGATCAGGAACACTACATTCATTTTGTGTGTCTATTTTCTCTCTCTTTTAGAAAGTTTGGATTGATTTATTATCATATGTAGCAGGGCCGTAGCCAGGATTTTGATTCGGGAGGGGCTAAGTCTGATTCGGGAGGGGCTGAGTCTGGGTGGGCTGATCTCGGTGATTTTTTTTGGGGGGGGGGGGTGAGGATCTACCCTACAAACCTTTTGTATCACTATCCCAATACCCCCATGCATATGGGATATATTGAGCATGGTGATAAGATCGTGATATGAATAAACATAACAGTTTAAATAATGTACCAGTAAGGCCTTCTCGTGGACTATCCTGAGAATTTGGGGGGCTGAGGCCCTCACCCCCCGGCTACATGCCTGATATGTAGGTTTCATAAGGTAGCTTGGTTAGACAGGAATGAGACCTGTGTTGTTCCAATAGTGGACGTGCCAAGATGAAGAAGTTTCAGATAGCCTGGTCCTATAGAACTCCAACCAAAATGAGTACTGCGCATTTGGACCAAACTTCAGCATTTCCTGATCTTGAGGAGACACCTAGTATTGAGAAGCCCTCTTAATTCTGAAGAGACTAGTGTCTGACACTTCGTAATGATGTTTTATGCGCTTCTAAGATGTTTTTGGTTAACAGAAAAGCCTTGGCCATTTTGCTCTATTTTCTCTCTGCAAATACAGAGTGGTGACTTACCTCGGGGCAGGTTTGAGAGTCTCCAAAGCTTGTACAGATGGATAGCACACTCTGACACAGCCTGGATTCTGATCTAAACTTGTAGATTTTGTGATCGGAGGAGGGTTTCTTTTAGGCCTCAAATCTCCGGTTAGAAAGCTTTTTGCATAGGAGGCTAAATTTGGAACGCTGACAATTCGGCTGGGAGCGTCGTCCATTTTCTTCTTCTGCTTTATGATAAATAACAAAAAGACAGATTGTATACTTAAGTGTCATGGAAGATTATTATAATAGGTTTAATTGTATGATTTCATTATTAGAACATAACCAATGCTCAGAAGATAAGCACGTCCAAAACACTTTGCACATGGTTATATCGATACCTATTTACAACAGTTCAGGCAAGTAGGTCACTTTATTATCTCTGTATTGCAGAA
The DNA here is from genome assembly GCA_030556195.1 of Anolis apletophallus. Lineage (NCBI taxonomy): Eukaryota > Metazoa > Chordata > Lepidosauria > Squamata > Anolidae > Anolis > Anolis apletophallus. Next base: position 24,178,912 of record JARBWK010000009.1, on the reverse strand, counting down.
GTGGCTGAGAGCAGGGAGATAAACAGCACACGAATTCATGGAAGAGCGAAGATTCAATCTAGGAATTTCCCAGATACAACAAGGAGACAGATCACATTTACTCCACAAGGCTTACAATGACACAGCCTGACCCAAGCTGGTTTTGATCATTAGTATTGGGTATACTTTAAGAGCCACTGTGGTGTAATGGTTTGAGTTTTGGATTAGGAATCTGGACACCAGAGTTTGGATCCCTACTCAGCCATGGAAGCCCACTGGTGACCTTGGGCAAGTCCTAGTCTCTCAGCATCAAAGTAGGTCAAAGTCAAAACCCTCTGAGCCAATCCTGTCATGACATTTCTATGATACCTTTGCCTTGGTCACCATAAGTTAGAAATTACTTGAAGGAAAGCAACAACACATTCCGTACACTTTGCTGAAGCAATGAGTGTAGACATTATTTTGGTTTTTCAAATCAAACTTGGTTGGGTTTTTTTTTAGGAAGCCGGGTCTAATCTACAGACCAGGGGTAGGAATCGTGTGGCCTCAGATGATATTGGACTGCATCTTTCAGCATTCCTCATAATTTATGTTTAACTAGCTTGGGGACCCGGCAGTGCCCGGGTTATTTGAGGAAGGCATTGTGTGCCAAGGTTGGTTCCTATTAGATGTTTATGTGGCTTGCAGTGGTCTCAGGAACTTAGTGAAGGTACTTAGTGAAGGTACTACTCCAGGAGGCTGAGAAACCCGCACCAGAAGTCGCACAGCATGATCCCTGGTCCCATCTTCACAGCCCTCATACCTGAAAAGGACACATGTCTTCTGAAAGACCTGGGGCTTTACAGGAGACAAATTACCTCGGCACAAAGCAGGGTGTTCCTACTTTGTGCCGAATGCAGTCCCTTTCCCCAGGGGAAAGTGCAGTAGGGCATGCACTGGAGATGCTGACTCAATATGCCCTATGTGGTACTTACTTTGAAAGTAGTTGTTCTATTCAAAAAACTTTGTTTTTGCGGCTGCCATTTTTAGCCTTTCAATGTGCCATTTTTTACCTTTTCTATGGGCCGCAAAAATGAAGATTTTGCAGTTTAATGAAATTTTCCACATGTTTATGATAGAATCGGGCCGACTATGTGACAAATGTGGCTGTCCTTGAGCAAGCAGGGATCACCAGCGTTGAGGCCATGCTATTGAGAACACAGCTGCGCTGGGCAGGGCACGTCTCTAGGATGGAGGACCACCGCCTCCCAAAGATACTACTCTATGGTGAACTCACCACGGGTCAGTGCAAGAGAGGTGCCCCGAAAAAGAGATATAAGGACTCCCTAAAACAACATCTCAGGCTCAGCCAGATTGATCACCAACAATGGTCCACCCTGGCCTCACATCGGGAGGCATGGAGACGCACTATCCACAATGCTGCGGCCTCTTTCGAGAAGACACGCTGAATGGGTCTCAAAGAGAAACGACAACGCAGAAAGAACTGCAACTTGGAAACAACATCACCCAAGGAGACTTTATGCTGTGCTTTCTGCAACCGGACTTGCCTATCTCAGATTGGCCTTTTTAGTCATCAACGCGCTTGTAAAAAGCATGGGATGAGTCCTTCCTAAGAATCTTCATTCGCGAAGTAATGCTGAGAGAATGATAGAATCAATTAGGAAATTACTTTTATAACCCAGGAACAAAAATAATGTTACATAGTGTAATTAAAACTCGACATGGCATCCCCTGGCTCGTACTTCAGAACGTTTGACTTTTAAATTCTGCCTAAATAGAAAGGTTTAGGCCTCCACCAATTGTTTGCAATAAGGGTGAAACTCAGAGGATCTCAGAGCCCGGGCAGGTTCAGGCAGGACATACAATTTGCTAAATTCACTGGACACAACCATATCTATGGAATTACTGCAAGGCTTGTCTTATACCAGTGCTGTCCAACATCTAACCGGCCAAGGGCCGGATTCCAGGTCACTGATGACCTGGGGGCCGCCCCGCCCCGCCCCCCCCCCGCCCCCCCCCCCCCTCGGCCCCGCCCCGCCCCCCGGCTGCCGGGAAGCTGTGGGAGAGAGGGAGGAGCCACGCGGCACCCCCCTCCCTTCCAAGGCATCCTAGCCGCAGATGAAGCTGGCGGTTTCGCCGGCTTCAGCTGCTGCCGGGATGCCTTGCAAGGGACGGAGGCCCCGCCGGGGGACCCCCCTCTCTTGCAAGGGATCTCAGCAGTGGCTGAAGCCGGCGCTGGCTTCAGCTGCTGCCGGGATGCCGTGCAAGCAAAGGAGTCCACCCCAGGGGACCCCCCTCTCTTGCAACAGATCGAAGCAGCGGCAGAAGCCGGCGCTGGCGTCAGCTGCTGCCGGGATGCCTTGCAAGGGACGGAGGCCCCGCCGGGACCCCCTCCCTTGCAGGGGATCGCAGCAGCGGCTGAAGCCGGCGCTGGCTTCAGCCGCTGCTGCGATCCCTTGCAGGCACGGAGGCCCCGCCGGGGACCCCCTCCCTTGCAAGGGATCGCAGCAGCGGCTGAAGCCAGCACTGGCTTCAGCTGCTGCCGGGATGCTGCAAGGGACGGAGGCCCCGCCGGGACCCCTCCCTTGCAAGGGATCGCAGCAGCGGCTGGACCCGGCGCTGGCTTCAGCCGCTGCTGCGATCCCTTGCAAGGCACGGAGGCCCCGCCGGGACCCCCTCCTTGCAAGGGATCGCAGCAGCGGCTGAAGCCAGCGCTGGCTTCAGCCGCTGCCGGGATGCCTTGCAGGGACAGAGGCCCCGGGGACCCCCTCCCTTGCAAGGGATCGCAGCAGCGGCTGAAGCCGGCGCTGGCTTCAGCTGCTGCCGGGATGCCTTGCAAGGGACGGAGGCCCGCCGGGGGACCCCTCCCTTGCAAGGGATCGCAGCAGCGCTGAAGCCGGCGCTGGCTTCAGCTGCTGCCGGGATGCCTTGCAAGGGATGGAGGCCCCGCCGGGGACCCCCACTCCCTTGCAAGGCATCGGCGCGCGAAAGAGGGAAGAAGAGGGCGGTGCAGGGAGGAGAAGCTAGCCCTCTTCCTCCTCCTTGTACCACCCCTTGTCCCTCTCTCACCGGCGCCGATGCAATCGGCGGCGCGGAGAGAGGGACGGAGGGGGCGGTGCAGGGAGGAGGAGCTGGCTCACTTCCTCCTCCCTGCCCCGCCTCCCCCTCCCCCCCGGCCGCCATTAAAAAAATTTTTTTTTAAAAAAAATTTAAAAATGGCGGGTGGGGGCCTAGCTGGGGCCGTGCCCAACAGGCTGGGGCCGGATCCGGCCCCAGAGCCGCCAGTTGGACAGCCCTGTCTTATACTAATAGTAACCGGGCATTTAGTAATTTGAAAGTGATAGAAGGGCTCAAAACGGTAGACTTGTCAATTTCAATGTTTTTTGTTACCTTTGCAATGGGAGTCAAGCATGTGGTAGGATTTGTGTTAAAAGAAAAGGACCGGTTGCGATGAGGCTCTGCACTGGATATAAGCGACTGCTGAAGTTTTCTTCCATCCTGTCAAGGAAAACCTATGTGCTGGTTAGATAACATTTGTCTGGCTTTTACTCTAGAGCAGTTAAAGGGAAGCCATGATGGCATTTCAGCAGAAAAACAAAGGCACTATTGAAATTATTAACCGTGTATAATTAAATTAAAAAATAATGCACTCTAAAATTACTAATGGGGCCAGTTGGTTAAAAAAAGAGAGCTGGCATAATTTCCCTTTCTCCTGTCAAACGTTAAACTTTCTTAATTCCAGTTTAAAAGACGGAAGCAAATGCTTAATAAACTGAAATCACAAGCTCGGAACAGGCTGTATTGTACCTATTAATCTATATATATATATATAAAGAGAGCTGTCATCCTAAGTAGCCTATAGACAGCAAAACCACACAAGGCAGTCACACAAAAACAGCCCACATACCCAGAAAACCCTAAGAGGTATGTTTACCACAAAAAAAACCCGCAAAAAAGAGCCAACGGCCACAAATCCAAACAAACATTATGGACTACAACTCCCATGATCCCCCACTCCAGCCCCCTCTGGCAGTTTAGAATGTCGGAATGTTGGTGGTGCTGGCCAATTAGAGGCATTATGCAAATACTCCCTCAGTTAGAATGTAGGTGGCTGGGAGCCACCACCTTCTGGCAGTTTAGAATGGAACACAGAAACACATACACACATATATACATGCACAGAAATATACAAATATACACATACACACATACATAAACACACCTGTACTTACACACATCAACACATATTTATTTATTTATTTATTTATGGCATTTTACCCCGCTCTTCTCAACCCCCGAGGGGGGACTCAGAGCAGATATACACGCACATACATATACAAATTCATATATACATAAGTACACACATATACATGCATACACATATACACATATACATAACTACACACACAGTCTCCAAGTTAAAAAAATCCCACAGCAACGCGTGGCCGGGTCAGCTAGTTTCTTCTAAGTATAGAATCGTGAAAGTATTTTATTAATATTTTACTCAAAAGTAAGTCTTATTAGGTGAAATGGAACTTTCTTCCAGATAAATACGTTTACACACTTGTTTTTCTCGTAACCATTCTAAAATACAGTATTTATTTACCGCATTTTATCCCGTCCTTCTCAACCCCCGAAGGGGGACTCAGGACGGCTGACATTGAGCCCATTTAAAGGCTAATTCAACCATCACAATAAAATCAAACATGGACATAACATAATAAAACATCATAATTAGAATCAGATAAAATCATCAATTAAAAACATAAACCAGCCTCGTCAGTCTTAATGTCAATCCAGTTCATCCCTTTAAGGTGCTGCTTACATCTATTGACCAAATGCCTGGTCCCAAAGCCATGCCTTTATTTTCTTCCGGAAAGTTAGGAGAGAAGAGATCGATCTTATGTCAGTCGGGAGTGTGTTCCATAGCTGGGGAGCTACCGCCGAGAAGGCCCTGTCCCTCGTCCCCACCAGGCGCATTTGAGCTGTTGACGGGAGCGAGAGCAGGGCATCCCCGGATGATCTTAGCTTTTGAGGTGGGACATAAGGGTCAATGCGATCGGACAAGTAAGCTGGGCCAGAACCGTTTATAGGTCAAAACCAGCATTTTGAATTGGGCTCGAAGATGGACCGGCAGCCAGTGGAGTTGGCATAACAGGGGGTGGTATGCTCCCTGTATGTTGTTCCAGTTAGTAATCTGACTGCCGATCGTTGTACTAGTTGAAGTTTCCGAACCGTCTTCAAAGGCAGCCCCACATAGAGCGTGTTGCAGTAATCTATTCGGGATGCCACAAGAGCGTGGACTACTGTGGCCAAGTCAGATTTCCCAAGGTATAGGCGCAGCTGGCGCACAAGACTTAATTGTGCAAAATCTCTTCCGGCCACCACCGAGACCTGGGGCTCCAGGCTCAGCGACGAATCCAGGATCACTCCCAAGCTGCAGACCTGCGTCTTCAGGGGGAGTGCAACCCCACCCAACACAGGCTGTAACCCTATGCCCTGTTCGGCCTTTCGACAAGACAGAGTAGGACCTCTGTCTTGTCTGGATTCAATTAGTTAATGTGCAATAGGGCAGCACTGAAAGGAACATGTATGTATTCACAACTGAACAGAACACTGTTCCTGCTAATGTTCGGCTCTTTTGGAGCAGTGTCTAATAGGGGGTCAGCAGAAAAAGCCATCTCTGTTGCCATAGATGCCCGGGCTCAGTCAGCTCCTGAGCAGCTTATGATCTAGAAGGGCATCTTTCTCTCCGGAGGCAGATGGCTTTCACTGCTGTCTCCTTGTTGCCACAGAGCCGAGGGCCATTTCTTCCCTGCTGCTGTGCCACTGCCTGTATCACTGCAGCCACCGATGCCAGTCTACATATACCGGCCAACAGAATCGCAGCCAATGCGTCTTGCTAACTTCTTGAATAGATGCTATACAGCATGCTAGTATGCATTACAGAATAGCTCACCATTAATTCCTTGATCATCTCTTCTTTTTCATTTAATTTATCTTGAAGGCAGCCTATAAGATGTCGGTCCTCCAGCCTAGGCTCCCTCTTCCTCGGTTTCTCGTCCAATTCTTTAAGCCTGTTATTGACCACATGATGGAAAACACTCGGTGAAGTTTTCGTAATTGTGAAAGCACACGGCAGCTATGCTGCTCACAATCCATTAACCTTCCATCAACTTCAAAAGTTTTAAAGTATAGTTCTCTATATCTTATTCTCTAGATCAGTGTTTCTCAACCTGGGGGTCGGGACCCCCAGGGGGGTCGCGAGAGGATCTCAGAGGGGTCGCCAAAGGCCATCAAAAAACATATATTTCTGATAGTCTTTGACAGAGAAGGTTGAAGATCTCTCCGCTTGTCCTTCTCTTTCTTTTTGGAAACAGACTGCGAATTCTCCCACCTAAAGCTCTCCTTTGCTGTGATTGGCAGGCCTCCCAGCCAAGGGGAGGGCTGTTTATGAGACTCCAAGCAGGGAGGGGAGAGCAGGTGTGCTTGGCGCATGGTGCGCATGTGTGGGTGAGGGAGAGCGTGAGAGGTAGGATGGAGGCTCACAAGAGCTAGTCCCTTCAAGACATGAGGGTTCTTCAAGACATGAGGGTTCTGTATTGGAGGTTTGACCCTCCCAAATTCTATTTTCATTGTGTTCACATTTGGGTGCAAGTGGCTCCATTTGATTGTGCTCTCTGGAGGTGAACTATAAATTCCAGCAACTTTCAACTCCCAAATGCCAAGATCTATTTTCCCAGCAAACTTCAAATGCCAGTGTTTTTCACATTTGGGTATATTGAGGATTCGTGTCAAGTGTGCTCCAGATCCATCCTGTTGAGTCGATAGTGCTCTCTGGATGTAGGTGAACTACAACTCCCAAATTCAAGGTCAATGCCCACCAAACCCTTCCAGTATTTGCTGTTGGTCATGGGAGTTTTGAGTGCCAAGTTTGTTTCAATTCCAATGTTGGTGAGTTCAGAATGCTCTTTGATTGTAGGTGAACTATAGATCCCAGCAACTACAACTCCCAAATGACAAAATCAACACCCCCACCCCCACACACAAATACAGTTATGAAGTAGCAATGAAAATAATGTTATGGTTAGGGGTCACCATAACATGAGGAACTATATTAAGGGGTCGCAGCATTAGGAAGGTTGAGAAACACTGCTCTAGATGGCTAAATTTAGCAACTAAGCCAAAGTTTTAAACTCTGATCATTCTCTCTCTTTTAAACAAGTAAGATTTTAAAGATGCGAGATTGAACCCTATCTCCCACATTTTGTACCTGGGATTACAACTGGGACCTATTTATGTTTTTGTTGTTTATTGGTTCAGTCGTTTCCAACTCTTCATGACCAGGGGCGGTCTAGGGTAATTTTAAATGGTAAGCGAACATTATTTTGGCGCTCCCCCCCAAACATTATTTTGCCACCCCCCCGCGCATGCCCAGAAGCTCTTTCCCACGCCCATGTTCCCCAAGAACTCCCGCACTTCTCACCGAGGAGGAGGCCCCCTCCCCCGAGCTGCCCGAGAGGAGGAGGAGAGTTGTGACATTGCCTTCTGCTTCTGCTGACAGAGCGGGGAAAGCCTCCCGGCGCCAATGCCATGGGCTCCCAAACACTCCGCCGCCGGCGGCGCAGATGAACCAGCCGCCTTCCCCCCTTTCCCTCTCTCTCACTCTCTTGCGTGCTCTCCCCCCCTCCCCAAAATCCCAACACAGCTGACCCAACAGCCGTAGCCCCGCCCCTCTGGGCTACTCCCTCTCTCTCTGGATGTGTGCGCGCGTTCCTCCTCTCGCGCCTCCCCAGTTTCATGATCCAAGAGGGCAGCAGCACGAGGACGGAGCTCCCCTCAGGCGCCCAGCCCAAAAGCGGAACATCGGCCAGACGCTGTCTGGCGGGCAGGGGAATGCGCCCTTTACCCAGATGGTGCCCCACGCAGCGGCGTCCTTTGCCTACCGGTAGGACCACCCCTGTTCATGACCTCATGGACCATCCCACTCCAGAGCTCACATTTTTCCCAATCGAACACATATACCATATTTTCCGGCATATAAAACAACTGGGCGTATAAGACGACTCCCAACTTTTCCAGTTAAAATATAGAATTTGGAATATACTTGCCGTATAAGTTTACCCCTCTTTCAACACACACCAAATAAAATGTTTTAAAAGCATCAGATTTGATTTTAATATGGTAATTTTCCTATTACTGTACCTCCTTCTCTGCCTCTCAGATTTTGCACATGTGCATCTGCACCGCTTCATTGCAGTATTCAGGAGTGAGATCTGAGAGGCAGAGGAGGAGGAACGGTAATAGGATACAAAGGTGGGCCAGACAGGTAAAAGAGGTGTGTTTTTCTGGGCCCAGAGCCACTCTATCTCTTTTTTCCATACCCCGGGCGCCCCGGAGGCATGCAGCTTGCTTCGTCCTTCACTAACACCTTCCCAGTGAGACACCTCTTCACCTCACCATCAGGACCACATTAAGTCCGTACTTGTACAGCGTCGCCCTTAATGCTACATATGGCAGGGATGCGGCCACTGCCATTTTTGAGCTCCCCCAACACTATATGCGGCAACCACAGATTCTCCAATCTGGATTGGAAGTTTCAGCACCTGCTCTATAAGACGACTCCCGGCGTATAAGACGACCCCTGACTTTTGAGAAGATTTTCTTGGATTAAAATGTAGTCTTATACGCCAGAAAATACGGTATTCATCTTGGACACATGACACTACTTACTCATTTTCCAAGGAGACAATCTTTGCATGGAGAAGAGCTTGTGAATTACTGAACTCAGACATCATATTTTTCAACTCATTGTGATGATCTTCCTTCAATACGTCTAGGTCTTTTTTATGTTTGACTTTTAGGTCTTCCTCCAGTAACCTTCAGTAACAAGATGAACATGTGTAATTAGACAAGGAGAATTATAAATGTTGAGTATCCATTATTAAACATGTTGTGGCGATTGGTGAACTTTTTATATATCAGCCTGGTTTTGAAGAAACACCACGGTCTTCCTCTAAAAAGCATTTGCAACAAAGGGCACGAATCACCTACTGGGAGAAGAAAATTATTCTCCATTAGCTGCTCCTCCAAAAAGAAGCTGTTGCAAAAAGAAGCTGTTCGATCCCTAATGCTTTTTAACATTTATGAGAAACTGCTGGGAGATCATCCAAAGGCATGGGGTGGGGTGATATCGATATGTAGATGACACCCAAATATATTCCCCATGCCTTCAAGAACAGCCTCAGCTAAGGATAGTGGTTCTCATCTGAATGAATGCCTGGAGGTAATGGGTTGGATAAGGAAAAACAAACAAAACACGTAATCCAGCTAGGATATTGGTACTTGTTGTTAAGTGTCCTAACCTGGGTGCATGCCCGGATTACCCATAAGGCCAACAAGGCCATGGCCTAGGGGTGCAAGCCAGGGGGGGGGCGCAGCTCATGGACCAAAAAAACCCCAAACTGGTCTGCGCCCCTCTTTCCCCCTTTATCATGCCCCTCCTCGCTCCTTCTCCCGGCAAAGTCTCTGCTCCATCCCCTCCGTCTCTCTCTCTCATTTTCTCTCTTGCTCTCTCTCATGCTCTCTCTCTCTCTCTCTCTCTCACACGCTCTCACACACTCTCTCTCTCGCTCTTTCTTGTCTCTGTTCCGTCCCCTCTGTCTCTCTCGCGTGCGCTCTCTCACGCACACTCTCCCTTGTGCGCGCTCTCTCTCGCGTGCATGCGCTCTCTCTCTCGCGCGCGTGCACGCTCTCTCTGTTGCTCTCTCTGGCGCACTCTCTAATGCGCGCTCTCTCTCTCATTCTCGCTCTTTCTCTCTCACGCATGCTCTCTCTCTCTTGCTCTCTCTCGCTTTCTCTCTCATGCGCTCTCTCTCGCTCTCTATCTTGCGCGCGCTATCTCTCTCTCGCTTTCTCTCTCTCGCGCTCGCTCTCTCTCTTGCTTTCTCTCTCTCGCGCGCTCTCTCTCTTGCTCTCTCTCGCTTTCTCTCTCATGCGCTCTCTCTCTCTGCGTGCGCTATCTCTCTCGCGCTATCTCTCGCTTTCTCTCTCACGCTCTCTCTCTCTCTCGTGCTCTCTCTCTCTCTCGCATGCGCTCGCTTTCTCTCTCACTCTCTCGTGCGCGCCTTTACAACGAATTTGCACCTGCTGCGCTCTCCCCAAGCTTCCCAACTCCCGAGGAGACCTTCAGAGCACAGCAGAGCTTTCCAGCCGGTGGGAGTGGGGACCTTGGAGGTTGTGGGAGGTTGGCTTAAAGGGGGCGTAATTCCAAACTGTGGCCTATAGCGCAAAAAAGTGTTAATCCTGGCCTGCCGGGTGGGGTTACAATCTCCCTGAAAGACTGTGTTTGCAATTTGGGAGTGCTCCTTAGTTAATCTCTACAAATGACAGCTCAGATAGATGTTTATTATCAGCTTTGGCTTTGCCCCTTCCTAGAATTGGAGGACCTAAAGATAGTGGTGAAGGTGCTGGTAAACTCAAGACTGGACTTCTGCAATGTGCTATACATTGGGCTACCTCTGTACCAAGTTTCGAAATTCCAGTTAGTTCAAAACATGGCAACCAGACTAGTTACAGGAACATCTAAGACGAAGCATATTACCCCAATACTGAAGTCATTCCACTGGTTGCCAATTAATTTACAGACAAAGTACAAAGTGTTGGTTTTGACCTTTAAAGCCCTACATGGTTTGCGTCCAGGTTACCTGCTGGATCACCTTCTCTCATATAATCCACCCCTTATACTGAAGTCCTTTGGGGAATGCTCACTCCATCCATCTAGAACCTGATTGGCAACCGTCACCCAGAGCTCCTTCCAATCTGCTGCCCCAAGACTGTGAAATGAACGGCCAGAAGAGATTCAACAGCTAAACGAGCTGTTCAAATTTAAGACACAGGTAAATATCTCTTTTGGCAAGCCTACTCAATCAGTTTTAAATATAGCTTTTAACTTTACATTTTATTAGTCCTGGTGTTTAAATCTTTGTTCTGTGTATTTTAATATATGTATTTTAATGGTATTGTTTTTTTTATCAGTTTGTTTCAATTGTATTATTATTATTACAACTATTACTGTGAAGTATTTGATATTAACTGACAAGTAACATGATTAGAGGCCCATTTTAAAGAGATTGTGGTAAATGGATGGCCAAAGTTCTCCCAAATGAGACTTCTAGCCAACGTAAGGCCCTATTCCCCCTACAGTTAAAATGCCATTAAAGTTAAAACTACCTTTAGAGTAGTAACCTACAGTTAAAACTACCCTTAGAGTAGTAACTGGAGCTTGCTAGTACTCATCAGGTTCAGGGGGCTTGAAGCAGTCTTGGGGCAGTCAGTTGCTGCTTTCTAATCCACAACACGTGTGGCGGGCGATGAGTGGCAAACCTTCTCTGTTGGTTCTCCCTGTCTTGTAGCTGTGTCGATGTTTGCTTCTGCCTCTCCACGTCCACACTCAGTAAATCCATTGTGTTCTTCAGTAGGGAATTTTCCTTCTTCAGCCCAGAGATTTCATTCTGATATTTCTCCAGTTCATCTTTAAGAGATTTTGTCTGATTCTGGTAACTTGCTTCCTAAGGAAAAAGCAAAACAAAACAAAGATATTTTAAACTGATATCTACATAAGATGGATGTGTTTGATAATATTCCATTTAGTAAAAAATATACATTATTATTTTATTAATTTTATTATTTAGAGAATTTTTATTCCACTCCTCAATTGCAAAGGCACTCAGAAAGGCTTGTAAAATTGTAATTTTCCCTTAGGCTTACAATAAGATCAATACTTACTAAGAGAAATGATTGGGTGAACCCAGGGGTGGATTTAACGGTAAGTGAAGTAAGCGGCTGCTTCTGGGCGCCATGTGGCCAGGGGCGCATTTAGCCACCAGGTTCGGCACATCAGATGTAGATCAATAGCATGAACTGAGCCAACGGGATATAGCCAGATGTATTGTACTCCTTTGTATTTGGATCTTGCAATATGCTTATTATTACCCCATTTTGTTTTATTGTAGATGTGATTGGTATTGTCATGAGAGCCCTGAAGAAGCATCTGGCACTTATTTGTGACCTCTGGCGAAACGGGCTGGTGCCTTAGATGGTCTTGAGTGACCTATGTCTGGCTATATCCCGTTGGCTCAGTTCATGCTATTGATCTACATCTGAAAAAATATCATATGATTATGAACAGTATATGAATTGATGTTGATACTACTCAAGTGCTAAAATACACTATTCTTGCGGAGAACGACTGCGTTTTTGATTGATTTCATCATTAGTTTGGACACACTATCGTTTACCCTACATAGGAGGTGCACCCCCTGATGATGATCTCCTTGGGTTATTTGGAATACGCCGTTGGGACACCTTTACTTACGGGTCCCACCCCAGCAAGGCAGTGGGCCCGCAGCCGGCCGGCATTTAGCGACAGGAGCAGCGCCCGGCCACGTTTCATCAATTTGCGGCCAGAGCAGAGCACATGTTGAATGCCCTCATCTTTATTGCCTCAATATTATTGATGGGCACACTATACATCATTTAACTTGATTATTGTTTACTTTGGGAATCCCTGGCGAACTCCCGTGAGACCACGCCACTTCGGTCTCGCCCCACGAGATTTCGCTTGCCCACCGTGACGTCGCGAGAGTGCCTGGAATTCACCCAGGTATCCAGCTTTATTTTCCTCACATCGCGAGACTTTGAGGACTCCATCTACGTACCGCTAAGGCCCTTGGGAACTGTAGGCCTTGGCGAGACTGCCGCTGCACGATAGGGAAGCTACGGACAGCGGATAGACCTACACGTCACTTCCGCGACTGCAGAGACTGCCGGGAGTTGTAGTTCCGCCATAATTTCACTCTTTCCATTCATGTGGGTTCCCTGTGTTTATACCCCTCTTGCTCTGCCGCGTTTACATGTTTACTGTTTGCTCCAAGTAGATACATAGAGTGTGTTTATTACCATCTTGCTGCGTTTAGCACTACCACCTTATTATTATTTACTATTGAGCATTTGCTGGTTATAGCACCATCCTGTGTTCTTTGACAATACTGCACCCTACTATAGTGTACCATTAGCGCATTCATTGCGATCCTTCGTGTTTTTCCATAATTCCACAGCAGCCACATAAATGAGTATGGCGACAGACACAAGACTGAGCTTGTAGACAGTCTAACCTTTATCTAACAGGTTGGTATCCCTTCTGATAAAATTTCAGAAGTCGCTTGTGTGCAAAGCTGCAGAATTCTGTTCCTGTTTCAAAATTGGTGTGACTTTGTGACTTTCCCTGCCCTGATCATACACAGTGAGCCCTGGACAGGGCCGTAGCCAGGATTTTGTTTCGTGGGCTGAGTTTGTTTCGGGGGCTGAGACTGGGTGGAAGAGGGTCTACCCTAGCAAACCTTTTGTATTGTTATCCCAATAACCCCATTAATGTGGGATATAGTGAGCATGGTGATCAGATCATGATATGAATAAACATAACAGTTTAAATAATGTACCAGTAAGGCCTTTTTTCGCGGACCACCCTGAGAATTTCGGGGGAGGGGCCTGAAGCCCTTAGCCCCCGGCTACATGCCTGACCCTGGGTATTGTAAACAGTGCTTATAATCACATATACAATCGCAAAAAGGTATAGTGGTTGTCTTTTTAGCTGAGATATGAAATAAGACATCTCCCTTTCTGCGAAACAGAAAAAGTAAAAGCATTTTGAATCCCAAAGAAGGATTTGTGGCCTCTGATCATTCGTAATGTATTTCAGCGAAGTAAGAGGCTTGCCTGTTGCCTTTTTGCAGCTACCGTGTTCTTCAATTCCCCGTGCAGTTCCTCCTTTTCCTTACTTTGAGTCATGCAAGATATTTGTTGCTCTGACAGCTCCATCTTCAGAGACTCTAGAAACAATTACAAACTTTCAGGATGTGGGAAAATGCAAGCATGTTATTTCGAATTATAAATAAAAATTGCATGTATTGTAACAGTCCTAAAACGAACAGTGAAAAGTAGAAAAGAATGCTATACATATCTATGTATGAATGTCAACACCACATCCTTTTTGGGGCTGCGGAGGTGCAGTAGGTTAAACTTTTTGAACTGTTGAATCTGCTGACCTAAAGTTGGCTGTTCAAAGCCGTGGTTTAAGGTGAACTGTTGCTGTTAGCCCTAGCTCCTACCAACCTAGCAGTTCGAAAACATGCAAATGTGAATAGATCAATAGGTACCACCTCAAAGGGAAAGTAATAAAGGTGCCCATGCAGCCATGCCGGCAACATGACCAGGACGTGTTTATGGACAACAGGCTCCTCAGTTTGGAAATGGAAAAAGAGCACCACCCCATGGCCAGAGTTGAGCACTGCCTCCAGAAGCTGGAGATTAAAGGGGAAGCCTTTACCTTTGTGTATTTGTGTGTCATTGTTATTCCACTCTGTTAAAGGCACTGAATGTTTGCCTATCTGTGTATGTTGTAGTCCACTCTGAGTCCACTTGGGGGGGACAGAGTGGAATATTAAATAAAGTGTTGTTGTTATTATTATTGTTACTAGCTTACTTGGGGACTGTGTGTGTAGTTATGTATATGTGTATATGTGTATGCGTGTATATGTGTGTACTTATGTATATGTGTGTTTGTATATTTATGTGTGTGCATATGTGTTGATGTGTGTAAGTACAGGTGTGTTTATGTATGTGTGTATGTGTATATTTCTGTGCATGTATATATGTGTGTGTATGTGTTTCTGTGTCCCTTTCTTCTCCCCTCTTTCCTTCCTTCCTTCCTTCACTCCATCCTTCTATCCTTTCCTTCCTTTTCCTTCCCCTCCTTCCTGCTATCCTTCCTTTTTCCTTCCTTTCTTCTCCCCTCTTTCCTTCCTTCCTTCACTCCATCCTTCTATCCTTTCCTTCCTTTTCCCTCCCCCTCCTTCCTGCTATCCTTCATTTTTCCTTCCTTTCTTCTCCCCTCCTTCCTTCCATCCATTCTTCCTTCTATCCTTCCCTTCCTTTCTTCTCCCCTCCTTCCTTCCATCCATTCTTCCTTCTATCCTTCCCTTCCTTTCTTCTCCCCTCCTTCCTTCCATCCATTCTTTCTTCTACCCTTCCTTTCCTTTCTTTTCCCCTCCTTCCTTCCTTCCCTTTCCCTCCTTCCTGCCATTCCTTTCCTTTCTGTATCAGTCCTTGCTCCCCTGTCTCAGTCCCTCCCTCCCTCTTTCCCTTCCCTTCCTTCCTGCCAACATTCCTCTCTCTAAACCGCCAGTCCTTGGGGTGGGGTCTCAGTCCCTCCATTCCTTTGCCCTGCCTTTCCCTACAGCCACCAACATTCCGACTCTCTAAACTGCCAGGGGGGGGGGGCCTCCCAGCCTACATTCTAACTGAGGGAGTATTTGCATAATGCCTCTAATTGGTCAGCTCCACTAACATTCCGACTCTCTAAACTGCCAGGGGGGTGGGGTGGGGCTCCCAGCCTACGTTCTAACTGAGGGAGTATTTGCATAATGCCTCTAATTGGTCAGCTCCACTAACATTCCGACGCTCTCAACTGCCAGAGGGAGGTGGTGTGGGGGATCATGGGAGTTGTAGTCCATTTTTTTTGGATTTGTGGCCGTTGGCTCTTTTTTGGGCAGGGGGGTGTTTTTGTAAACATACCTCGTAGGGTTTTCTGGGTATGTGGGCTGTTTTTGTATGTCTGCCTTGTGTGATTTCTTTGTCTATATTATAAGACTGGAACCACCACATGAAGGATTTTATATATATAGATTATCATCCTTGCTGTTGCACTCAAGTGTCTTTTTTCACAAAAAGATACTGCTCAATATTTCAAATGCAGACAGAGACGTGAAAACACATGTCTATCTGCATCCAGAGTGGCTTCTGCACTTTGATAACTCCTGTCAGATCAGGATAACCATATTCGGACTGAACCAAACAGCTGTGGAATTAATTCTGACCAATTAAAGGTACAGTTTCAGGTTTCAGGGATGTGAAATTTACTTCTCTAGAGCAAAAACATAATATTTTTTTCTGATAAATCGTCTTCACTCTGTTTTGCCAAAGGAGTGAGAATGGCAACAGCTGTCAGTTGAAAAGGAAGCAAACATTTCCACGTGTTCCCTGAAAAATGACTGAAATGGCAGTGACTTCTGTACTTAAATGAATCGTGTTTCAAAAAAGCTTCCTCTCTCGCCATTCCAGCATTTCGGTTCATCCTTGAGCATGTATTACAAAGGGCATTCCAAACCTCTGATTAGTAGTCTAATTGCATGGTTCTGATGTTTCCCACTGACAATGGAAATCTACCAATGGGTCTAACTGCAGGCATAATAACCCCATAGGAAGATATTTGTTAACTTCGTGTTTTTTGAAAACGGAACTGCAGAGAGCTTTTTACTGCTTGGGAAAAATTCTAGTGTTTGCAAAGAGAAGTGTTCCCAATGAAATTATAAATGCTGCCAGGTTTCATATGAATAGATTTTTGAGTGTAATCGGAAGACCAGGATTTAGCGTTTGGATGATTTTATTTTAAAAAATAGGGCTTTTTGTTGTAGTCAATTGATATGAAAATGTTGAGCAAAATAGAAGTCGGTAAGAACCTTGGAAAAGTTTTAAAGTTTATGTGCAGAGCCTAGGGCAGTGTTTCCCAACCAGTGTGCCGTGGCACACTAGTGTGCCGTGAGCGATCATCAGGTGTGCCGTGGGAAATTGGAACCTCCAATACCCTTTCTTCCCCCTCCTGCCGAACACTTTTTCTTCTCCACTCGGGCTCCCTTCTTCCCAGCCTCGCTCTGCTCGCTTTGCCTTATTTTACTCACGCTGCCGTTTCTGCGGGAGGGGGGAGGGGGAAGATGTGACCCGTGTGGGCGCTACTGCGCAGACTCGCCCCATGTCTTCCTCCCTCCCCTCCACAGTGCTCTCTGGATATAGGTGAACTACAACTCCAAAACTCAAGGTCAATGCCCACCAAACTCTTGTAGTATTTTCTCTTGGTTATGGTAGTTCTGTGTGGGAAGTTTGATTCCATTCCATCATTGGTAGAGTTCAGAATGCTCTTTGATTGTGGGTGAACTGTAACTCCCAGTTGTTGAGCAATACCTTCGTGTGTGTCTTTCTGCTGTTCCTGCCAGGATATCTATGTTGAATCCATTGAAACAGGCCCAGGTTTCACACTGAGTGTTTAAATACATTTAAAAACATATTAACTATATGTATTACTGTGTTAGAGTGTCATTTTGTGTCATTTTGGTTGGTGGTGTGCCCCAGGATTTTGCAAATGTAAAAAATGTGCCGCGGCTCAAAAAAGGTGGCTCCACTTTGGAACTTCCTTTTTGGGCAGCCTCATATTAGCAAGGGAAGGTGATCTTTCAGATAACCTGGCCACAAGCCATTAAGGGCTTCACAAATCAAAGCTGGCACCAGCTTGAAAACAAATGCATTTCTTGTAAGACTAGTGTGACTCACACAACAATCTGCTGCATTTTAGTTTAGCTCAGGCCCTCTATGTCAGTGATTTTCAACCAGTGTGCTGCGGAACACTAGTGTGCCGTGAGAGATCATCAGGTGTGCCGTGGAAAATTATTTTCAAACTTCATTTATATATAAACTATAAGGCACATCTGTCCCTTTAAGAAATTGAACCATAGCAATTGAACCATAGCACTCTCGCGTCACCTAAGAAGTGACGCGAGAGTGCTATGGTCGCGCCATCTTGGATTCGCTCAGACGCGGCTAAGTAAACAAAGTTAGAGTTAGTGCTGCAGCTGCGCATCAATTGACAGTGGCAATTTGGGATCACAGCAAGACAAGCAAGTGACAGTGAGTGTATAAATACATTTAAAAACATATTAACTATATGTATTACAGTGTTATAGTGTCATTTTGTGTCATTTTGGTTCGTGGTGTGACCCAGGATTTTGTAAATGTAAAAAATGTGCCGCAGCTCAAAAAAGGTTGAAAATCACTGCTCTAGGTGTTCTGAACTACAGATCCCAGAATCCTTCACCATTGGACAGGCTTCTGGAACTTGGAGTACCAAACACCTGGAGGACCACATGTTGTACAGGCCTGGTCTAGCTGAAGCTTCTGAAAATGTCTCAAGGACAGTCTTATGATAGAGCACATTACATTATTATAATCTGTAATTTATACAGCAGTCGATTTGAAAAATCAAGCAAATTGCTACTATTGTGTTTCATCCACAATGGCAAAGATGTAACAAATATTTCTGTATGTGTAGGCAGGTAGATTGTTTAGTGGGTGGTCGATAGACTTGTGCAGAAGTGTTTATTTTTTATTTATAGGATTGAGGATTGAATATGTATTGAGATGTTTAGATGTTTAGGGAAGGTGCACTTCTTCAGTGAAGGCCCACCTTGGGGAAGAGTTGTCATAGCAACATGGCTGTAAGGCAGAGGTGGGAGGAGTCAACAGCTTTCTGCCACAGCCAAGAATAGAATTCTGGGGAAGTTTGAATTTTGACAGTTTAACTGTCAGCCCAGCTCTAGGAGAGAGCAGGTTCTGAGGGCAGTCTGGTTTTGGAGCTGTAGAGAGACAGTTCTAGTAGGCTGAGCTTGCGAGCCAGTCTGTTTGTATAGAGCCTGAGGGCTAGAGATAGGCAAGGTGCCTATAGGAGGAGAGAGGGTCTGTGTGTGAGAGAGTTACATACTGATCTAACTGAGTAATAGTACCAGTCAAACATTTTAAACTTTGTATCTTCTACAATACCAACGTAACCATGATGAGTTGAGCCTCTAAGAAGTTATAACGTATCCATCACGCTTTTGTGCCAAGCTATAAATAAACTGTTATTGTTCTTTTCATCAACAATCTCTCTCTGTTCCGTATTTTAAAAGACAAGCCTCAGAGTAAAGCAAGACAGGAAAGTGTTTTTAACCTGTCTTGTTACACAGTTTGAAGTCCCACAATAATTGGTGACAGACCCTCCTAGATAACAGATAACAACAACAGTCCTCACAATCTGGTGGCTAATCTCTTCATATTTAAGGGATCCTTAAATTAAAGTTATACAACACCCTTTTACATTAGGTCAGATACGTAATGACCTCATCGTTACAAATTTGTGGCAGCGGTGGGATCAGTAAAAGAGGGTCCACCCTGTCCAGCCGGCTCATTTGATCAGCCTCTTTACAAGACTGATTTTGCTTTTAGACTATAAGCACAGCATACAAAGAACACAGCATTAAAGAACACTACAGTGACTGAGTGGGCAATGCCACACTAAAATACTGGTATTATAAGTTTCAAACAGTGATTGAAAAGCAGACTTTGAAAAGGTTAGCATTAACGTTAACATGTTAGCATTCAATCACCAGAGACAAGTAATTTGTTAATGTTAACAAATGTAACATTATAATTCAATTAATCCATTTGATAAATAATTTAAAATTACTTTTAAAAGACAATCCTATTTCAATGAAATAAGAAACATTAATCATTATTCAAAGCAGGGGCGGTCTAAGGTAATTTTAAATGGTAGGCGAACATTATTTTGGTGCCCCCAAACATTATTTTGCCGCCCCCATGTAAAACAAATATACAATTATAATATCACAATACCATTAGTAGTATTATATTGTATCAATGTATATACAATATATTATACCATACTCATACTATATTACCGTATCATCATTATATTATACTACATTACAATATAATTATATTATAATATATTGACATTATAATATAATGTAACATTCTATTATATTATTATTATAAAATAATAAAATTATTTATTTCAATAAAATTCTCCTCTACTAAATATTTTCATGACTCCTATAAAACTCAAATAACCCAAAATAAAGTAAAATAAAATATTATATATTACTATTTTGTACAATACCACTATACTGCAATATTGTTTGTAATATTACATGTAATATAAAATATATCATTATTCTATTGTTATATTGTATTTGTATTATATTGTATGACAATATTAAGCAGAACTGTATAATAATCAACAAGAAATGCAATGTAAATGCATCAAAATCAGAATATATTACCTATCACCCAACTCATAATTCATAGGAGTCTCCCATAAGTCCAAAATTAGGATCCCAATGTAAATGTAAATAGAAAAACAGCCAAAATGTTCAAATGAGGTCGAATACAGGCAGCGCGGCCTGGGCAAACTTGGGCCCGCCCCCCTCCTTCTAAGTGTTTTGGCCTCCAACTCCCACAACTCCTCATAGCCTCAGGCCCCTCAGGTCTAGACAGAAATAGAGCTGAAGAAAGGAGGGGGAGAAGAGGTCACAGAGGAGGAGGAGGAAAGCCCTTCATTCATTCCTTCATTTACACTTCCTTCACTGATTCTTTTCTCCTTCCCTGCAAACGCGTGTGTGCGCGTGGCGGAGACAAAGGGAGAAGGGAAGCAGTCCCTGCCTGCCCGATAA
This sequence comes from Anolis apletophallus, assembly GCA_030556195.1. Lineage (NCBI taxonomy): Eukaryota > Metazoa > Chordata > Lepidosauria > Squamata > Anolidae > Anolis > Anolis apletophallus. The sequence continues at coordinate 24,158,537 of JARBWK010000009.1, read as the reverse complement.
AGAGTGCTTTGCTTACAGGCTTCTGCGCAAGGGAGCTACTGGGCATGCACGGAGGTTTTCGCGCATGTGCAGTTGCTCCTGCGCTCAACTTCAGCTCCGGAGCAACTGCGCCTGCATGAAAACTTCTGCGCGTGCCCAGAAGCGGCGTCGGAACGCACAAGGCCGGGGTCAAAAAGCAGGCAGCTGCAGCACTGTCTGAGGAACATCGGCAGGGCCAGGATGGCGCCCCATGCGGCCAGGATGGCGCCCCCTTCCCAGATGGTGCCCTAGGCGGCCGCCTACTTGGCCTATCTTGTAGGACCGCCCCTGATTCAAAGACAGTGCCGTTGGAGTTCAATGATTAAATGATTGGATTCTAAAATTACTAGTGAAAATTTCAAATGAATATTTCATTAATTATATCCATGCTCTGCTGAAAAGCTGCTGAGAAACGTCAAGTGGCAAGAGTCACTGTCAAAGATGGCCCTAGCATGGTCTACTGCAGTGTTTCCCAACCAGTGTGCCCCGGCAATTGGCATTCTCCCCCCTCCTAGCAGCAATTTCTCACTCTTTCCCTCCCCACAGATCCTCCCCGAGGCCAAGGAAGGGCTCCGTCGAATGCCAGGGCCAGGCCCGCCTTGAGGAAGCCTTCAGGAGCCTTGACTCACCATGACTCCAGCTCCCGCTCAGGGCTGCTTCAGCCTCCCGATGTTCCCAGGTTCGCTCACTGCACAATTCACCGACGTGCAGCTTCCGGCTTTGGTTGTTCTCGCGAGAAATCCAAGCCAACGTGAAAATGCCAACTCAATCAATTCCGCCCAGTGCTCTGCGTTTGCGGAGGGAGGAGAGTTTCATAGATCTGTGTGGCCTCTTTCGCTGCCTCCCTCCGCAAAAGCAGAGCACTGGGCAGAAGTGATTGAGTCGGCGTTTTCGCGTTGGCTTGGATTTCTCGCGAGAACTGCCAAAGCCGGAAGCTCCACGTCGGTGAATTGGGCAGTGAGCGAACATGGGAGCATCGGGAGACTGAAGCATTCACAGGTTTCAAAGAAACAAATTGAGCCTCTCCGCTTGGATTTTTTTTTAAAAACTATTTTACTGGATTTTTCTAGATTTACCTCCCCCGCCCACATAGGAACTGTTTATAAAAGCTTCATGACATCCATAGTTAACTGGAAGTAAGTTTCACTTAGGGTGAAATTTCACAAAGGTATGGAGAACAAGCCCTATGAGGAGCGGCTTGAAGAGCTGGGCGGCTTGAAGAGCTGGGCATGTCTGAAAAAGAGAAGGCTGTGAGAAGACATGATAGCCATGTATAAGTATGTGAGAGAAAGTCATATATATGTTATGTTCATCGAAACAGGCCTAGGTTTCACATTGAGTGTATAAATACATTTAAAAACATATTAACTATATGTATTACTGTGTTAGAGTGTCATTTTGTGTCATTTTGGTTGGTGGTGTGCCCCAGGATTTTGTAAATGTAAAAAATGTGCCGCGGCTCAAAAAAGGTTGAAAAACGCTGGTCTACTGTACCTATCAATAAAGTCTGTTGATTCTGTATCCTTTCGAATTCAATCTGTAACTCTTCTCTCATTTTCTTTTCCAAGGCCTGCACTTCCAGATGGTGCGACTGTTGCTGCATCTTAAATCTGTCATTGCATTCCTTTTTCCAGTATTCCTCTGCTTCCTGTAGCGAAGGAAAAATGTACCAAAATGTACATGTAAATATAAATAATACACTTTATTTATATTCCACTTTATCTCCCCGGAGGGACTCGGAGATTATAATATACACATATGAGGCAAACATTCAATGCTTTTTACACACAGTGAACAACAACATACAATATAGATAAAGGTAAAGGCGTTCCCATTTTATCCACAGTGAACAACAACATACAATATAGATAAAGGTAAAGGCATTCCCATTTTATCCATCTCCGGCATCTAGAGTCTATGCTCAATGCTGAAAACAGAACCAAAATAGGTAGATATGAACAATATTAAGCTATATTCAATTCTTACTTCAGTCAGAAAATTTAGCCATATCATTGTAGTGATCTTATAAATCAGCCCACTATAAGAGGATCAGAAATTAAATATTCCGGTCCGGTCAATGGCGAGGTGGCCGCACTCTGAGAGATCTCTCTTGGGGTGAAGCAGAGAAAAGGCTACTGGGGCACTAAGGCACCCGCACAAGCCTGAGAGGAAAGGGCTTGGAGCTCAAGGTCTGTGGAAAACCCTCACCGGCTAGATCCGGGACCCCTCAAGGGCCCTGAGGAAAGCCGGTTAGAGGCAGAAGAAGACCGGAGAGGTAGCCGACGGGGCTAGATCCTGCTGGAGTCAGGATCACCTCACCTCACCACGCCGACCGGACCCACACACACACGCACACTTTCTGGAGGTGAGACAAAGAGGAATACGGAGGGACGGAGTGGCGGTACGCTGAGGTGGTACTTATTCATCTACTCGCATTGCATGCTTTTGAACTGCTAGGTTGGCAGAAGCTAGAGCTGATAGTTGGGAGCTCCCCCTGACTCGTGGCTTTGAACTGCCGACCTTCTGGTCAGCAGATTTCCTGTAGCTTTAATACACAATATCAAAATGCCAAGCTTTAGTTTAAAAAAAAGGGTCTTCTGAGTATATCTCAAAGCACGAGAAGGTTCATATGGGAAAATGCAGTCCTTCAGATAACATGGACCCGAACTACGAGATAGGATAGATTGTTACCAATGAGTCATTTCAGTATTATTGCTGGCTATATACTTTGGTTCTCAGATTTATCCAAGTTGCCACAATCAGTTCTACACCCAATTACCCGGGTTGGATTTTTGTCCTCTGATGATACTATCAGCTTTTTATACGATGGCACTGATTAATATGCCTGAATTTATGGGCAGTGGGAAGATTTCCTCTTGCTGTCATCCTGCAACCCCCTCCAAACCCTTTAATCCTGTTTAAGAGACCTGACCCATTATGTTTGCAATTACCCTTTTTTGCACTCTTCAATTAGAGGAAATTGGTCTGGAAGAGAATGGGAAAGCAGCAATAAATCTTCCAAATCTCCCACAGCTTAGCCTTTTTTTTTTTACATACATTAATGCCTTTAGGTCTTCCTTAGTCAAGATGGCAATTCTTTTGCATTTGGCATAGATCTCTCCAGCTTCTAGGGACAGCATTTATATAGCTCAAATAGTCTCAGATTGAAAACAAAGACAGGAAAAGAAGTCAGGACTGTCAGTACAAATCTAACCTTGAACTCTTGATTTTTGCCTTTCTCCAGGAGATTTATGGCTCTCTGGTGAGATGCCTCCAGCTGTGCTTTCGTCTCTTGGCTCTGCTTAATGGCGTCCTGAAGATCTTGCAAAAGCTTTTCTTTCTCTCTACTGGACTGTAGTTCCTGTTGTCTGAGGGCATCTCTGAAAGCATTGGCTTGCTGTTCTAAAGTTTGCTTCAGTTCTGTGACCTTCAAATATTAGAATTGAGTGAGACTCAGTCATTGAATACTGCAATTATCTACTTAAAATTATCACAAATTCTTTTGAGCATAATGTATTCAAGAGACCTGACCCACGATCGCTGCAATCTTTGAAAAGGTAATGCTTTAACAAACTGGCACTCATGTGCTTCTACCATGCCCGGATTACCCATAAAGCCAACAAGGCCATGGCCTAGGGGCGCAAGCTGGGGGGGGGGAGCGCAGATCACGGACCAAAAATACCCAAAACTGGTCTGCACCCCTCTTTCCCCCTTTCTCATGCCCCTCCTCGCTCCTTCTCCCGGCAAAGTCTCTTCTCCGTCTCTCACTCTCTCTTGCGCTCTCTCTCTCGTGCGCGCGCTCCCCCTCTCTTGCACGCACTCTCTCTCTTGCGTGCGCTCTCTCTCTCTCACGCTCTCTCTCTCTCGCACTCTCTCTCTCTCGTGCTCGCCTTTGGAGCGAGCTTGCACCCACTGCGCTCTCCCCAAGCCTCTCGACTCCCGAGGAGACTTTCAGAGGTCAGTGGAGCTTTCCAGCCGGTAGGAATGAGGACCTTGGAGGTGGCGGGAGGTTGGCTTAAAGGGGGTATAATTCCAAGCTTTGGCCTAGGGCGCAAAAAAGTGTTAATCCGGGCCTGGCTTCTACACATTACTTAAAAAAAAAAACCTCTACTGAGATCAGAAAGCTCTGCTTGACTTGAAAAAAGGCCTATTTCCAATGCACAAATATCAATATGAGTCCAACAATTAAAGTCATGATTTCTGTTACTATGTGCTTTTGAGTTGATTCTGATTTATAACGGCACCATCATAAGCTTCTTTTTGTGAGATTTATTCAGAGGAAGTTTGCCATTGTCTTCCTCTGAGGCTGAATCTACACTGCCATATAATCCAGTTTCTAAATCTAGATTATCTGCTTTGGACTACTAGATTATATAAATCTACACTGCCATATAATCCAGTTCAAAACAGATAACCTGGATTCAGAAACTGGATTATATGGCGGTGTAGGTGGGTCCTGAGAAGGCATGACTTGACCAAGGTCACCAAGTGGGTTTCCATGGCCTAGCGAAAATTCAAATCTTGGTCCCTTGAAATACATCCAACACACTGACTTTCACATCATAGCGATTTGTGCTCAGTGTCTTCTGGATTTTGATTAAAGAAAACAAGTTGCTTTGGGTCCCTATATTGCCAGAATGATGGGATAAAAATAAAGGAAATAAAATAAAAAACTAAAAAATGATTAACCTAAACCAGAAGTGGCATCTATCCTGACTTAATCCAATGCCCTCTATTTATTCCAGTGGTTCCCAGCCTAGGTCCATGGACTACCAGTGGTCTGTAAGCACACCCAGATTACCCATAAGGCCAACGAGGCCATGGCCTAGGGGCGCAGGCCGAGGGGGGCGCAGATCACGGACCAAAAAAAACCAAAACTGGTCTGCGCCCCTCTATCCCCCTTTCTCATGCCCCTCCTCGCTCCTTCTCCCAGCAAAGTCTCTGCTCCGTCCACTTCGTCTCTCTCTCTCTCGCGGGCGCTCTCTCTCTCTCTCGCATGCGCTCTCTCTCTCTCATCCTGTCTCGCGCTCTCTCTCTCTCGTGTGCGCCTTTGGAGCAAGTTTGCACCTGCTGCACTCTCCCCAAGCCTCCCGACTCCCAAGGAGACCTTCAGAGCACAGCGGAGCTTTCCAGCCGGTGGGAATGGGGACCTTGGAGGTGGCGGGAGGTTGTCTTAAAGGGGGCGTAATTCCAAACTGTGGCCTAGGGCGCAAAAAAGTGTTAATCCGGGCCTGTCTGTAAGAATGAAAATATGGTCTGTAGCCTCACCACTATTACTCTGTGGTCTCAAAACCATGCAGCAACGAGAGTGACTGGTCTCGCAAACCCTCTAAGTGTTGAGGCAACTGGGATGTCGGGAGGAGAGAGGTTGACTACCTACAAAAGATTACTACTACTACATCAGCTCTAGATTAATAAATATGGTTTTCTGTAAGCGACAGATGGCAACTACAAGATGGCATAAGTTCTGTATCAGAAACTAGAGTTGATGTGGTCTATCCAATGCAATTTTCTGAATCAGCATCCCAAATGACCAAACTGAATCTAAAGTTGACCAAAAACTGATTTGTAACCCTTTTGGTACTAATGCTGGAGAGTAGTCCCTGGTCAAAGTGGTCCCTGTTCAAGTGGTCCCTGGTCAAAAAAAGTTTGGGAAACACTGGTTTATTCAAACCCAAGGTTTAGAACTGGAAAATCTTACAGACCTACGCATTTTATACTCTCTGAATATCAGGTGAGGGAGCTGCTGTTTTGTCTACTGATTCATGTCTGAATCACAAGTATGCATGGCCAAAAAACAGTTTCACAACTATCAGTTCATCAGGGATCAGGAGAAAGAAGGAACCAAGAGGATTATATGTGAGCCTACGGGGTCTAGACTAGGTCTTCAAACCGACAAGACTGTGCCCTCAGACTGTCCATAGCTGCTGCTTTTGTGACTGTCAGTTTGTCACTAGTTATCTAGCAGGTGGTCATTTCTCCTCAGAAGCTTCTGCCACTGCAAATGTTCCCAGGAAGCTCCTCATTTCCTGGTGAGAAAAGAATCTATTATTTAGGTTTTTTAAATTTTTAATTCTGATGTTAAATATTTATATTCGGGCCAGATAGCACTCTGGAGGTGGATCAGACAACACCATGATCAAAAGAAATATATCAAGTTAAGAAAAAATGTGCCTTACTGCTCTTGACTTGAGCAACTTATAGTAAGTGAACTTGGTAAGTAGCGTTTTCTAAGTTAATAGTGGTTGGTAAGATAGTTACAGGAATGAGGATAAGCTCCGAGGGTGGCCCAACACCTGCCCCTGCCAGGGAGCCGGTGGTGTCGCTGAGCCTAACCCCCGGGGGCCAGGACGACCTACGACCGCCGAGCCCGAGCTCTGACGACCAGGGCAATCTTCCTACCTGTCCGGCCCACATCGAGGAGGCACCCGGTGCCCCCGAGGACCACCAGCCGTGCCTGGAAGACCCACTGGAGGATTTCAACATTACGGCCATCTTGGCGTTCCCCCGGAACTCCCGAGCCCGCCGGCGCCGTGCCGCGAGGAGCTGGGGGAGTCAGCTGGAGATGGAGCGACCTAACATGGCCACCGGCCTTGAAGACGCTCCACTCCACCATGTGTCCGGCCTCGAGGAGGGAGCCGGACCCGGAGATGGTTGCCCCCCGGAAGTCCCGCCTCCGGAGGACTCCACTCCCTCTGAGAACCCCGGAAGTAACTCCCGCACGGAAGTCCCGCCCCTGGAGGACCCCAATGTCTACATAGTTCCTGTCCGGAAGCAGCAAGCCACCCGTAGGAGGAGGCGGCGCCGCCGAACACGGAAGCACCGAGCCGAGTGGGAAGCAGGAGGAGCCCCTCGCCGAGAGGACCGAGTCCCCGGGCCCAGGCCCCCAATTGGTCCATTGGATCGGCTGGAGGGGTGGAAGAGACACCCAGCACCAAGGTTGGCTAGGCCCGGGAGGATTCCCCGGACCTTTCGACCAAGGACCTTCTGGAGCTCCAGCTACCGGCAGCTGGAGCCCAGAGTGGCAACCTCAGCAGCAAGGACTGCTGCCTTGGACAGCCGGCGGACGCTCCCGACCACCCAGGGCAGACGACCTACCAGCAGTCTGCCCTCTTTGCCTTTCGCCCGCACCCTAGTGCCAGCGATCCTGCTGGGCCCTCCCCGCCTGCCTTCTTTTGACGGCGGGGTGATGTCTCAGTAGGTGTCGCTGCTGGCTTCTCCCCTCCCTCCCCCCCTCCCTCTCCCTATCCTTGTGTTCTTTACCCATGTCTATTGTACTTTTGTGTCTGTTGGTGTTGCCACTGGGCACCCAAACTCTGTAAACCACTTAGAGCCTTCGGGATGAAGCGGTATACAAATGTGAATTAATAAATAAATAAATAAAAATAAATATCTTCAATAAACCTTTCTTTCCAGATAAGACATTAACCTATGGATCCAGGCTATCCATGACTAGTCTGGGGGAGAGGGGCCCACAATATAACCCCAGAGACACCTCCTGAACATGGACCAGTCTCTTAATTTACAATATAAAGTGGAGCTGTCACTAAGATAGTTTTGGTTCAATGTTACTTTGCAGCCTGCTTCAGAACAATGAAAACAGCTGTTTGATAGAATTTTTTTTTTAAATGCAGAATTCAAAAAGGTAGTGTTGGTCATCGCATTTACAGTGTTACAAAGATAATCCACATGAATATGTGCTGATATATACTCTGGATCAAAGCACTTGCTACACATTGAAAATTCCATGAAGCAAGCAGATGTGTAACTTAAGAAGGCCCATCTATATGATGTTTTAGTATCATGGGATGTGTATTTATTGTTGTTAACTGTGGACAAGTCAACCTGTGACAACTCTTGGGATGGGATGGATATATAGTGGGGGGGGGGGGAGTATTTAGTCAGATACCAATTGTACAAGTTCTCCCACTTAAAATATGAGAGAGGCCTGAAATTGACAACTAAGAGAGACAACATGAGAAAACACATCTAGAAAATCACATTGTCTGATTTTTAATGAATTTGCGTGTGCAAGGGTGACACACCTCGCACTAAGGACAATAACACAGACACAAGTGGTTGGATGAAAATGGCCACAACTCATTTATTGAAAACAGGAACAAAGGGTTGGCGGCCACGCATGGGTCCTGGATCAGGGTCGTACAGCCCCCACGAATGTCCAAAGGCGTATGCAAGCCTGGGGTGCGAGCGGCCCAATGCCTGTCCATGGAAACTCGGTACCCCAGGGGGCCTGGGCATTATCCCCCTTACAACCAAGGGGCGATAAGCCAGTCTGATCCAGGGGCCATGCCACACACCAAACACAGAGTTGTGACAAAGAACATAATAACACATAACCATGAACAATGCAACAATGACATGAAGAGTGAACAAAATGGACACCAACAAGCAATGCAATAAGTAGGGAGGGTGGGAGGAAAAATATGAGAGAGGCCTGAAATTGACAACTAAGCCAACTTAAATAGGCTGCCCAGGCGGAAGTGCAGGCCAGCCGGTGCACAGAGGGGGCGGGACGGGGCCAGCCCTGTCATTGGCCGGCTGGCATTTGGTGGCGGGAAACTTTCCCGCCACCTCAGGGGCTTCTGGGAAGGAGGAGCCCCTGCATCCCCCCGCAAGATGGCAGTGAGGGCGACCCTGCCCCACAACCCGCTCGGCCGTTAAGTCGGCCAAGCACATTATTTGCAAATTATGGTGAAAAATAAGTATTTGGTCACCTACAAACAAGCAAGATTCCTGGGTCTCACAGACCTGTAACTTCTTAAGAGGCTCCTCTGTTCTCCACTCATCACCTGTAGTAATGGCACCTATTTGAAATTGTTATGAGTATAAAAGACACCTGTCCACAACCTCCAGTAGGCACACTCCAAACTCCACTATGGTGAAGGCCAAAGAGCTGTCAAAGAACACCAGAAACAAAATTGTCACCCTGGACCAGACTGGGAAGACTGAATCTGCAATAGGCAAGCAGCTTGGTGTGAAGAAATCAACTGTAGGAGCAATCATTAGAAAACGGAAGAGATACAAGACCACTGATACTCTCTCTCGATCTGGGGTTCCACGCAAGATCTCCCTGTGGGGTCCAAATGATCACAAGAACGGTGAGCTAAAATCCCGGAACCACACGGGAGAACCTAGTGAATGACCTGCAGAGAGCTGGGACCAACATAACAAAGACTACCATCAGTAACACACTATGCCGCCAGGGACTCAGATCCTGCAGAGCCAGACGTGTCCCCCTGCTTAAGCCAGTATGTGTCCGGGGTCGACTTAAGTTTGCTAGAGAGCATTTGGATGATCCAGAAGAATATTGGGAATATGTCATGTGGTCAGATGAAACCAAAGTAGAACTGTTTGGCAGAAACACAACTCGTCGTGTTTGGAGGAGAAAGAACGCTGAGTCCTAAGATAGTATTGGCAAGGTTTGTGTTCAAAGTTCCATTTAAGAAAGAGTTATCTATCTTTACTTTAGAGCTAAATACACATGAAATATTATTCTGAGCTGAGATGTAAATACAGGCAGTCCTCAAGTTACAAACATCCAAGTTACAAATAATTCATGGTTAAGAACGAGGATGAGACAAGAGAACATGAGAGAAATCTACCCCTCCAAAGAGAAATTCACTCCAGAAAGAATTATCACGGAGGCAAAGCTGTCTAAACTTGATACTTTTGCACCAATCCTTGTTTCCAGAACAAGCCAAAATTTTCAAAATTAATTTGTCACAGGCACAGAAAGTGAGGTGAGATCTCATGAACAGGGACACAGACAACAAAACATACACCAGAGGGGTGTTAACCCTTCCTCATTTTATCCAAATCAGGGCTGTCCAACTGGCGGCCCCGGGGCCGGATCCGGCCCCGTAGCCTGTTGGACACGGCCCCACCTATGCCCTCAGCCGCCATTTTTAAATTTTTTTTAAAAAAATCGATTTTTTTTTTAAAAAATGGCGGCCGGGGGGGGGGGGGGGGCAGGGAGGAGGAAGAGAGCTAGCTCCTCCTTTTCGGCACCCCCCCTCCCTACCTAGGGCGGGGGAGCCGCCGAAAAAGGGCAGAAGGCGGCGCCAAGAGCAGCGCGTCACAGGCCTGGCGTGACGCGCTGCTCTTGGCACTGCCTACTCCTCCTTTTCGGTGGCTCCCGGCCTAGGAAGGAGGGGGCGCTGAAAAGGAGGACTAGGCGGTGCCAAGGGGCAGCGCGTCACGCCAGGCCTGTGACGTGCTGCCGTTGGCGCCGCCTTCTGCCCTTTCGCGGCTCCCGGCCCTAGGAAGGGAGGGGGCGCCGAAAGGAGGAGTAGGCGGTGCCAAGGGGTAGCGCGTCACGCCAGGCCTGTGACGCGCTGCTGTTGGCGCCGCCTTCTGCCCTTTTTCGGTGGCTTTAGGAGGGGGCGGGGCCTGGCCTGGGGGCGGGGCCTGGGGGCGGGGCCTGGGGGCGGGGCCGAGTGGCCCCGCAGGTCATCAGTGACCTCTTATCCGGCCCTGGACCCGCCAGAAGTTGGACAGCACTGATCCAAATCATTCACACACACATGTACACACATGAATGTGGTTGGAATCACATTTAAAATATGTACCTGTTCTGACTTACATACACATTCAACTTAAGAACAAACCTACAGAACCTATCTTGTTCGTAACTTGGTGACCGCCTGTACAGGTTTCGCTTTAGCTTTCCCCAATGTAGATTTCCCAGGTTTTATGGAACTCTTGGCTACAAGGGCTGGGGATGATGAGTGCTATAGTTCTACAGTGGCTGCGAAACCATGGTTGTGGGAGGAGGACCTTGCACCCCACAGCTAAATAAGTTGGTCATTATGTTTATGTACACCAGGGGTGCCCACACTTTTTCAGCATGTGAGCTACTTCTATAACAACCAAGTCAAAAAGATCTACCTGGCGCGCTCCCGCCCCTCTGCCGCGCGCTCCCGCCACGCACGCGCTCCTGCAGCCACCTTCCATTCGCGCGGGGCTTCTTCCCCCAATGAGGCTTTAGTGGGCGGGCCCTGGCGCTCGTCTCTTGAAACGGTATGGTGACGTGACCGCCCATTGGTTGCTCCTGGGGGGGGGGGCAGGAGCAAGGTGAAGGTGCGCGCAGGGATAGGATGCGAGGCTGCAGGAGGGAGGGTGTGTGTGTGAGAGAAGGCCTCGCCAGAGGAGGATGGTCCCCACGGTGGGGGTGCAGCTGACGAGCGCGCCCTCGACGCCGGTGAGTGAAGCCTGGATGGGGCCCCGCTGCCGCCGAGGGCCAAGGCGAGAGAGAGACAGGGTGGAGCGTGAGGCGGGGCCCCGTCCAGGCTTCACTCACCGGCGTCGAGGGTGCGCTCGTCAGCTGCAGCCCCACCGCGGGGACCAGGGCCGTAGCCAGGATTTTGTTTCGGAGGGGGCTGAGTTTGGTTCGGGGGGCTGAGACTGGGTGGAAGAGGGTCTACCCTAGCAAATCTTTTGTATTGTTATCCCAATAACCCCATTAATGTGGGATATAATGAGAATGGTGATCAGATCATGATATGAATAAACATAACAGTTTAAATAATGTACCAGTAAGGCCTTTTCACGGACCACCCTGAGAATTTCGGGGGGGGGGCTGAAGCCCCCTTAGCCCCCCCCCTGGCTACATGCCTGGCGGGGACCATCCTCCTCCGGCGAGGACTTCTCTCTCACACAAACACACCCTCCCTCCCACAGCCTCGCATCCTATTCCTGCGCGCACCTTCGCCTTGCTCCCGCCCCCCAGGAGCAACCAATGGGCGGTCATGTCACCACACCGTGTCAAGAGACGAGTGCCAGGGCCCGCCCACTAAAGCCTCATTGGCAGAAGAAGCCCCGCATGGGTGGAAGAAGCTCTGGGCGGGCTGAAGGTGGCTGCAGGAGTGTGTGCGCAGCGGCACGCGCACAGGGCAGGAGCACCCCAACTGAGTGCGAGCAACCTCATATGGACTGCGAGCAACCTCATATGGATCGCGATCGACTTCCTGGGCAGCCCTGATGTACACATTTGGTAATCACAGTGCTGAGTTGTACATATGTAACTGGCTTGTTATTTAAAGGAATGCATTTGTTACAAAATATCAATACAGAATTTGCCACTGTACTTGAGCTTGCAATTCTGCCTTTTGGTAGTACCATTCCTCTTGCAAAGCTTGCATTTCCTTGTTTTTCTCTTTCTGGAAGCCTGCAAGTGTCAGCCTGTCTTCTCCTGGCGCCCCTCCCGAGTCCAACCTTGAAAAAACAGCATTTATCTTGTTAAGAAAAGAATATTAACATATTTCAATGGAATACTTCCCAGACATGTCAAGCACAAGGCTACCTTGTTATGAAGGTTATTGCTCTTGGCAAAAGCTCGGCACTGCTGTGACTCCCTCCCCACCCCAATACCTTTGTTTCTCTTCATTTCTGTTACTGGTTGGAGTTGAAGGGTTTTCTCTGCCTTTCGCTCTCTCTTTCTGATGCTTTGACACATCTTTCTGTTGTGCAAATGCCTCCTGCAACTAAAGGATAAATGCAAAGATAAATCCTTATTATTAAGGAGCTGTTGTAGTTTATACACATTCTCTTCTACATTAAACAGAATAAAAATTGAGAATAATTGTACGTTCCCTCCCTTGCCACCAATTTCCAACCCACTGTTTTTAGTGAGTCATTAGGAGCAGAAAGTCCCCATAGCTGAAAATAATGAGATCTCCGTAATCTTGTTACTTGCAATGAATTCCTGTGTCTGGATAACAAGAACAACATATCAAAATCAATGCAGCACGCAGCATCTGGATGTATGTGTAGTAGCAATAACAAACAAGTAATACTAAAAGAGTATTTTAAGGCAGTCAGGGGTGACTGGAATGAAACTTTTAAAGCTCTGTGATGTTTTCTTATACTTAAAAAAAAATCATGATTAGTGCAACATTATTAATTATGTCAGTATCCTTGGTAACACTGTCCTTAGTAACAATAACAACAGTTTAAAAATGGCTACAGTGCATAACAGTGATGGGCATGGTTATTTTTTGTTGTTGTTGTTGTTGTTGTGTCCCTTTGAGTAATTTCTGACCGATGAGAGCTTAAAGCAAACCTAACACAGTTTTTCTTGGCGAGATTTGTTCAGAAAATTTTTGTCATGGCTTCCCATGTTTTGTCCAAGATCATCCAATAGGTTTCCATGGCCAAGGGAGGATCTGAACCCTGATCTCCCAGAATACTAATCCAGCATGCAAACCACTACACATACTGGATCTGGTGACAAAGTACTTTCCTTTAACAGCAAAATTAACTTTCCCAACTTTTCCTACCATCTATTTTTTCAGTTAATATGACGAAGAACTGGGTTGCTGGGAGTTTTTCCGGCTGTATGGCTATGTTGCAGCAGAATTCTCTCCTAACGTTTTGCCTGCATCTGTGGCTGGCATCTTTAGAGGTTCTGTTGGCAGTGAAGCAAGTGGAGTGTATATATACCTGTGGAATGTCCAGGGTGGAAGGAAGAAGTCTTGTCTGTTTAAAGAATGTTGCAATTAGCAAGCTTAAATTAGCATTTGAGTAGCCATGGAGTTTGCAAAGTCAATCAGTGAGGATATCTGCATAGACTAGCTTGGCCTTTGTTGCCTGGAGGCATCCTCTGTTTGGGAGGTATTAACTGGTCTTTGTTTATTGTCTGGTGCTCTCCTGTTTCTGAGTGGTGTTCATTATTTACTGTCTTGATTCAGGTGTGTTAAATATATATATATAGATAGATAGATAGATAGATAGATAGATAGATAACCAGATTGTGTTCATTTTCATGGTTTCTTTCTGTTGAAAGTATCCATGTGCTTGTGGATTTCAATGGCTTCTCTGTGTAGTCTGACATAATGGTTATCAGAGTGGTCCAGAATTTCTGTGTTCTCAAATAATCTTCTGAGCCCAGGTTGGTTTATCATGTGATCTGCTAAAGCTGACTTCTCTGGTTGAATTAGTCTGCAGTGCCTTTTGTGTTCTGCAGTGACTTCTGTAGTGGTTAGAGCAGGGTTGCCCAGGAAGTCAATCGCGATCGACGAGTCGATCCCGAGACGAAATCAGGGTGATCTTAGGCAGATGGGGCGCTTCTGCCGTGCGCGCACACCCTGCGCGCAGCGCTCCTTCCGCCCGTGGGGCATTGCGGAAACAAGGGAGTGCGAGGCTCCCTCGTTCCCGCAATGCCCCGCAGGCGGAAGAAGCACCACTCGGGCGGAAGGCTCCTGCCACCCACGCATTGCCTCTTTCCGCCCGTGAGCCACCTCTTTCTGCCCGCGGGGCATTGCGGGAACGAGGGAGCATGAGGCAGGGCCTCCGGAGGCTTCGCCTTGCACTCCCTCGTTCCCGTAATGCCACGCGGGCGGAAAGAGGCGGCGCGCAGGTGAAAAGAGGCGGCGCGGGCGGCAAGAGCCTTCTGCCCGCATGGCACTTCTTCCGCCCAAGAGGCATTGCGAGAATGAGGGAGCCTCGTGCTCCCTCATTCCCGCAATGCTGCACGGGCGGCAGGAGTGCGCGCGCGGCGGCACCAGAGAGTAGATCTTTTTGACTTGGTTATTTAAAAAGAAGCTTGCATGGTGAAAAAGTGTGGGCACTCCTGGGTTAGAGGATCCCTTTTATCCTTTGCTGAATGTACAAACAATCAAGAGCCAGTTAAAACCTCCCAGAGGGTGCCTCCAGGCAACAAAGGCCAGGCTACCTCTATGAAAATACCCACACTGATTGACTTTGCAAACTCCATGGCTATTAAAATGCTAATTCAAGTTTGCTAACTGCAACAGACAAGGGTTCTTCCTCCCACCCTGGATATGCTTGATACACACACACACACACACACACACACACACACACACACACACACACACACACACTACACTTGCCTCGTTGCCCACAGAACCTCTCAAGATGCCAGCCACAGAAGCAAAGAAAACACCAGGAGAGAATGCTGCTGGAACATGGCCATACAGCCTCAAAAACTCACAGCAACTCAGTGATTCTGGCCATGAAAGCCTTCAACAATACAAGATGAAGTACTTTTTGCTTCGCCTCTTGTCACAACTGCCTTACACCCCATTTTTGAGAAGGCAGGATATAAAGTACAGTAACTATTCTTTACTGGGCTAATTTCAGTCAGATTGGTGTGGATGAGAACATAGTCAAGATCTAGTAGCTTTGTGTTTCTCTTTCAAACTTAATTCTCTTGGTCTTCCTTGAAACTATTTGACCCTTGGGACCAGGATACAAATGACTACATCCATTTGACTCATTCCCTTTGTTAGTCTCACATGAAGAGAGACACTGTTCAACAGTTTTCGTAATTTAGATGGATTCATATCCAGACACTCAGAAATGGCACAGCTTAAGGACACAGTCAATGCACGTGAGGAAAGGAGCATAAATCATACATACAAAACTAAAAGCAGAAGTATGGTAATCTAATATGGATGTGTTAAATAGCACTGAGCCAAAACGATCCATCCAAGATTCAACTACATGGTTGAAAATAGGTTCTGTGTTCATATATTTTTATGATTGTGCCCATGCTCATAAGCTCACAAGAGTAATTTTACACTCTTGAAAGCGGCTTGTTTTGTTGCTATATGCCTTCAAGTTGACCACAACTTACTAGTGACATTCTCATAGGGCTTTCTTGGCAAAATGTGTTCGGAGATTTAATATTGCCTTTCTCTGAAGCTGAAAGAATGTGATTTGAACAGTGGGTTTCCATGTCTGAATGGGGATTTCAGCCCTAGTCTCCCTGAGCTCCAATCTAACAGTAAAACAACCTCTCACCATATGGGATCTCAGTCAAGCAAATCCACAAACTCTGGAAAGTTATGTAGCCCATCTAAGGCAGTGTTTTTCAACCTTTTTTGAGCCGCGGCACATTTTTTACATTTACAAAATCCTGGGGCACACCACCAACCAAAATGACACAAAATGACATTCTAACACAGTAATACATATAGTTAATATGTTTTTAAATGTATTTATACACTCAGTGTGAAACCTGGGCCTGTTTCGATGAACACAACATAGATATCCTGGCAGGAATGGCAGAAAGACACAAACTTCCCACACAGAACTCCCATAAAAAAGAGAAAATACTATAAGAATTTGGTGGGCATTGACCTTGAGTTTTGGAGTTGTAGTTCATCTATATCCAGAGAGCACTGTGGACTCAAACAATGTTGGATCAGGACCAATTTTGGCTTGAATACTCAATATGCTGAAATGTGAACACAGATGGAGTTTGGGGAAAATAGACCTTGACATTTGGGAGTTACAGTTTCTGGGATTTATAGTTAACACACAATCAAAGAGCATCCTGAACTCTTGCAACAATGGAATTGAACCAAACTTGGCATATTGAACTCTCATTGCCAACAGAAAGTACTGAAAGAGTTTGCTTGGGAAAAAGTGTTCGGCAGGAGGGAGAAGAAAGGGTATTGGAGGTTCCAATTACCCACGGCACACCTGATGATCACTCATGGCACACTAGTGTGCCACGGCACACTGGTTGGGAAACACTGATCTAAGGAAACTTAGGCAGCCTCCATTCTATATAATCCAAGTCAGTTCTCTTCAAGTTCAAGACACTATCTTGAACTTAATCATCCGTTCAGAACAGTTTCTGGCCCATTGCTTTTGAGGTACCGCCTGCCTGTGTTGCTTCTGAACTGGTTTTATTTGACCAGCAACTCTCCTGAAAATGGGAATACTACTGCTGCTACTAATACTGATGATGGTGTTGGTGGTGATGATGATAATAAAAATAATGTTTTCTTCATTCAGCCCATTGCCTCCAGGCATTCATTTGAGGAGACACACTATCCTTAGCTATTTTTGAAGGCATGGAGAAATATATTTGAGTGTCATCAGCATACTGATAGCATCCTGTCCCATGCCCGGATTACTCATAAGGCCAACGAGGCCATGGCCTAGGAGCACAAACCGAGGGGGGGGGGGGAGATCACGGACCAAAAAAACCCCTCGTCCGCGCCCCTCTTTTTCCCTTTCTCATGCCCCTCCTCGCTTCTTCTCCCGGCAAAGTCTCTGCTCCGTCTCTCTCTCTCACACACACACTCTCTCTCTCGTGCGTGCTCTCTCTCTTGCTCTCTTTTTCTTTCTCGTGTGCGCTCTCTATCTCGCATGCTCTCTCTCTCTCGTTCACGCCTTTGGAGTGAGTTTGCACTTGCTGCGCTGTTCCCAAGCCTCCTGAATGACGAGAAGACCTTCAGAGCACAGCGGAGCTTTCCAGCCAGTGGGAATGCATGGGGACCTTGGAGGTGGCGGGATGGTGCCTACTCGCCTTTCATCTTCTGCTCCGGAGGCACCATGGCGAAAGCCAGCCAAGTGTGGGTCTGAGTGGTGTGTGTATGGGAGGGGCGTAATTCCAAAGTGTGGCCTAGGGCGCAAAAAGTCTGGGCCTGTCCTGTCCATGCCTCCAGACGATATCTCCTAGCAGTTTCATGTAAATTTTAAAAAGCATTGCGGATAGTATGGCACCTTGTGGGATGCCACATAACAGTTCCTTTTTAAGGGGCGGCTTACCCCCAAGCATCACTATCTGGAAGCTGCCTGCGAGGTACAAACTGAACCGCTGCAACACAATGCCTCCGATTCCCAGATCCCCCAAGTGTTCCAGAAGGATAACCTAGGATTAGTCCTGCCTTGCATCTCCACTAAACATGCAACTGAGGGTGAGAAAGGCCTTTCCTGAAGGTCTCAGAGCTTGGAAGAATAATCTTTTTAATTGTTGGTTTTTATCTTTGTATCAGCCCCTTTGTTTCCCTACATTCCATTTTTGTTGTTCCACTTTTGACAGGGGTATTTGTTTGATTTTTGTAAGGAACCATTTAATTAATGGGGTGGTGATGATAATGATCTCCTTCCCATCCTTTGCTTTCACTTCTATTTCCCCGGAGATTGCCACGTGTACCATTAAAGCACAGTTATGCTCGACATATCATGATCTAATTGTCAGTTTGAATCTTAAACTCTCATAGTATTTTTACATCACCATATTCTATAACTTTTTCAGACTTAAGTTGCCACCAGTTCTTTGTGGAGGGAAAATCCATTTTGGGGCATATATCACAACACATCACTGTAGCCACTTCATCACGGCATTTTAAAAATTCAATCTGCACAATTTTGCCATGCAAACTGTTGTAATTGAGCCTTCAGCGTCTCCTGCCAGTAGTGATAAGGAAGATGCTAAGTCAGTAGTATGGAATGGGGTGTGGCTCTGAGTAATCAAGACACTGGAGCTGGGAGAAAGAGGGCTGCTAGTGATTCTAGCCTTGAGGGTTTGGAGCAGAGAAAGAAGATCCGGCAGATACTTAGAGCTCCTTCAGATTCTGAAGCCTTTGAAGGTTTTTCTGGGAATGAAGAAATAGGGTCAGAGGAAAGTGATACTGACCTAGACTGGACTTTGGTTCAGGAAGTAAGGGACGTCTAACACTGATACCTTCCTAGGCTTTGATAGCGATTCGGATTGGCCTTCTGAGGCTCCAGGGACAGACTGGGATACTTTAAGTTTCCAGGATCATTGGCAAAATTGGAGAAATGCACAAGGCACAGCAGCTGCAGGAAATGAAACAACTGCTGCCCCTGATCAAGGGGAGTCTTCAGCCAAGTCCGACATTTAAGGGCTATATAATGAATGGGTTTATGAGGCTGCCTTGCGGCGGTCAAAGAGTTTATCTGGTACTTTTGTCTGGCGTTCCTGTGACCTTTGGCATCTTGGCATCGTGTGTCTTGTTCCTGGTTCCAGTTACTCGTGAGTTATGGGTTACTCCACTACCTTTTTGGGATGAGTTACTACGGCTGCTCTGCTACTGTTGGGGAAAGGTGGGGGTGGGGGGTTGGGATTCAATGTTTTTTTGTCTAGTTGCTCCCGTGTATTCCTGTGGCGGGGTTTTATCTCCGCTGAATCTGCTGAGTTCCAGCTGCAAGTTTGGTATTGTATGACATGGAGGGTGGTTGAGACTGTGTTTTATGGGGACTCTGATATGTGTTATTCCTGTATACTCAGCTCCTGTGATCCTTGGACTGTCTCCTCTTTTCTCCTCTGTCATTCTCCTGCCCTTGACCTTTGGACCGGCTTACGACTACTCTTCTGGATCTTCCCACATCGGACGTCGCAGACGGACATCCTGATTTTGTTTTGCATCGTCCTTCAGGGTTTTTGTTAGGTTTCCTGGGATTTTTGAGGGTTTTTAGCCGAGTTGGCTGCTTTTTTGTTCATCCCCTTTTCATTTGATTGTTCAATAAACTTTTCGTTACCCCCTTTTACATCTGGGTTTGGCTTACTTGGTCTCTGTGCTACGACACAAACTGATATGGTAGTCAACAGATGCATCCTTTTCTTCATGCAGGATGCCTGCTTTTTCATGTCAAAATTAGTTTGAAGAGGTGGGGAAGGTTTTTCATTTCTGCCTGTGATGCACATTAATGTTAATGTATCCCCTGGGAGGTGCTGCAGCTTCTGAGCTCTGATACCAAAGTGAGCAAAGGTTGCACAGAATAATTTTAAAAACAAAATGCTAGGGATTATACCTTTGTACTTCTCTAAATAAAAGAAAAATGCACCCAACCCCCAGTTCCTGCAAATCAAAAATTTATAGAGAAAACTGAGCATGTTGACTCCAGTTGTGCCTTATAGGTGAGGAAGACATCAGCGAAGAAACCAAATGATTCAACACAGTGTACACGCAAATGGCAAAATCAGATTAACTGGGAAGGGATTAACTCAGAAATTCAAACAAGGCTGTAGTGAAGGCAGACAGCAAGGCTAGAATCCATTTGAAGGAAAGAAAGCAGCTTGTAATATGTCTACCCTGGGGGGTATTTTGCCTTTGGTAAATAGATTTTTCAGCCTTTAGGAAAGATACCTGCAAACCTGCTTGACTGGGATGACTAATGTTAAAGGAAAGGAAATTCACTCCTGAAAGGAAAGGAAATTCACTCCTGTAACGTTTTATCAGGGGAAAAATGTGTCTCCAATGAAGCTTTCTCACCAATCCTTCTTTCCACAACAAGCCAAATTTTACAAAATTCACTTCTCACACGAACAGAAAATGAGGCGAAGTCCTCCAAATGTGGCACAGACAGCAAAACAAACACCACAGGGGTGTAAACCTTTCCCTATGATATCCAAAGCTTTTATTACACTATGAATCATCACACAGTTTAAGATCATCTGGAGAGGCCCTGCTCTCGATCCCACCACCGTCGCAAACGTGACTGGTGGAGACGAGAGACAGGGCCTTCTCAACAGTGGCTCCCCGTCTGCAGAATTCCCGCCCCAAAAGACATCAGATTGGCCAACTCCTTCCTGTCCTTTACAAGAAAACTCAAGACTTGGCTGTGGGACCTTGCGTTTGACCATTGAACAGCAGCTTGAATGAAGAAGACATAAGCAATTTCGAAGTGACAATTGGCGTGTTTTAACAAGTGTTTATTCAATATTTTGTTTTAATGAATGTAATGAGTCAGGGTTGGCCCGTTGGTCAGTCACCACTGACCGTTCCTTTTTCGGTGTGGCAGGACAGGCTATCCCATCATGCCACCAAATTTGTCAGGGCTCGGACCCCTTGATCCTTACAGTAAATACGCTGCCACCAAATAACGTAATGAAGTATATAAAGAAGGCTTCCAGGCTCCTTACAGTATGTTAACTGTGGCAGGGCAGGTCTACTTTGCAAATCTTACCACTGCCACTAACATGTAAGGAACGAACCCTTACTCTGGGCAGTAAGGCTTTCTTCCCACTGTGGTAGGGTAGGTATTTTCCCTTGGAGCCCCACCAACAGATGTTCAAACTGCCACCAGTTAATATATTTGCTGCCACCAATTGTATCAGATCAGCCACCGATGTGAGGGTTCGTTCTTTTAAGGCTTGTGTTTTAAAAAGAACGACATTGAGAGGTGTTGTAATAAAGATGTTCAACAGTTTATTTTATAACAGAGTTCAGAGCTTAGTTGGTTGCAAAAAAGTCTCCTAAGAGGTACAAATCTTGCGGTTACAACGTTTCAACAATAGGGTACAGTTTCCACTGTACTTCCTAACACAGAACCAAGCAGTCCTAATAACTAACTGCTCCAGCAGGTAAATAGCCAACTATAGGCTTTACCTATCTATTTAAGTTAGTTTTCTACTCTAACTTGGACAAAGTTTGTCTTTCACCTGGGTTTCTCAAACCCCTAACCGAACTGCTTTCTAAAAGCTCCGAAAGACAGCTTCCCTCCCACCAACCGACAAAAACAACTGACTTATTTTAAAAATCTGAAAGTTCTAAAACAGGTGCAGCTCTAACTTCCGCCTCCACGGCAACCGCCTTCACAGGGGCCTGCTGCTCCAACATTCCCCGCCAACCCTCCGTGGCTTGCCAAACATTTCACCATCAAACGTATAGGCAAATAAGCAATAACAAACTATACATTGATCTTGCAACAAAACAACACGACTTCATCACAATGAATGTGTCGACTGTTTTTATCATTATGATGGCACTGAATGGTGTTTGCTGTGAGGCCGCTCTGAGCCCCCCCTCGGGGGTGAGAAGGGTGGGATACAGGTATATTAAATAAATAAATAAGTAAATAAATATGACCCGTTCCAACTTATATACAAATTCAACTTAAAACAAATCTACAGAACCTACTTTGTTTAACTTGGGGAATGTCTGTACATATCCTTGGGACTGGCAAAAGTTAGATGGTGGCCACCAATGGATTACCAGTGAATTCCAATTTCATGGCACCATTCCCATGCCCTCAATCTCTTTCAAAGCTAATTTAGTTGGGAGGAAAAGGCTGACAGTGACTACCATGAAGCAGTTCAGGCTTCTTTCTTCCTGCCCCAAAGGTTTTGATCCTTCTGCTGGGCTGCTAGGACTTCTGTTCCAATAGACAGTGGCGTTTTGCTCTGGGACTGAATAAGGCCAATCTAATTCATACAGGACATGGTTGACAAAATGTATGCTGTAGTGTGCTTGTCAGATTTTATGATAATTGTGCAAATGCATATAATGTTTACAACTTTGAGGAAGTAGTTCAGAAAGCTTTTAAAGAACATGTCTTGTGAATGTCTGTTCTATTCTGCTGAAAATAGATAACAGTAACACACTTGGCCAGGAAAACAGTATAGCAGAGGAAATTATTTTGCAAAGAGGGCTAAGTTATATTGAAGTTATGGCTGCTTCACGTTTTGCATATTCACTGTGATGCAATGTTAAGTGCAGCCGGGCCCCTACTGTTTGGAGGGATGGGGCATCAATCATAACTGGAAAGAGGAGCAACAAACTATATGAAGTTGCCCTTGCCTCTGGTGATCCCTTTGCTTTACTTTTCGTGATTCTACTCTCTGCCCTATCATCCCAACTGACTAAACAAAAAGTTTTATCTCTCAAAACAAATATTCAGTACCTTTTTTCTCTGACCACTATTTTTGCCGAAACAGTAAGCTGCTTTTTTTGACGATGCAGCCCTTCTCACCCATTCAGAAGCAGCCCTGCAGCACCTAACATCCTGCTTTGCAGCAGCTACAGAACTGTTTTGGGCTGGAAGTCAGCTTGAAGAAAACGGAGGTCCTCTACCAGCCTGCACCACAGGAAGAACACCATCATCCCCACGTCAGCATAGGCAAATCTGTTCTTAAGTCCGTTCAGCAGTTCACCTACCTGGGAAGCATCATCTCTTCAGACGCCAAGATTGACAAAGAGATAGATCACAGATTAGCAAAGGCATATAGTGCATTTGGAAGGCTTCACAAAGGAGTCTGGAGCAACAAGCACTTGAGGCAAAGCACCAAAATCAGTGTGTACAGAGCTATCGTACTCTCTATTCTCCTCTATGGGTCTGAAACATGCGTCACCTATCGCCAACACCTACGACTCCTCGAGGGCTTTCATTAGCGCTGTCTTCGCACAATCCTAAATATACACTGGACCGATTATGTGACTAATGTTGCTGTCCTTGAGCAAGCAGGGATCACCAGCATTGAGGCCATGCTATTGAGAACACAGCTGTGCTAGGGAAGGGCACGTCTCTAGGATGGAGGACCACTGCCTCCCAAAGATACTACTCTATGGTGAACTTACCACAGGTCAGCGCAAGAGAGGCATCCCCAAAAAGAGATATAAGAACTCCCTGAAACATCATCTCAGACTAGGCCAGATTAATCACCAACAATGGTCCACCCTGGCCTCACATCGGGAGGCTTGGAGACACACTATCCACAGTGCTGCGGTCTCTTTTGAGAAGACACGCCGAATGGGTCTCGAAGAGAAACGACAACGCAGAAAGAACCGCAACTTGGAAACAACATCACCCAAGGAGACTTTCTGCTGTGCTTTCTGCAACCGAACTTGCCTATCTCAGATTGGCCTTTTTAGTCATCAACACGCTTGTAAAAGCGTGGGATGAGTCCTTCCTAAAGAATCTTTGTTCGTGAAGTAATGCCGAGAGAGAAATAATATTCAAGTCACTTAAACCTTTAGCTTTCACCTAGACATGCAATTTGCTGTGTACCAGCTTAGATTCCATAATGGGAGTAAAGCAGGGTGTAAATTAAGTAATCAATCAAAAAAGGCTGAATTCCAACAATAGAGGGAATTGAACCAAACTTGACACACAGAACTGCCATGACCAACAGAAAATACTGGAAGGGTTTGGAGTTATACGTAGTTTATCTACATCCAGAGAGAACTGTGGACTCAAACAGTGATGGATCTGGACCAAACTTATCATGGATACTCAATATGCCCAAATGTTACTAAAATTTCCAGACTTAGACTTGACTATATACAGTGTTTCTTTTCCAGCTGTGAATCTGAATCGCTTATATTTAGTATTTTTTCCTGCACTTTTTCATTAGTTTCGTATAGCAAAATGATCTTGCAAGTTGAATCAGAAGAGACATATGTGCCAATCAGAAGAGCATCCTCCTGCCATGATCTTCCAAATGCATCACTACAAACTAGTGCAAACATTACCTTTATCTGCAGGTAAAAGCAGACAATGAATGTGTTGTAGTTGAGTCTGGGACCTCAGGTACTACTAGGAGGACAGGGCTGTGTGAAGAGGATACTGTGTCGTGACAGAATGGGTGGGTCTGTGAGTTCTTCAAACAAAGTCAAGGTTAGATAATACTAGCAACACTAGTTCAACACAAAATATGCATTCAAAAGTTCATTTATATATTCAAAACATCATAAAACAGTGACAATCATATTCTTATACATAACTATAAGCATCCATCACAATACCGTGTCCAGGGCAACACAATGTCTATAAGGAGTGAATCTCAGTAAGTCCAGTCCGTGCACCTTAGGGCCAATCGTCCAAAGCTCAATCTGAGCATAACACAGGTAAAGGGATGCGTGGAAGTAATCCAAAACCATAGACCGCAATGAACCGGAGCCAGTCAATCCAAGGCTCCTGGGAATGAAAGTAAAGCAAGCCGGGCCGCTGAATTCCGTTTCGTGGTCTTTTTCAAAGGCTAGATATCCATCAATATGGTTCCAGTCCAAAGTAAAGGAGAATCCAACCGCAATTACCTGTGGTATGCTCAGATTGAGCTGTGGACGATTGGCCCCAAGGTGTATGGACTGGACTTACTGAGATTCACTCCTTATAGACATTGTGTTGTCCCAGCTGTACCTTGGACACGGTATTGTGATGGATGCTTATAGTTATGTATAAGAATATGATTGTCACTGTTTTATGATGTTTTGAATATATAAAATGAACTTTTGAATGCATATTTTGTGTTGAACTAGTGTTGCTGGGTCTGTGAGTTCCCATCTCTCATTTTCTTTCAGGTATCAATTCTCTTTAATTTACTAGACTGAGGCAGCCTCTTAGATTAACTGTGAAGTGTTGCCCCATTAAATATTGACATGGATAGAAAAAAAAAGAGATCAACACACAAGTGTACATGTACATATGTTACTTATACCATACCCTATTCCTGAAACTAGTATACTATGTGGCTCAGGAAGTTATTTTTAGTTTAAATTTGTGCCCAAGTTAGAGCTACATTAGTGACAGTACACTGCTTAAGCTCTGAAGCAGAAAGTAAAGCCTACTCAATTTCACTGCTCTCAGCTGGGTAGCAAAATGCAACCTATCTCATAAATTCCTTGGTGGTCTCCTAGCCAGGAATATTATTACAGATTAAGAATCCTTTTTTGCTAGTGTTATTCCCAGTCATAACTGACTGGTGCTTTGCCCTAGACGGGCACCAAGAAAAAATGACTTCTCAAAGGAAATGAAAATAAAAGAGCAAACCAAGATATTTTATTCTCTCTCCCAAAGACAAATCCCTATTCATTACACTTGTTCTATCAAGGAAAAAAAATGAATGACTCATACAGTTATACAGATAACAGGTAGACATCAGAACTACATGGAGTCCCGTTTGGGAGAAAGCAGGATATAAACCAAATCAATAAATTAATATATTATTATTAATAATACACTTTATTTATATTCCACTCTTCTCACCCCAAAGGCGACTCAGAGCGGATTACAGGTACACATACTTAGCAGACAATCCCTGCCGTTTCCAACATACAACATATAGACGAACATATAGACGAACAGAGGCAAACTCTGGCCACCAGGGGGAGCTGACGCACTCCTCATCAATCAGCGTTTCCAGGGTCCCTTGTTGTTCCTTCCGCATTCCTCAGTGTTCCTGGAGTTCTTTAATGGCCTCAGTCAAAATTTTCCTCCCTACTTAATGTGGTACCTTTATCTCCTACTTGACAGATGCAACTGTCTTTTGGGCTGCAAAGGTTGACAGCAGGCTACACTTAAAGGTCGAGCACCCACCTCAACCCGGGCAGGCCTCGAACTCATGACCTATTCGTCAGAGAGATCTTATGCAGCTGACACTTAGCCAGCTGCGCCACATTCCCGGTGGTGGTTGTAATCAAAATAAACCACTTGGATGATTCCATGCTTGAATATTTTTAAAGTGCTGTCTTAATTGGGTCTATAAGTTATAGACATTATTCTAGACAAAAGGAAAACTGACAATATGATGTAGCCTGAAATTTTATAGCCAAATTGTTTAACACTCCGGCCCAATCCGCACAAGCATTATAATCTGTCTGGAAACTAGCTCAAGGTTGGGGTGCCTACAAAATGTATACCCCAATGTGACCTCAAACATGCATCCGGCAAAAAACCATGTGTTAACACAACTCACAAGAAATTATGGATCATGCAATAAAATGCACTGAAGTCAATCACAGTATAAACAGTGCAGTGCTGCAAAGTGGAAGAAGTGAAAACATTGAAGTCTACACTTGTCTATGCATCTCTAGCAATTTTATTGTAGCAAAGTGAAATTGCAGTATCAGCTGGTCCAGTATGAAAAGGTGAAGCATTATGGTGGTTTTTCAGAACTCCTGTGCTTTTACAAGAACATATGGCCTTTGCCTGATCAGTATATACTATCCTCTCCGTTGGGGACCCCTTGTCGCAAGGGAGAGGCTTGCGTACCCTAATGAAGTTGTGAGCTATGCTGGCGGTGGCATAATAGCCACCTGTAGGGCCTCCCATGCCAGACAGGTCACAACCGAAGGGTCTGACAAAGAGCGTCAATGGGTAGGATGGGCTCTCTAGCCTTTTGGCAACCATCCTAGGAGAAGGAAAACTCTGATTTCAAACCCGGGCAGATGGTGCTCGTTTAACCCTGTAAGGTCAACCATGTAAGAGAAGGAAACTCGAACCAAACCTACGACCTGAGGACCTCGCTGCCACCGTCCAAGCTTACTACGCCCGGGCAGACGAACCTTTGGTTTAAAGGGTGAGGCCAGTTCTGTGCACACTGCGCTCCACCAGAAAAATCCATTGCACAGGCTCGAAGGACACATCCAACCTCCGAATCATCAACGTGCTTGCAGAAAGATGGGATGAGTCCTTCCTGAATCTTCGTTCGTGAAGAAAAGCCAAGAAAAAAATAGAGAGTATTGTATGTGTGTACACACACACACGCATACACACACAAACTTTTTTGTCCCTATCTCCCCAAGGAGACTTGGGGCGTATTACAGTACACATGCACATGTACACAAAGTGTGCGTATGTGTGTGTGTATGTATATATATATATGTGTGTGTGTGTGCTATTTTGTTATGTGTTATTGTGCTTGGCCTCATGTAAGCCGCCCCTAGTCCCCTTGGGGAGATGGGTGCGGGGTATAAATAAAGATAATAATAATAATAGGCCAGATTGATCACCAAAAATGGTCCACCCTGGCCTCACATCAAGAGGCATGGAGATGCACTATCCATAATGCTGTGGCCTCTTTCAAGAAGACACACCGACCGTGTCTCGAAGAGAAACGACAATGCAGAAAGAGCCACAACTTGGAAACAACATCACTCAAGAAGACTTTCTGCTGTGCTTTCTGCAACTGGACTTGCCTATCTCGGATTGGCCTTCTTAATCATCAACACGTTTGTAGAAAGCGTGGGATGAGCCCTTCCTGAATCTTCGTTTGCGAAGAAAAGCCAAGAAAAAAAATAGAGCATTGTATGCGTGTACACACACGCGCACACACACACACAAACGTTTTGTCCCTATCTCCCCAAGGAGACTCGGGGCGTATTACAGTACACATGTACGGCAAACATTCAGTACCATTATACAATTTACAAGCATTACATAAACAGAGATAAAGGCTTCCCATCTTTTTTCATCTCCAGCATGTGGAGGCTGTGCTCGCCTCCGGCCACAGGTTCAGGGGGAGGGGTGTGCTGTCACTCCATTTTCCATGCTGAGGAGCTTTGTTATCTTCAGACGCTCTCCCGATCTAATAGCCAGCACGTCTGTATGGGCACCTTTTATTAACTTCCCGCCAAAGCGGTACCTATTTATCTACCCACATTTCATAGAGAAACATTTTCTACCAAGTCATAAACATTTATCCAACTCATTTAACAATAGATAATGAATATTCCTTACCTCCTGTTGCCTCTCGCGGGATTTTCTGGCATGAGATTTAAGGAATTCTGCACATTTGGGGATATCGCGGTTTTGTCTGACGAAAGTCTCTAATCTTAAAGCCTAAATCAACAAGAGGAAACAAGCCTTTTCAAAAGGTTGCAGTGCACTAATGAATATGCACTGATAAAACATTGGCTTGTTTGACATTATTTATTTATTTATTTCATATATTTCTATCCCGCTCTTCTCCCCACAAGGAGGACTCAGAGCGGCCTCACATAGAAGATGCAATAACATAAATAGCATAAAAATTACAAATCATAATGAAATAATTTAAAACATTGTCCAACACATCAGTAATATAACAATAAATTGACGTATAAGTAAAACCAACCAAGCCGGGAGCTTCCATGTCACAAAACCCCATTTCCTTCCTATTGCCGCTGGCCTCTAATCAAATGCCTGGCCCCAGAGCCATGTTTTCAGTTGTCTTCTAAAGGACAGGATGGAGGTGGCCAACCTGATGTCCTTGGGGAGAGAGTTCCACAGATGGGGGGCCACTGCCGAGAAGGCCCTGTCTCTCGTTGCCACCAACCGCGTTTGCGAGAGTGGTGGGATCGAGAGCAGGGCCTCTCCTGACGATCTTAAGCTTCATGATGGTTCATAGCAGGCGATATGTTCGGGGCCAGAACCGTTCAGGACTTTAAAGGTTAGAATTGTGCCCGGAAGCTGATCGAGAGCCAGTGGAGCTGGCACAACTATTATTTAATATCTATATGCGCCCACGGGCCCAGCTGGTTCACAATTTTGGTCTGGAGTGTCACCAGTATGCGGATGACACCCAGCTGGTGCTGAGAATGGATGGCAGGCCAGACACCGTACCCGATTGTTTCCATCAATGCCTTGAAGCCGTGACTGGATGGCTGCGTGCCAGCCGGTTGAAGGTGAATCCGTCAAAGACGGAGATCCTATGGCTGGGTCGCCCTGGATTGAGTGGATGCCGGCTGCCTACCCTGGACAGCGAGCCTTTAAGCCCGTCGCCTTCTGTAAAGAGTCTGCGGGTCCATTTGGACCCGCTGCTATCGATGGAGATCCAAATCTCCACGATATGCAGGACTGCGTTTTTCCATCTCCTACAGGCTAGGCAGTTGGCTCCTTACTTGTCCAGAAGCGACCTGGCCACGGTGATCCAGGCGATGGTCATCTCGAGACTGGACTACTGTAACATCCTCTACATCGGCCTTCCCTTGTCAGCAATCCGGAAACTCAAGCTGGTGCAGAATGCTGCCGCTTGACTGCTGGTTGGAGCATCGGCACGAGAGCACATTACACCTATTCTGCAGCAACTGCACTGGCTACCATTGAGTACCGTATTGTCTTCAAGGTGCTGGTATTGACCTTTAAGGCCTTGTATGGTCTAGGGCCGGCATACCTGAGGGACCGCCTTACCGCGTACGTACCCCCGAGATCACTATGTTCAGAAGAGCAGAATCTTCTAGTGGTTCCTTCGATTCCTTCCTTCCTTCTGTCTACAACTAGATTGAGAGCTTTCTCTGTAGCAGCGCCATCACTATGGAATTCAATGTCAGACGAAGTCCGTGCCATTAAGGAATTGGCTCAATTTCGAAGAGCCTGAAAGACATCCCTTTGTAGGCAAGCATTCAACCTCACTGGCTTTTGAGTATAACTGCCCAAATCTTAGAATTTTAAATGTAGATGCTTGTTTTATGTGTAGATGCCCGCTTTTATGTTTCTATTTTAGCATTGTATTAAACTGAGATGCTACTGTTTTAAATGTTTTATGTAAACCGCCCCGAGCCTGTTGGAAGTAGCGGTATACAAGAATGAATAATAAATAAATAAATAGTATGCTCCCTGTACACCGCTCCAGTTAACAACCTGGAAGCCGACCATTGGACTAATTGGAGTTTCGGAGAGGTTTTCAAAGGTAGCCCCATGTAGAGAGCATTGCAGTAGTCTATTCGAGATGTAGCCAGAGCGTGGACCACCGTGGCCTACATGTTTCCTTTCCTTTCGAAACTACCGTACTTGGTTCTATTTGTGTCTGCACTACCTGGCTAGTGTTTAATTAATAAGAAATTGGGGAATCTCCCATTCCTCTATTTTCTGTCTCTTTGCCCATTTATATGCCTTACTCTCTTTTCTTCTTCTTATCTCCTCTCAGGTGCATTTGCTATCTGTGATAAGATTAAGTGCCACAACCAGAAAACAATGAAAAATGTAGCTCAGTCCATGAATTTCAATTGTACACTCAATTCCTTTAAGAGTACTGGAGAACGAATCACAAATGCAATCCATTTGAAAAGAATATTCTGCAACCTTCATGGGAGAAAGCATTTTCATACATCTCATCATTTTAACTGTGAGAGAGAAACCTTTCTAGTCGTAAAGTTCTAAAACATAATGCAAAGACTGCACCTTGGAGGTAGTAAATATCTTCTTCATGGTGATATATTTTTAAAGATATATTTCATTTGCCTGATTTATTCTGATGAGTTGCCCAATCTACTGCTGATATTTTCCTAGTATAACACTAAAATGTTGGAAAGAACACCTATTGCATTTCTAACATCCACTCTTTGTCTGTCACACCATAATAGTGTACCCATCCAAAGAGCATGTGTGTATGCGTAAAGTATTTGCAGGATTTCCCCCCACGTTTTGCAGGTGTGGATTCCTACTTCTGTGAATACGGAGGGATGACTGTAATATGCCACACCATCTTTATACAGTTGCGCCCGTATCTTGGGAAGTCTGATTTGGCCACGGTGGTCCACGCTCTGGTTACATCCCGTATAGACTACTGCAACGCTCTCTACATGGGGTTGCCTCTGAAGACTGCCCGGAAGCTGCAATTAGTCCAGCACGCCAGACTACTAACGGGAGCGGGGTACAGGGAGCGCATAACTCCCCTGTTGCGCCAGCTCCGCTGGCTGCCAATTAGCTTCCGAGCACAATTCAAAGTGCTGGTGTTGACCTACAAAACCCTATACGGTCCCGGCCCAGTTTACCTGTCCGAACGTATTCTCCCCTATGAACCATCAAGAGTGCAAAGATTGTCTGGAGAGCCCCTGCTCTCGGTCCCACCACCTTCGCAGGCGCGTCTGGTGGGGACGAGGGACAGGGCCTTTTCTGTGGTGGCCCCCCGGCTGTGGATTCCCTCTCAAATGAAATTAGATCCGCCCCCTCCCTCCTGACTTTTAGGAAGCGGGTGAAAACGT
This sequence comes from Anolis apletophallus, assembly GCA_030556195.1. Lineage (NCBI taxonomy): Eukaryota > Metazoa > Chordata > Lepidosauria > Squamata > Anolidae > Anolis > Anolis apletophallus. The sequence continues at coordinate 24,127,314 of JARBWK010000009.1, read as the reverse complement.
GGCTGTGCAATGAGGCCTTCGCAGAATGAAGGAAGAGATCGAGAAGCGACTAAAGTCGCCAACCACTTGATAGGGACCGAATATATGGATGAAGTTGGTCTTGATTTTACTTTGGCGAAAGGCTTTTAAAATGTATTTATTGTATTGTATTTTATTGTAAATTTTATTGTAAATTCATGATGTTTTTAGATTTTAAATGTTAGCATTGAATACTTGCTGTTTGCCGGTCTGAGTCCCTCTTCGGAGGTGAGAAGGCCGGGGTATAAAAGTTTTAAATAAATAAAATAAATAAATAATACAAGCAGACACTGTTATTCTGCTAACCATAGAGCTTGTTTACGAAACTTGTACGTAAAACAATCATCACGATATTATTTCACCTGTAGTTCTGTGACACTGCTTTGAAAAATTGCAGGTGGTCGCATAACGAGATTCCTCCAGATAAGAAGATTAAAATCCCTCCTGTTCTCAAGGATGGATGTATGTCCCACATACCTCCAGGGAGCACTCCTGAAGCTTTCCATTTACTGTTTCTTTCTCCTTCTGCAGCTGTCTTGTTTCACTCTCATATTTCTTTTTTAATTCCTCTAACTGTATCTGTACCTCCTGAAATTGACAAATTAAGCAGTTGTCAGGTAACATGACTGAGCAAAACTATACCTTAGAGCAGTGTTTCCCAACCTTTTTTGAGCCACGGAACATTTTTTACATTTACAAAATCCGGGGGCTCGCCCCACGTCTTCCTCCCTCCCCCCTCCCCTCCTGAACACGCTCACACTGCCCCCTCGGGTCAAGATGGCGGCAGAAGCGGCAGCGTGACCAAAGCGAGCAGAGCGAGGCTGGGAAGAAGGGAGCCCGAGTGGAGAAGAAAAAGTAAGTGTTCAGCAGGAGGGGGAAGAAAGGGCGCGAAGGGGAAGGGGGAGGAAGAGGTCTCTGTCGAAAGCTGGCATGGTCAAACTTGGACCTTCCAGGTGTTTGGACTCCAACTCCCACCATTCCTAGCAGCCTCAGGCCCTTTTCCCTTTCCCCCCTCAGCCACTTAAACAGGAAAGGGCCTCAGGCTGTTAGGAATGGCGGGAGTTGAAGTCCAAAGCACCGAGAGGGCCGAGGTTTTCCCATGCCTGTTTTAGAGGGACCTTAAAGTGATGAGCCTCCTTCCAACATTATGATTCTGGATAGAAAACAAACAACCACATAACATTGTTTGAGTCCACAGTGCTCTCTGGATGTAGGTGAACTACAACTTCCAAACTCATTCCTGCCAGGATATTGTGTTCATCGAAACAGGCCCAGGTTTCACACTGAGTGTATAAATACATTAAAAACATATTAACTATATGTATTACTGTGTTAGAGTGTCATTTTGTGTTACTTTGGTTGGTGATGTGCCCCAGGATTTTGTAAATGTAAAAAATGTGCCGCGGCTCAAAAAAGGTTGAAAATCACTGCCCTAGTTATATTGATAATATAGCCTTCTCCAACTTGAAGCTCCTCAGATGTGCTGGCCTCGAATCCACTCTGTCCCTAACCAACACTTAGTAAAAAATTGTCAGAAATTTGGGGGAATGCGCAGTAGTGTATATAATTACCAGTGCTAGGAGGCAAAACTGCACTTATTTAAACATTTGAATCCTGAGCTAAATGCATATTTCTCACACGGTCCATTGGGAATCTACAGCACTTGTACACTCATTTGCAGTAGAAAGAGCTGAATGTTCACCTTGTACGAATTGCCTTCGGATATCTATATCTAGAGCTTACTAGCATACTTGTTCTTCTATTTCAACTGATTTGCTGACTGAATACAATTCACCCCATCTTGAGAGAAAGGGGAGAAATGCCAATTACAAAGGCTTCGTCCTCAGTGGTGGCCTATAAATTTTAAAGCAGGATGATTTAAGATGATCCAGAGCAATGAAGCAAGAATCTAAATACTGCACCGAAGCAATAAAAAGGGTGAGTATAACACCTACCAAGGGAATATCTGACAATGGGAAAATTTAGATTCAATCTCAGAAAGGAAAGCTGAAGAAAGTGACATTTCGAAATGTAAAGCAGGTGAGTGTTTTATTTTAATGCAAAGCTCTGCCACAAAAGAAGACTCTTTTTATTTCTGGATAACATTAGACCAGTGTTTCTCAACCAGTGTGCTGTAGCACACTAGTGTGCTGTGAGCGATCATCAGGTGTGCCGCGAGAAAAGCTCTCTGCCCCCCTTCCTTCCCCCCTCCTCCTGCCGAATTCCTGCTGCTTGGGAGAGGAGGAGGAAGGGACGGGCGGCGGCGAAGAAAAAGAAGGGACTGGGGCACCGCCTCCTTCGGTCGTTTCCCCAACCAGCCTCCAATCTGCCATGACTCCCGCCATGACTCTCGCCCCTTGCTTGTTGAAGCCGCGCAGAGGAGGAGCCCCACCTACTGAAGCCCGTCCACCGCTCATGCTCCTCCTCTGTGAGAGAGCTGAAGCCGGGGGAAGGGGGGGGCATGACGTAGCCTGTCTCCGCCCCCTCCCCCCGGCTTTAGCACTCCCACGGCTTCGCCAGCCTTGAAGGGGCAGTGCCAAGCCAGCGATGGCAGAGCCAGCACAATGCTGGCTTGCCCCCTCAAAGCTGGTGAAGCTGTTGGTGAACTGAAGCCGGGGGAGGGGGCGGGGCATGGCGTGGCCTGGCTCCTCCCCTTGCTTCAGCACTCCCAGCAGCTGCTCCCAGCAGGCCACCATCCCCCAGCCATTCTTTACTGTGTTAGAGTGTCATTTTGTGTCATTTTGGTTGGTGGTGTGCCCCCAGATTTTTTTAATGTTAAAAGTGTGCCGCGGCTCAAAAAAGGTTGGGAAACACTGCATTAGACTACTCTCATACATTTAAAAAACCTCCAAATTTTGGTATACAAAGGACCCTTCCACTCATAACTAAAACCCATGCCAAAATAGGTTAAAGCAGGGCGATCAGCGACTCTGGGCAGCCAGGCCCGCCCCATGGCAACGGCACACACACGGAAGTTTCGCGCATGCGCCATTGCCACGGGACAAGCCTAGCTGCCCGGAGCCACCAACTGCCCCCCACCATGAGGCCGAAAAGGACGAGCACCCTGCAGCCGGAGGCGCCCCGCCTCCGGCCCCCCAACGCTCCGCCCCCCTCGTCCCCCGTAGGGCAACCACCGACCCCGGGCAGCTGGGCCCGCCCTGCGTCAACGGCGCATGCGTGAAACTAGCTGGCTCCACGCACACGCACCCCGGCGTGCACGCACACCCTCCACGAGGCTGGGGAGCGAGAGGGCGCCAAAATAAGGTTCGCTTACCATTTTAAATTACCTTAGTCCGGCCCTGGGGACAATCTTGCTCACTGTTGCAAGTTAGTGGGGATCCACCACCAGTTGGTGCAATATAGATGTGGTAGAGCCCCACTCACTTCATTAGGATTTTGTACAACTTTTTCATATTTGTCAGGGTGCCAACAAAATGCTGGCTATTAATATTTTATTTATTGGATGTATACACCAATATATGGCATGTGATAGTCAATTCAGCTAACCATAATAAAAGTATTGAAATGAAGCGAAGGGTGTGGCAAAATTATAGATTCCCCAATGTGTGGATTTTTCCTTTTTTGTTGTCTTCCTCTTTCCTTTCTGTGTTCTCTGGGATTCTTGCTTCCCTATATCCTATGCTCTTGCCTTGGGGAGTTCATTGTCAGTCACTATGGTGGCCGGGGCTCTTCTCAGTATGTTCTCATTCATTCTTTAATCATGCCTCAAGGCTTGTTAAATACAGTCACTCCTGTCCTATTCCTTGAGAGAGAAAACACATTTATGCATTGTTCAGTAGAGTTCAATTGGAGGACTCCATTTAAAGTGACAGTTCATAAGATTCTCCATGCATTGACAAACAGGGACACAAACTGATATAAAGATGCTTGAGTCCTGTTCTAGCCTTAACAGGACTCAATAGCACCGGGAATGTGGCGCAGCTGGCTGGGTGTCAGCTGCATAAGATCTCTACTGACCATAAGGTCATGAGTTCGAGGCCTGCCCGGGTCGAGGTGGGCTCGACCTAATGTGTAGCCTGTTGTCAACCTTTGCAACCCGAAAGACAGTTGCATCTGTCAAGTAGGAAATTGCTAACACAGAAAGTAGCGCAAAACAGGGCATTCGAAAACAGAACGGACTGGAATAAATACATTGATTACCTTAAATTGAAGAAATATAAATTAATATGATGTAAATTAACACAAAATTGAAGGTACGATAGCACAGGACAATTAAGTTTTGACCACAGGAAGGGGAAGCAAGGTCGACCCCCCTGTGTAATGGTGTAACGAAGTATTGAGCTTCTGCAAAACGGACTAGGAGGACAATAGGGGAAATGTATATGTGTAGGTGAGAGGTGGGGGTTGTGGGGGGAGGGAAGGGAGGGGGGTTATGATTTTATGTTTAAGTGTATGTTCAGGGCTATGTCGGTACGTTTTCGATGTTCTGTCTTTCTGTTGTTTGAATGAATAAAAATAATAATAATAATAATAATAAAAAGGAAATTAAGGTACCACTTAGTGGGGAGGCTAAATTTAACTAATTTACGATGTCATAAAAAAAATCTCCAGAAAACACACTGAGGAATGAAGGAGTGCAACAGCTCCCCCTGGTGGCCAGATGTTAAATTGCCTCTGTCTGTCTTGTGTGTTTGTGTGTCTAAATGTAATGTGTACATTGTAATCCGCCCTGAGTCCCCTGCGGGGTGAGAAGAGCAGAATAGAAATGAAGTAAATAAATAAATAAATAAATAATGCTATTAAGAATCTCACTAAAGAAGACTTCAGGATGGCACTTACTAGTCATGCTCTGGCTGTGGCAGCCATACACTGGATGTGTAGAAAGAACTATGTTGTATGCGTACAGACTCTTTTGTAAAATGAGATGTCATTCAATCCTATGTAGAGGGGGGTTTGCACCTGTAAAATACACTAGTTGTTGCTAATGTTTCCATGAATTGATAGAGAGCATGGCAAGACCTCAAAAGGGTCAGAAATGGTTTTGGAATACAGTTGGGTGAGACACATGCTACACTGAAATGAATTTGGATTGCTATGCTTAACTATGCTATCTGCAGCTTTCTTTAGTCTTAAATTTTAAGGACAGGCACAAGAATACTTGACAATTTAGAGTTTATTAATTATTTTGAATGACCACAATATTGATAGGTAACATATGGCAATCATCCTTGCAAAACATGCCAGAAAACCTAAATAGCTGCCATAGCAAATTCAGTAACAGTATTGTCATCAAGTACGTAAGTTGTTTTCCATGTGAAATGCTCTTAAAGCAAAGGTTTCCCCTTGACATTAAGTCTAGTTGAGTCTGACTTTGGGGGATGGTGCTCATCTCCATTTCTAAGCTGAAGGGCCCATAGACACCTCCAAGGTCATGTGGCCAGCAGAACAGCATGGAGCGCCATTACCTTCCTGCCAGAGAGGTACCTATTGACCTACTCACATTTGCATGTTTCTGAACTGGGGCTAACGACAGAAGCTCACCCCGTTCCATGGATTCGAAGAGCTGACATTTTGGTCAGTAAGTTGCACAGCTCAGTGGTTTAACCCGATGTGCCACCGCAGCCCCTGGGAAATACTCTGAAAAGACACTTGCAATATATAAACATATGATGAAATGGTGATTCTTAAATGCCTCAAACAGAGCCGGACAAAGGTAATTTCAAATGGTACGCAAACCTTTTGGCACCCCCTCACTCTCCATGCGCATGCGCGCCGGTGGTGTGCTGGTGTGCACATGCACAGGCCAGCTAGTTCTGCGCATGCGCAGAGCCATTCGCGCAGGCGCGACACCAAGTGGATGGTGACACAAAATGCCCTCCAGGAGGCCGAAAAGGAGGGCGTTTTGCAGCCGGAGGTGGGAGGCTCCACCCCGGCTGCAAAATGTCCTCCTTTTTGGACTTGTGGAGTGCGTTTTGTGTCACCATCCACCTGGAGCCATCCACCTGGAGTAATGGCGGCCACGGCCGGATGTGCCCCTAGCCTACGTGGCGCCCTGGGGCGGCCACTTAATTTGCCTCCATTAAGATGCGCCCTTGGCCTCAAACCATAAGATAGTTAAATAATCTGAAACTAATGTTTCTGATTGTATAATTGTTTTCTTAATAAAAAGGGGTCAGAGCCCCCGGTGGTGCAGTGGGTTAAACCCTTGTGTCAGTTGGAGGTTCGAATCTAGGGAGAGTGCGGTCGAGCTCCCTCTGTCAGCTCCAGCTCTCCATGCGGGGACATGAGAGACACCTCCCACAAGGATGGTAAAACAACAAAACATCCGGGTGTCCCCTGGGCAATGCCCTTGCAGACAGCCAATTCTCTCACACCAGAAGCGACTTGCAGTTTCTCAAGTCGCTACTGACATGGGGGGAAAAAAGCGGTGAGACATTTGACTCCTAGGGCGCTTCCAGAGAGGCCCTGCATCCCAGGATCTAATCCCAGGTTTTCTGTTTATCCCAGATCTTCTGGCAGTGTGGACTCATATAATCCAGTTTAAGGCAGAAAACCTGGGATCATACCTTGGATAAAGGGCCTGCCTGGAAGGGCCTTCAAACACCGAAAATGCAAGAGCGAGAGTTTTCTAACTACAGGGGGTCCTACCCTGTGCTCCTTGCGCTGCAAGCTGAGCTTCCCTCAGACCAGGACACAAAGCCAGAACGGGAAATCATGCAGAAAGCCAGCAGTCAGCCTTTGGACTCACAGTGTGCCTTGAAATATTTATTGCTCCTGCGAGATGCTAGCAGTTCCCTTGTAGTATTCTCCTGGGAAATTATAGTATTAATATTAATATTGCCCAATACTGTATTGCAATAGCAGTGAAATGGAGGTAGAAGCACTTGAGTCCTACAGTTAATTATGTTAGCGGCTATATCACTGCTATATATTTGTTAATACACATGGATGGAAAGAGTAGAAAATGTTTTCATTATAAGAGAGGTAGAAAGCGTCATTTGTTATGGGAAGGGGCATATTGTGCCTATTTATCTATCGCATGAGCTTTTCTTTTCCTCACCAAATGATGGCCAATTAAATGAGTGCTGCATTAAGGACATGATTAAGATAGAACTGAATCTATCAATTGACTTGGAGGATGATGGATAAGAATATTTTGTTTACAATACTCCAATTGAGATGCTATATGCCAGTGTTTTTCAACCTTTTTTGAGCCGCGGCACATTTTTTACATTTCCAAAATCCTGGGGCACACCACCAACCAAAATGACACAAAATGACATTCTAACACAGTAATACATATAGTTAATATGTTTTTGTTAATGTATTTATACACTCAGTGTGAAACCTGGACCTGTTTTGATGAACACAACATAGATATCCTGGCAGGAATGGCAGAAAGACACAAACTTCCCACACAGAACTCCCATAACCAAGAGAAAATACTATAAGAGTTTGGTGGGCATTGACCTTGGGTTTTGGAGTTGTAGTTCACCTATATCCAGAGAGCACTGTGGACTGTAACCATGTTGGATCAGGACCAAACTTGGCATGAATACTCAATATGCCCAAATGTGAACACCGATGGAGTTTGGGGAAAATAGACCTTGACATTTGGGAGTTACAGTTTCTGGGATTTATAGTTAACACACAATCAAAGAGCATCCTGAACTCTTGCAACAATGGAATTGCACCAAACTTGGCATATTGGACTCTCATTACCAAGTAAGTACTGAAAGGGTTTACTTGGGAATTGACCTTGAGTTTGGAAGTTGTAGTTCACCTACACCCAAAGAGCACGTTTCTGGAGTAAGCGATGTAGTGAGGTTAAGCTCCGTGGTTTCGAACACTTGATAAGGACTACGGTTACACCTATGAAGGCCTTGATAAAGCCCCGCCTGGGGGCGAAACGGAGAAGTGGCCCCCTGATTGCAGGCATCGCCAGCCCGTCGGCCTTACTCAGTATGCCTTATTAAGGAGCAATATTAAGGCTCCCTCGGTCCTTGTCCTGTTGGACTTATTTTCCAGAACTAGAGACTTTTCCTTGAAATCTTTGGACTACCTACTGTTTGTGAAGCTGCGAATTTTATTGTGAAGCTGCGGACTATATTTGTGAAGCTGCTATATTGTGGATATATAATCCGAAGTATCTATTTGTATATTCGATCGCCACAACACCCATATGTGTACATGGGGTACGGTATGTCTTTAAGAATTATATGTGTATCCATGCTCTGGTTCTGAGTACTATAAATCATATATTTTTATATTGTATAAGCCTCACTGTTTTCACTTGCTTGTCCCTAAAAATAGTTAGTTGCCAGCCAGGGAATTATATCCATTTATACTTAAGCTTTGAAAAGTGAAGTTCCTGAGGATGAAAATCTGCAGTTTGAAAATACACCTACAGTTTCGATTATTCTTTGGAGCAGCTATTGCATTAATCACAGTTGTGTCATGAGCAGTACATTCAAGCAACAGCCAGAAAAATTAGAAGCACATCTAGGATGCACTAACCTTCCTTTCTCTTTCAAAAGCTTTTATTGAATTGGGGGAAAAAATCAGCTCAGCTCAGTTTTTAAAAAGAAAAACATTGCAATAAAATTCTTGTTGTGATTTAATGCTCCCAGTCTAGTAGGATTAATTTAAATTATGTCACCATGACCAAAGAGATTGAAAGGACCCAATGAATCATAGTATTTATTAGTAGAAAAAACCCACCTTCTGCAGTTTTTTCCTCTCGATGTCCATAGAGGCTCGGACTGATTTAATTTCGAGAGTGTGCTTCTTTACGAGGTCTTCCAGACCTTTTACCAGCTGCTCTTTTAAACGACTCTTCTCCTCATCCGACTCTTGTTTGATTTTGCGGAGATCTTTGTGTTGCTGTTTAGTAGCTGCTTTTTCCAACTCTGCGGATTCCCTGGGCTGAATGATGCAAGGACATGCGTTAAATAAAACAAAATCCAAAACCCACCAATAAGCGATAACCTTATTGGCTGGCCAAAATGAACAAAACACTATGTGCATGTTTTCAAAGCTCCATAGGTTTCTTCATTGGCCAAAATATTTTTAAAATAACACAGGAGAAAGTTAAAAGAAGGCAAAGGACCCACCAGTGAACCTATAAGTCAGTGTTTCCCAACCTTTTTTGAGCCACGGCACACTTTTAACATTAAAAAAATCCGGGGACACACCACCAACCAAAATGGCACAAAATGACACTCTAACACAATAAAGAACGGCTGGGGGATGGTGGCCTGCTGGGAACAGCTGCTGGGAGTGCCGAAGCTGGGGGAGGTGCCAAGCCGTGCCATGCCCCTCCCCCTCCCCCTGGTTTCAGCTCTCCCAGAGCTTCTCCAGCTTTGAGGGGGCAGTGCCAAGCCAGCGGTGGCAGAGCCAGCACAATGCTGGCTTGGCACTGTCGACACAAGACTGGGGAAGCTGGGGAAGAGCTGAAGCCGGGGGTAGGGGCGGAGCCAGGCCGCACCATGCCCCGCCCCCTCCCCCCGGCTTCAGCTCTCCCACAGTTGAAGCTGAAGCTGAAGCCGCACGGAGGAGGAGCATGAGCGGTGGATGGGCTTCAGTGGGTGGGGCTCCTCCTCCGAGTGGCTTCAGCGAGCGAGGGGCAGGAGTCATGGCGGATTGGAGGCTGGCTGGGGAAACGGCCGAAGGAGGCGGCGTCCCGGCCCCTTCTTCTTTTTCTTTGCCGCCGCCCGGCCCTTCCTCCCCCTCCCCCAAGCAGCAGGAGTTCGGCAGGAGGAGGGGGAAAAGGAAGGGGGCAGAGAGCTTTTCTCACAGCACAGCAGAAGGTCCGTCCCGGCACACTACTGTGCCGCGTCACAGCGGTTGGGAAACACTGCTATAAGTAATCCGATGCTTTATTTGAGAGAATGCCACCAAAACTTTTGTCTTTGCATTCACATTATCTACAAATGAATTAATGGCCCATTCATCACCTATAAAGTAACTGATTATTGGTAAGCTTTAAGAAAAGCAGCCAAAGGTTAAGATATATTTCAGACATTTAAACAATAATGCAACAATAAATAGAAATTATGTCGTTAAGTGTCAAGACGACTTTGACTTATGGCAGCGTTATGTATGAGAGACCTCCAAGTCACCCTATTATCAACAGGTTTTGCAGACTCAGGGCTATGGCGTCCTTGATTGAATCTATCCCTCTATTCTCTTTTCCTACTGCCTTCTATCTGATTATTGACTGTTCGAGTGAGTTATGTTTTCTCAAGATGTGTACAGCTTAGTTTACTCATCTTGGCTTCTAGGGAGACCTTGTTAGGTATTCACAGAACTCTTCTCCGGCACCACAGATCAAATGAGTTGATTTTTGTCCTATCAGCTTTCTTCATTGGACAGCTTTCAAAACCATACACGGAAATAGGAAATACGATTGCAGAGACCATCCTAACATTTGTATTGAATGATATACAGGGTCTTATCTAGTTCTTTCATACCTTCAGACAGGGCTTTGGAGCAGGATTAAGTCCCCATACCTCCATTCAAAACCCGGGCTTTCCTGAGTGGGTGTCCCCATGCCATCCCAAAGCCTTAAAAATAAAATAAAACTTACCCGTTCACCATTAGACTTCTCCGGAGGCCGACTGGCACATAGAAATGATGTGCCAGGATGTGGGGGGGGGGGGGAGCTATTCCCCCACCTCCTCCGGAAAAGCCTAATGGTGGCCCAGTAAGATTTTTGAAGGCTCTTTGGGGGGTTGGGGGGCGCCTTCCTTGGTTCAGCAGGCTCATGGGGCCTGAAGAACTAAAATGGGTTGTGGCGACGGACCCCTCGGTAGTCGCAAAACTACCCATGTCTCAGTCCTCACAGGCCTAATACCTCATTAGATCATGGCCTTTCAGGAAGTCCCGGATCTAATGGGGCAGGGCTACCCAGGAAGTCTATCGCGATCGACCAGTTGATCCCGGGACCGAAGGAGGTCTATCCCAGGATGGGGCGCTTCTCAGAGGAGGCGAAGCCAGGCTGTGCCAGGCCCCGCCCCCTGCCCCCGGCTTTGGCACTCCCAGCAGCTTATCCAGGCTTGAGGATGGCAATGGCAAGCCAGTGGTGGCATAGTTAGCACAAGGCTGGCTTGGCACTGCCATCCTCAAGCCTGGAGAAGCTGCTGGGAGTGCCGAAGCCAGAGGGGAGGGGGCGGAGCTTGGCCTGGCTTGTCTCTGCCCCCTCTGGCTTCCGCTCTACCAGCAGCTTCTCCAGGCTTGAGGATGGCAATGCCAAGCCAGTGGTGACATAGCTAGTACAAGGCTGGCTTATCACTGCCATCCTCAAGCCTGGAGAAGCTGCTGGTAGAGCTGAAGCCAGAGGGAGCGGAGCCAGGCTGTGCCAAGCCCCGCCCCCACCCCTCCCCTCTCCAGCCTTGAGAAGGTAGGTAGATCTTTCTGACTTGGTTTTATTACAAGTAGCTCGCATGCTGAAAAAGTGTGGGCACCCCTGTAATGGGGTATCTAATTAATTCATCATGTCCTGAATTCATTCTCTTTTACTGGAGGCATTGTTTGAATGCCTCCAGTAAAAGTCCGACAGGGCCCACATTTTGGGCTCAGCCTGGAAGGGCCCCTAGTTACCCTTCCAAATCCTAGTCTTTTTCTGTTTTCTTGACTGCAGTCTCCATTCTGATTAATGAATGAGACTTTTCAAAGTCTACAGTGGTCATTATTTTCATTTTCTTACTGCTTCACTATTAACTTGCCTTTGCACTTTCTTCCTTGATTTGTTTTAGTAATTGGTCCAAGTCTCTGCTATTTTCTACTATAGCGTCACCTGCATATCTTGAACTGTTGATGTTTCTTTCTTCACGGGCATGCAATCCCACCCCAGTGGAAAGATAATGCCAGAAACAATTAATTATAGTCAACTCTTTTATCACATCAATTATTCATGTAGGACGCCGTGCAAACGAAATGAGAAAAAAGTTTTGTTTTTACACCTGGGAATCTCCACCATCTTGGTTGCCTTGGCTCTGTTTTGCAGACAATGCTTGATGATACACCAGGACGTGTTTCTTTAGTTCATCCACTTCACTTTTGACTTTGCTGTGGGAGTTTAGTGCAGTCTCCATTACTTCTGTGAATTTGATAGATATACATTATTTGTTGAAGTTGTCATGCAGGTAACAAGATTAATTTTTGAACGTTCTCCATTTATACACCATTGCAAAATTTACTCAACTTTGCCTATGTTGATGTTAAAGATTTTTTTATTAACAATTCAATGACATTTGGCGGATAGTATCTTCAACCCATAAAATTTCAATTCTAGAAAACCTGAAAATTTCTAGATTTCTTTTTGTGTTTTGAAAAAAGTTGATTTGCTGAGAGAAAATTAGTTAAAATTAAAATCCGGAATTCATTGGTTCATTCATTTATTCTACAACAAACACGCACACACACAATTCGAAATGTGTGTTTTACTGTATATATCAGGGCTGTCCAACTGGCGGCCCTGGGGCCGTACACGGCCCCCTAGCCCCTTTCCTGCGGCCCCCTCATCTTTTTAATAAAAATAAAAATAGGACTCCGGGACCCCTTCCGCCCGCACAGAGGCAGGCCTGCGACGCCATCGCTGCCTCCGCCCACGCCTCCCCAGGTAATGAACCCACAGCCTCAGGGGTTGGGAGGGTTCCCCCAGGCAGGAAGCATTAATTATATTTTATTAATGTATGTATATCCCCTCCCTCCATCCATGTCCCTTTCTGATATTATTATATTTTATTAATGTATTTATATTCCCTCCCTGGAGCCGGGGGAGGGGGCGGAGCCAGGGAGGGGCGGAGCCTGGGAGGGGGTGGAGCCTGGGAGGGGGCGGAGCCAGGGGCGGAGGCAGACCCTTTGGCCCCCCAGGTGATCAGTGACCGGAATTCCGGCCACAGGTCCGGTAGAAGTTGGACAGCCCTGGTATATATATATGGGCAGTTTCAGACAGCCCTTTATCCCACAAACATCTGTGTTAAAAACACTGATGTTTGTGGGGGGTCCAGACGTTCTCTCAGGACTAGCCCGAGAGAACATCCGGAGGCCCTCCCCCTAAGCCCCTTAGAAAAGTAGTAAAAACTTGCCTGCAGGCCAGACCTGGAAGTACTGGGTTTATCCTGCACCTTCCAAGAAGGTGCGGAATAAATCCACTAACAAATTAATTCGGCACAAACCAGGGTTTTCCTAGTTTGTGCCGAATTAATGCGGGACTGCAAAGAACGTCGTCTGGACAGCCTCCCTTTTATTGCAGAAGTTTCCGCAATAAAGGAGCTGTCTGGACAGGCCCTACAGCAGCTGATGTAGCTGACTGACCATATTATGCTTTTTAAAATTGTATTATATGACCGTATTATGCTGTTTTAAACTGTATTATATTAACGAAACAAAATATGGCAGTGTAGATGGGGGCAGGCCCGGATTAACACCTTTTTTCGCCCTAGGCCACACTTTGGAATTGCGCCCCCTTTAAGCCAACCGCGCGCGCGCACACACAAACACACACACACACATCCTTTCATCCGCTCGTCCCCCTTAGGGCCCCGCATCCAGCTCTCCCAGTGTGGCCCCACTAGGTCCGCCACAGGAGTTTCCCTCTCGGCAGGCACTATGGATGCAGGCATGGGGGGAGGAGCCTCCTCCCTGATGCTGGGGCTTGAGGCATTTGGCTTCTACCTGGTATCGGGGATTGCGCGTGCATTGTAGTCAGCAGCTGTACCGATGCCACGCTTCTCCCCGATACCGGGGCTTGTTGCATTGGGCTTATTTATTTATTATTATTTATTTAAATCTTTTGTACTCCGACCTTCTCACCTCTATCGAGGGACTCAGACCGGCATAACAGCAAAATTCAATGCAATACAATTTTTTAAAAAACTACAACAACATATTAAAATACATAAAAACCCAGCATAAAACCACATTGCCATTAAAACAATTCCACTCAATCTGTAAATGTGGTCATACATTCAGACAATAGCCAATCTCAGCCTATTCTGGGAAGGCTTGGTTCCACATCCAGGTCTTCACCAGCCTCCTAAAGGACAACAGAGAGGGTACTGGGGTTTGTGCATGTGCCGTAGCCGGCAGTTGCGCTTCTCTTTCCAGAGGAGTCTCCTCCTTGTGTTGGAGGAGGAATACCAGCTTTCATGGTGTTAGGGCATGCACAGACTGTGCAATAAAGTTTCCTATACTTGCAGTGAAGGAGCCATCAAGTGGATGCTGTCGGCATCAAGAGAGTTAATTGTTCCTCCTGTCGACGTCAACACCAGTGTTGAGAGCCCCTGCTCATACGTCGTTTGTGCAACAATAGCAGAGGCAGGAGCTGGTATTCAAGAAGGGGCAGGGGCGCCGCCAAAAAGGAGGACCTCCGGTATTCTTCCTTCCTCATCTCCATGCGCGTTGCGTTTTTATTTGTTTCAACTTTTTTTTTGGTCTGTGATCTGCACCCCCCCCCCCCATTGGCTTGCACCCCTAGGCCATGGCCTAGGTTGGCTTTATGGGTAATCCTGGCCTGGATGGAGGCACAGTTGGAGGCACTTCCTAGAACTCAGATTTTTACCTGAAAACCTCAGGGCCTGGAACAATCTTTAGCTGGCAACCTTATTGTTAACCAGTGTGATTACATCACGCTAATGCTGAAAAAACAGCATTGGTTCCCACTTGTCTTTGGAGTTCAGGTGATTGTATTGGCTCTGACTTCTAATACTGTAAATGGCTCTGAACCAAGTTGTCCTAGCCTGTTCAGCTACTAAGAGGAGCCATTTTGAAGACTGGGGCTGCTTTTTGCGTAGATAAGAGAGAGCCTTTTCCTGTGTGAGTCTCAAACTTTGAGGTGCCTCTCCTTGGAAGTTATATCCAATCACGTTGTTGTCTGTAACAGTGTATTCTTTTTAAAAATCTCATACTTATAAAGTTACCATTATTTTTAGTGTTGCTTCAGTGTTCTGCTATGATTTTATCAGGGGTGCTCAGAATGGTGATCTCGATCACCAGGGTGATCTTTGGGCCTCATCCTGGTGATCTTCAGACCCCTGACCAGGTTTTTTGCTGTTGGTCCTCTTCACGCGCCCCTGCACGCTGCAAAGAAGTCCTCCGTCGTTGCTGCTCCCCGCTCCTGCTCGCGCCGCCTCCAAAAGCTCCAGAGTCCAAGAGGCAGAATGGGCCCCCTCTTTTGGATTCCTCCTCCTCCCTCCGTCCTTCTCCAGCCACTCAGAGTCATAGGAGACCAAAGGGGGCGGGCCTGGATGACGCGATGCATGGCTGGCCCCGCGCGCATGTGCAGAAGCGCCCATTCTGCCTCTCAGACTTCTTGTGAGCTCTTGGAGGTGGCACGCATGCTGGCGGCGTGGAAATAGGAGCAACGACAGAGGAGGAGAAGAAGGATGCTTTGGGGTAATTTCCTTACCACATCTCAAAGGTCGGTCTTTTTACTTTGGGGTGGGTGCTTGATTGTTCTGTGGCATGTCTCTTTGTTTATTTTAAATGTTTAAAAATGGCCTTTTAGCTCCAAAGCCTCTCTGCTTGCTTTGTTCCTTGAGAAATATATGTTGGGGAATATGGAAATGTGGGAGAAATGGGGTGGGTGCTTGATTGTACTGTGGCACGTCTCTTTGTTTCCTTTTTATTTTTAAAAATGGCCTTTTAGCTCCAAAGCCTCTCTGCTTGCTTTGTTCCTTGAGAAATATATGTTGGGGAATATGGAAATGCGGGAGAAATGGGGTGGTTGGATGTATTTTTGCATGCCCCTTTGTTTACCTTGCTGAGTATTAAATGGCCTTGCAGTTCAAAAGCCTCTCTTCTTACTTTCTGGCTGATAATATGTGTGGTAATATGGCAGTGTGGGAGAAATGGGGTGGTTGGATGTATTTTTATGCTCTGTTTTATATTGTCGTTATTAAATTGAAATGTTGATGTTTTATAACTTCATTTTATGTAAACTGCCCCGAGCCTGCTGGAAGGAGCGGTACATAAAAATGAATAATAAATATAAATAAAAAAAGAGTTATACGTTTTACATTTCTGGGTAGGTGATCTTTGGGACTTGGTTTTTTAACCAGTAGCTCCCATGCTGAAAAAGTGTGAGCACCCCTGATTTTATGTTCTGCTTTTTATTTGTCTATCTAGCACCTCTGGTTGCTTTCAGAAAGATGGCATTGCAACTCCTAAACAAACAAACAAACAATAATCCATCTTCTGGGTTTAACATGGAAGACTGGGGATTTTCAGACCTCACAATCTTTGATGCTATGCAGTTGGTTCTCCACATTTGTGGGTTCGGGATTAGCAGATTTAATTATTCGCAAATAATTGCAGGGTCAGCTGTATTAATACCTACCTGTTTTGTGCTGGATCTCATTTTCTTGCAACAGTAGTCTCTCTTTGGCAGTAACAAGTTCTTCCTCCAAAGTTTTCCTGATATTTTTGCACTCCATCGTTTCTTGCTGTGCTTCCTTCAGTTGTATTTCCAGGTCCTGCAAACATATTTTCATTATATATTCATGATTATGGTCTTTGGCCATAAAATACTTGCTATGGGAACATCCTTGGTTGTTGCTGCATTACTTTCCATCTTGACAAGTAATAGCTGACCGGGTGCAATGATGATTGTGGTTGTTTAAATAATGTATACATTCTTCTGCCACAGGCTAAAGGGAAATGCATTGACTTTTCTTCTCCTGGGACATGGTGGTTGATCAGGTAGAAAGAATAGCCAATTGTGTCTATGCCACAGTGATTTTCAATCACGTTTTGAAAGGTCTACATGCAAGTGGGCCAAGAACATTTGTAGATTGAGCACCAAAAAGCATCTATTCCAGCCTCTTCCCCCCTGTCCCCCACTCCCCAAATTTGTATAATATATACATTCACAATAACCGAGGCTGGTTGAGCTGAATTGGCAATTAAGGCAGAATGTCTTACAACATCCATTTGCTTCTTTCATAATAAAAACAAAACATTCACTAATAATATTCAACTTTCCGGGTCGGAGAGATAGCACATTGGTAACAACAGCTGTGCTTGCAAACAGAAGGTTGCATGTTCGATTCCCGGGCTGGTCTGCACACCCCGCTGTGAGCCATGTCCACTGTTCACCCAACAGTTCGAAAACAGCCCAGCTATGAATAGATGAACTGGGAACCGCCAAGGGGAGAAGGATTTTTACAAGAAAGGACTTTACAACGCCTGAATAAAAAAAAAAGATCAGCTGTTGGAAGGTGGAATGCGGAACCAGAGGCTCTCGTCTGAGGATGAAGAAACAGTGCCCCCTTGTGACGTAATGGGGCAACCGCACCAGCGATGCAGCCAGAAGAGAAAAAAAATCCTTCTAATTGCACATGTTTGTCTGTACATGTTTGTCTGTACAATGTATAATGTATTGTAATTCTATGTCAGTTGGCAGGGACTGTCTGCCGTATGTGTAATGTAATCTGCTCTGAGTCCCCTTTGGGGTGAGAAGAGCGGAATATAAATAAAGTGTATTATTATTATTATTTCCATCCTTCTATTATTCCCCGGATATTTTCTGCTGCTTTTTAAAGACCCCTTCTATGCAGCTATATAAAATCCAGATGATTTTATAGAGCAGTGTAGACTAAAGAGTCCCCAGTGGCACAATGGGTTAAACTGCTGAGCTGCTGAACTTGCTGATTGAAAGGTCAGCGATTTGAATCCAGGGAGTGGGGTGAGCTCCTGCTTTTAGCCCCAGCTTCTGCCAACCTAGTTTGAAGATATGCAAATGTGATAGATCAATGGATACCGCTCCAGCGGGAAGGTAACAGCACTCCATGCAGTCATGCCGGCCACATGACCTTGGAGGCATCTACGGACAACACCGGCTCTTCGGTTTAGAAATGGAGATGAGCACCACCCACCAGAGTCGGACACGAATAGACTTAATGTCAAAGGGAAACCTTTAGACTAAAATAATAAAATTCAAATCAGATAATGGGGATTTTGTGCTTTGATAATCAGCAATGTAGAATTGGCCCTTGTAAAACATGTTAAAGCAAAAGGCCCACTCCTTAAAGGAAAATATTGTTCAACTGCCCTGATGGGTATTGAGGTCTCCAGCTATTTCAGGGCTTTGAGTACCACCCCTATCACATCACAAGCCTTGTGGTGGTACTGCAAGATGGTGCAGCCAATATCCCAGCTGCCTGTGGAAAGTTCATCCGTAGGATTTGAATTCAAGTCATGAGTGCACTGTCTTCCTTGCACTCCCCCAGCAACTGCAGAACAAAGGCTTTCACCTGACTTTAATATGGAAGATGATTTAAAGCCACCCAGACTAGGAGTGATTGATGGCCCTACCTCACTCATCCACTTCTAAAGCCATCCAAGTTGACGGTGAATTCCAAGGCTTGCAGTGCGCTGTTTAAGTGCTGCCTTTTAGCAGCCCTGAATCTCCCACCTTTCAGCTTGAGTAAATGGCTACAAATTCTAACATTATGAGAGAGCAGAAAAAGCTTCTTCCTATCCACTTTTCTCTACGCTGTACATAATTTTGCCTGTTCTTACTCATCTGCTCCCCAAGCTGAGCAGCCCAAACAGTGGAATTTTTATTCTTAGAGGAAGCGCTCTTGTCCTGTGATCATTCCAGCAAACCATTACACCTCCTTCTACATTGTCATGTAATCCAGATGATCTTGGCAAGGCACGAGCCTAAATCCTGGCTCAGTGGATCTTCACTCGCTTCACTCCCTTCAAATCAGAAGTGGCCAAGTAACTGAGGATCCGTTCCCACGGATCCTATACTTAATCCCTTGGTGAGATCTTTAAATAGGCTTCGGCGCCAATCTGTACTACGGGACCTAACGCTCCTTTGGCGCTCTAGGCTTCGGTGCCATTCCCTCCTACTGGACTCAATGCTCTGTCTCCTATCAAAGCTCCGTCCTTGCCTCCCAGCACCTGGGTCGCTATCTTCGTGAGAGCCAGACTCCCTTTCAGCTTCCATGGGCTCATCCTCCGCTATCTCCCTGACCCTTTCTTGCGAACCGAAACCACCTGGTTTCTCATACTGATTATCTGAATCAGAACTTTCAGTGTCGGCCTGACTTTCCCAGCTTTCATACCCATCAGGCCAGCCATCATCCCATTCCAAACTCTCTGTGGGAGATGAAGGCCCAGCTACCTCATCATCCCCTTCATCCATCTCCCCATCAGCCGCAATTGGCCCTGATGCAAGCGGGACCCCCGGGGCCGCCCCCTGCCCCCCAGGCACGAAGGAGAACGGGGTTGCTACAGTTACCAATTGAATTCCGGATCATTTTCAAGGTGCTAGTTCTTACTTTTAAGGCCTTACATGGTTTGGGGCCAGTGTATCTAAGGGATCACCTGTTCCTCTACAATCCCCCGAGGTCACTACAGTCAGAAGATTCAAATCTTCTTTGCATTTCCAGTGTTAGAGCCTTCCACCTAACAGCAACCCGGCGAAGGGCGTTCTCCATAATACGCCCAGTGCTATGGAACTCTCTGCCGCCTGAGACTTGTGCCCTTCGAGATCTGAGCTCTTTTCGTAGAGCATGCAAAACCCACTTGTTCAGGCAGGCTTTTGATAACTGTTGAGATTTTAATCACTGTTTTATTCCTGCTACTGTTGTATTCTTCCTTGTAAACCGCCCCGAGCCTTTGGGAGTGGCGGTATAAAATTGAAGAAATAAATAAATGAATAAAAATATTGTGACGGTGCAGCGAGCGCCACTTGCATAGAAAACCTTGAGTTCCAAAAAGTTTGTTAAATTGTGTTTTGTAGCCTGTACAGTTTGCTAAAGGTTTAGTTGCATTGATTGGTCCTTAGCACCTGCCAATCATCGTGTGCAGAGCCCAGTTGAGTTTGTTCCGCCCCTTTTTTTTCAGGGATCTGGGGATCAGCCATTTTACGTTCATTAGGTTACCAGGACTTCTCCTGAAAGGATGTGTTTAGAGGGTTTGCAAGACCAGGCCCTTAGTCAGGCCATCTTTCAATACAAGACTGGAATTCAAGCAAAAGGATCAACATATCATAAGGTTGAGTAGCTCTGAGGAGTTCCAAGCGCCTCCAACCCAGTCTTTTGGCATCAAGAGGAAGAATTCATGACTCCAAGAGGGCCATCTGATTGGGGCTGAGAGTGTTCCTACCTCAAAGCCATTGAGAGAGAAAGACTCAGAGGGATTTTCAGCTACATCTTCGAGGACCAAAACAGTTAAGGAACTTTAAAGTAAGCCAGTTATTATTTTTGGGGGAAAACTAAGCAGTGTGCCTGAGTGAAGTTAACTCATGTTGTGGACAATAAGGTGTTTGAGTTAACATAAGTGTCCAGTTTGGTCCTTGGAGCCAGGAGCCTTTAGAGCAGGGGTCGGGAACCTTTTTGACTCAGAGAGCCATGAAAGCAAAATATTTGGAAATTTATTTCAGTGAGAGCCATATCTATTATATAAATGGGTTCACGTCATGTGATGTATACCTCAAACAAAGAAACCATACAACGCAGAAAAACAATACTTGCCAACAGAAATAGGCCTCAAGCAAGGTACGTTGTAGCAAAGAAACTCCCCCAAAACCTAAAAGGCCCCCAAAACAACGAGTAAAAATAAAACTACATTTCCCAGTATCCTCCGGGGCAGCCAATGACTCACCCAGCCTCTACATTCTGAACAACATGATTGGCTGCCAATAAGGGCGGATTTGCATAACTGCTGTAACCATAGCAACGCTGGCAAGAGCCATCCAAGGCTAGGATAGAATGCTGAGAGATTTCAGTTGGTGTTTGAGTGTTAAACTGCCAAAACCAAACTCTGAGGGAGCAATTCTCCAGCAAATTCCTACCCACACAACACAACACAACACAACTTCCAATCACAACCCATCCCACCAACCTTACGGGACCCCGTAAACACAACACCTACAAACACCACAAACAAAAACCATTCCTTCCTTCCACACAGACATAAACTGACCCAAAAGACAAGCCATGCCTTATAAAAATAACAGCATTGGACGACACACTCACAGCGCTACATACATCAAACAAAAAAGGGCAGAACAAACGCCAGAACAGAAACACACTGCGCAGCAGAGACACAGACAACAGGTCACTGCACGACGCACAGCTGAGAACCAAATGCAAAGAACTGCACGACAAGAAGAAGCGCGCAGCCAGGAACAACAAAGACGCAGAAATGCAACACAATAGCAGCGCGCAAGGAGCGCAGAAAAACGACGTCGCAACACAGAAAACAAACTTCAAAAACACCACAACCAATTCCACCGCCTAGCCTTCAGATACAACGCTGCAGAAGACTACAGCATGGCGCCAGAGGCCGACATTGGCACCCTAACGCACATCTGCACACACTGCAAAGCCCTGAAATACCCAGCAGAAACACCAGGAATGTGCTGCCTAGCCGGTAAAGTCTCTCTACCACCACTTGCCACTCCTCCACAACCACTACAAACTTTGCTGAGTGGAGACACTCCAGAATCAAAACACTTCCTCCGCTATATAAGACAATACAACTCATGCTTCCAGATGACATCATTTGGAGCACACATAGAAAGTGCGCAATTCATGCCTACATGACCCCACCAAGACCGTAAGTAACATCAATTCCAACCCTTACATACTCAGACTTTCTCGCATCTCCTAAATAGGGCACAGCAACGCGTGCCGGGTACAGCTAGTAACATCTATATCTATCTATATCCAATGTCTGATCAAGACCAAACTTGGCACAGAGAGCCCCCATGACCCACTCTACATCCTGGTGCGGTTTGGGGGAGGACGGATCATGGATGATGGGACTTGCAGTACCTTCACTCACTTTCTGAGACCACCGTGACTCTCATCCAATTACCAATAGAGATCACACTTATCTGGGATAATCAGATTATCTGGGATCAGATCCTGGGATATAAAGGCAATGTGGAAAGAGCCTGGGAGAGAACTGTGGGAAGGGAGATGGGTCTTGAAGTACGTCCACTCACTTACTGAGTCTCCTACGATCCTTATCCAAAGACTGATCATGACCAAACTTGGCACACATAGCTCCCACTACCCCATTTACATCCTGCTGAGTTTTGAGGGAGGAAGGACCTATGGAAAAGGAAGAAAAGAAAAGCAGGAGAGAGACAAGGGGAAAAGAAAGAAGGAAATGGAAAGGGAGGAAAGGAAGAGGAAAAGAAAGGAAAAGGAGTGAGGAAAAAGTAAAATAATGAAGGGAAAAGAAGAAAATTAAGAAGGGGGGAGAGAGCGAAGTGAAAAAGGAAGGAGAAGGAAAGGAAGACTTGGGGAAAAAGAATAGAAGAGGAAAAGAGGAGGGGGGAGGGAGAATGGAGGAAAGAAGGAAGGAGAGAGAGGGAGGGAAAAGGAAGGAGAGAAGGAAAGGGTGAAGGGGAGAAAGAAAGGAAGAAGAAGGAAGGAGAAGGAAGGAGAATGGAGGAAAGAAGGGAGAGAGGGAGGGAAAAGGAAGGAGAGAAGGAGAGGGAAAGGGTGAAAGGGAGGAAGGAAGGAAGGAAGGAAGGAAGGAAGAGGAAGGAAGGAAGAGGGAGAATGGAGGAAAGAAGGAAAAAGAGAGGGAGGGAAAAGAAAGGAGAGAAGGAGAAAGAAAGGGTGAAGGGGAGAAAGGAAGGAAGAAGAAGGAAGGAAGGAGAATGAAGGAAAGAAGGAAGGGGAGAGAGGGAGGGAAAAGGAAGGAGAGAAGGAGAAGGAAAGGGTGAAGGGGAGAAAGGAAGGAAGGAAGAGGAAAGAAGGAAGTGGGAGAATGGAGAAAAGAAGAAAGGGGGAGAGGGAGAGAAAAGGAAGGACAGAAGGAAAGAATGGAAGGGGGAGGAACAAAGAGGGAGGGAGGCAAGAAGGTAGGGAGAGAGGGAGGGAAAAGAATATAAGAAAAAGAGAAGGAAAAAGAAAGGAAGAGAAAGGAAGGAAGAGGGAGGAGGGCGCAGGGCCAAGGTGTCGACGTTGGGGAGGCAGTCCATCTGGAAGGCATCGAAGAGGCAGCGGCTCTTGAGCTGCCCGACGATGAGGGCGATGAGGTGGGCGTCCCCCGGGGGCAGCGAGACCGGGTCCGTGGCACCAGGGCCAGGCCCGCCTCCGCTGCCTCCCCTGAGGCCTGTGGCGGAGGACGAAGAGGAAGACGAGGACGAGGTCCCACCGCCGGGCTCCGCCATCCCCGGTGAAGAGGGCGTAGGGCCTCTTTTCCTCAGCGGGGGATGAGGAAGAGGTGGTGATCTTCGTTTCCTTCTCCTTCCATTTTCACTTCGCTCCTCCTCTCTGCATGCTTAATTTTCCTGGGCTGTTCTGGAGATTATTTCATGAGAAAAGAACCATACCTGGCTCCCAAGCCATAGGTTCCCTACCCCTGCTTTAGAGGAAGGCAAGAAAGCAATCCCTGTGATAGAGAGACCTGTGACGACCTGGGCTATAAAATGTGTAGGCTTTAACCACTAGGAATGCTGCCAACAACCTAAACATTATTTTTAGGATTTCTTTTTCTATAATAGTTAAGTTAGGTGACCAAAACTACAAATAAACTGAGAGGTTTGCTGAGGTAAAATCTTTCCCCTTTGACTGGGAATGTGGGAATCCTGGAACTGGCACACACTGATGTAAGGAGGCACACTGAAAGCTTTCTGGTAAAGTTAACAACAATGATGTTTATTTAATTAACAAGTAGATCTTGAGAGGCACAAATGCGTACTGGTTATACAAAATGATATTAGAGCGTGTTGGTTACCAACTATTGCTTTCTTAGAACTTCGTTACCAAACTAGACAGTTCAAAAACTTGTCTCTCTAAACTCCCTCACTCTAATATTAAAACTAGACGTGAGTAGTCTTCAACTAACTAACCTAGTTAGTTCCCTGAGCTAACACTCAGTCTACCAGAAGCACCCTAGCTACTAACTCTATCCTAGAGTTTTCCTATAGCCTGCTTCTCCAGAGATATGAGCTAATTCTCTAACCCTAGAGATTCCAAAAGCCTGTGACTGACTGACTACCTGTCAGTTTACAAGACCACTGCCTTTCCTGACGGCTCACTCTCAGCTCTGTCAAGAGACTGCTTTGTCTTATAGCTCTGACAACCGACTGCTGAATAAGCTACACTTCTTTCCCTCTCAAGCAGGTCGGCTCCTCCCCTCTGTTCCGAGCCACTCCCAGGCAGCTCTCTCTCTCTCTCTCCCTGAGAAGGATCCAAGCCACTCCCTCTTTCCTGGCCAAAGTTTTACCATGGATGCCAAACTGCTATGCTGGTCTCGGCCTAGCATAAAATGGGTGAGTCCTCATAAGACCACGTCCTTGCCTTCTCACAAAGTATTCATAGCCCGGGTGCGACGGAACACATATAATCCAGTTCAAAGCAGATAATCTGGATTTTGTACGGCAGTGTAGAAGGAGCCTTCCAGGTCTAAACTAATTTTAGCAACTTCACTACAAGAGTTTAACAATTAGTAATTATAATTAATAATTCACATAAATCGTTTTCCAATCATGTCTCAGGTTCTCATGCAAACGGGAATATAGTGGGGAAATCATGCAGAAACATTGGTCCTCTTATCTTTTGAGTATATATTTTATAACTGTGTCTTAAGAATTAATTAATGTTACCCATAAAACACTTTTAAAAAGTCTTTCATCCTACATACTGTATAGTTCTGAGGGAATAAAATCTTTCAGCACTGGAGGAAGCTTCTGCCAACTAAGAAATGTGCCGTAAGCAAAAGAAGCTTTCAAGAGAAATGTGGGAAATATAGAAAATTGCATTCCTTTTGTTCCTGAGACTCCTCGATTTTGCCAGCGAACGACAGCTTTCTTTTGACAATCTGAATTCGCCCGTGAACATGGTGGGAGGCATGACAAGCTTCTAACAACGTGCTGTTAATTTCCACTCCTGGAAATCTTGCTCGTTAGAACATTCTCCGCAAGATTTTCTCAGTATAAGATATATAAGCTTGATTTTCACTGTTATAATGTGTATCGTATAGGCTCCCTCTGGCTTCAAACATCTTTTCTCTAATCACTCATTTTAATTTTCACTCAGCAATATATGGTTGATAAAAGTCTAATGCATGTGTATCTAGCGAGCTTATTAATAAGCCAAACATATTCATTATAAGGGCAATCAAGCTGAGTGTGTGTGTATGTTAATGAAGTAACTGCAATGAAAGAAATAGAATTAAAGAGTTGGGAGAGACCTCGTGGGCCGTCCAGTCCAACCCACTGCCAAGAAGCAGGAAAGTACCCCCATCCAGCCTCTGTTTAAAAGCCTCCAAAGAAGGAGCCCCCACCGCACTCCAGGGCAGAGAGTTCCACTGCTGAACAGCTTTCACAGTCAGGAAGTTCTTCTTAATGTTCAGGTTGAATCTCCTTTCCTGTCATTTGAAGCCACTGTCCCGCGTCCTAGTCTCCAGGGTAGCAGAAAACAAGCTTGTTCCCTCCTCCCTATGACTTCCTCTCACATATTTTTATACATGGCCTTTATGTCTCCTCTCAGCCTTCTCTTCTGCAGGTTGAACATGCCCAGCTCTTTGAGCCGCTCCTCATAGGGCTTGTTCTCCAGACCCTTGATCATTTTAGTCGCCCTCCTCTGGACACATTCCAGCTTGTCAACATCTCCCTTAAATTGCGATGCCCAGAATCGGACGCAGTATTCCAGGTGTGGTTTAACCAAGGCAGAATAGAGGGGGAGCATGACTTCCCTGGATCTAGACCAGGGGTGAGTAATTATTTTTTCCAAGGGGCCACACGAGAGCCAAAAAATATTATGGAGGGCAACGCACCTAAAGGCTGAACTTACTATATTTACTATATATTACTACATTATTTATTTATTTATTTACTTACTATATTTACTATATATTACACATCATTAATATTAACATATTAATATATCAAGAAATATTCATATATTAGTATTAATATCATAATTATTATATTATAGTATACATATATAGACATTATAATATATTGAAATTATAATATAATATAACATTAAAATTATTATACAATAATAATAAAAACCACTAAAATAAAATAAAATTCAAGAAGACAAGGTGCAAACCAAGATGAAGGCTGACATCCTGAAGAGAGGAAGGATCCCAAGATGGAATGGCCCAATGGACCCAGCCCAGAGGATGGCAAAGCGGACCCAGCTGCCGCAGCAGCAGAGGAGCAGAGCAGCAGACGATCGGAGGCAGCAGGCCTCCGCCTGCTCTCACCCCCAGCCGTTCCCCAGCTGATCGTCCTGCGGGGCCAAGAGGAAGGGGTACCGCTGCCGCCACCCCATCGCGGGCTCTGTGGGGCCTGTGTTGGCAGACAGGCCGGAGGTGTGGCGGATTTGGAGTGCCCGCCATCTCTGGAGGCGATCCTGGCCTGCAGGGGGAGCACTCGGCAATCTTAGCCGGCTCATCGCCGTGGCGAACCGGAAGACGATCTAAGTCTTCCGGGTCGCCACGCCAATCA
This sequence comes from Anolis apletophallus, assembly GCA_030556195.1. Taxonomy (NCBI): domain Eukaryota; kingdom Metazoa; phylum Chordata; class Lepidosauria; order Squamata; family Anolidae; genus Anolis; species Anolis apletophallus. The sequence goes on along the minus strand of JARBWK010000009.1, from coordinate 24,100,892 downwards.
GCCCCCGCAGGTCGCGTAGTGCTCCCGCTGCAGGCGCGGATTGCCTCCAGGGATGGCGGGCACTCCAAAGCCGCTGCTCCTCCGCCTGTCTGCCAAAACAGGCCCCACAGAGCCCGCGATCAGATGGCGGCAGCGGCACCCCTTCCTCTTGGCTTCACCCCTGACACTCTTCTCCTGGGCCGCACAGAACCGACTGCCGGGCCGCATCCGGCCCGCGGGCTGTAGGTTGCCCACCCCTGATCTAAACACTATACTCCTATTTATGCAGGCCAAAATCCCATTGGCTTTTTTAGCTGCTACATGACATTGTTGGCTCATGTTTAACTTGTTGTCCACAAGGACTCCAAATGAGAAGTATATGATGAAATGTGGGTGCATATAATGAATGTAAATTTCCATCCTTTTTAATCTCCCGTCCTCTTAATGCAGGTCTCTATGATTTGTGTGTGTAGGAAGGGAAGGAGGTTCAGAAACAATAAACCATTCAGAGTCATGGCTGGTAGATGACCTCTGCCTTCATTATAGTTTTGTCGTCAGGTGCGCATTTTATTTCTCTTCATGCAGAGTTTTTTATTAGCTGCATATTTAGTACTAAATGACAGCCATTCACATTTATGGGGGGGGGGGGGGATTTGAAGTCTTTACGTGTGTGACAATTACTTGCATAGTTATTATTTCCATTCAGTTCTACTGTGTATTTTGGACTTAGTGCTAACACGGTCCCCTCCTGTTGTATAGAGTGACACAGTAGTGTGTCATCTGCAGTGTATACGTGCATCACACAAAATAACAGGAAACTTAAGTATGTAAAATAAGCAATAAACCATATGTGTGTGTGTGTGTGTGTGTGTATTTCCCCCTTGTCGCCCATTCAGAAGCAGCCCTGCAGCGCCTATCATCCTGCTTTGCAGCCGCTGCAGAACTGTTTGGGCTGGAAGTCAGCCTGAAGAAAATGGAAGTTCTCTACCAGCCCGCACCACAGGAAGAACACAATCATCCCCACGTCAGCATAGGCAGAGCTATCGTACTGTCTATTCTCCTCTATGGGTCTGAAACATGGGTCCACCCTTTCGCCAACACCTACGACTCCTCGAATGCTTTCATCAGCGCTGCCTTCGCACAATCCTAAATATACACTGGACCGACTATGTGACTAATGCTGCTGTCCTTGAGCAAGCAGGGATCACCAGCATTGAGGCCATGCTATTGAGAACACAGCTGCGCTGGGTAGGGCACATCTCTAGGATGGAGGACCATTGCCTCCCAAAGATACTACTCTGTTGTGAACTCGCCGTGGGTCAGTGCAAGAGAGGCACCCCCAAAAAGAGATATAAGGACTCCCTGAAACAACATCTCAGGCTCGGCCAGATTGATCACCAACAACGGTCCACCATGGCCTCACATCGGGAGGCATGGAGACACACTATCTACAATGCTGCGGCCTCTTTCGAGAAGTCACGCTGAATGGGTCTCAAAGAGAAACAACAATGCAGAAAGAACTGCAACTTGGAAACATCACCCAAGTTGCTGTGCTGTCTGCAACCAAACTTGCCTATCTCAGATTGGCCTTTTTAGTCATCAACGCGCTTGTAAAAAGCATGGGATGAGTCCTTCCTATGAATCTTCGTTCGCGAAGTAATGCCGATATATATGTGTGTGTGTGAAAGGTTTTGATGAGCTACATTGTATTTGCATACACTTCATGTTTACAATTTATGAATGTGTCCATATCTCTTATATGGGGTTGGTTTAACCTCCAGTTAGGTAGTAAAACCGAATTACTGTGTTGCAAAATATTGCATGCCTCAAAAGGGTATCATCAACATGAAATGTTTGGAAAGTTCTGCTATAAGGGCAGGGGCGGACTAAGGTAATTTTAAATGGTAAGCGAACAGTATTTTGGCGCCCCCCAACCAATCACTCATACACACACACACACACACACACATGGATGGGGTGCATAGACCAATTTTGGCCCTCCTGGAATTTTGGACTTCCTACTGGCTGTTTGGAATTGTGGGAGTTGAAGTCCAAAACACATGGAGGGCCGAAGTTGGCCTATGCCATACACACACACCATCCTTCCTTCCTTCCTTCTCACCCTTTTCCCTGCTCTATTCCTATTCTCTTTGTGTGTGTGTGTGTGTGTATATATATATATATATATATATATATATATCTATTCCCCTTCCTTCCTTCTCATCCTTCCTTCCTCCTCACCCTTTTCCTTGCCCCCTTCCTAATCTCGTTCCCTTTCTTACCCTTTTCCCTCCTCTCTTCCTATTCTCTTTTTGTGTGTATGTATGTATATGTGTGTATCAGGTCTAGGCTAATTTCGGCCCTCCTTCCAGATGTTCTGGACTTCAACTTCCAGAATTCCTAACAGCCAGAATTGTGGGAGCTGAAGTCCAGAACACCTGGAAGGAGGGCTGAAATTATGCTGGCCAAAGCTAGAGTTGAGTTCCATAGGATATCACACTAAATTCCTTAATATTCTATACATTGGATATCATGATAATACATGGAACCTATCAAATAGATGATTGTGTGTGTGATAATTACAAATATCAAAAAGCCAGATCACTCAACACTTAAAAAATAATTATTATTAGAGGTAATATATTCCCACCATCCATAAGACAAGTGTATGGGTTTATGCTGCCTAAACTAGAGTTGAGTTCCATAGGATATCACACTAAATTCCTTAATATTCTATACATTGGATATCATGATAATACATGGAACCTATCAAATAGATGATTGTGTGTGTGATAATTACAAATATCAAAAAGCCAGATCACTCAACACTTAAAAATAATTATTATTAGAGGTAATATATTCCCACCATCCATAAGACAAGTGTATGGGTTTATGCTGCCTGAACTAGAGTTGAGTTCCATAGGATATCACACTAAATTCCTTAATATTCTATACATTGGATATCATGATAATACATGGAACCTATCAAATAGATGCTTGTGTGTGTGATAATTACAAATATCAAAAAGCCAGATCACTCAACACTTAAAAATAATAATTATTAGAGGTAATATATTCCCACCATCCATAAGACAAGTGTATGGGTTTATGCTGCCTGAACTAGAGTTGAGTTCCATAGGATATCACACTAAATTCCTTAATATTCTATACATTGGATATCATGATAATACATGGAACCTATCAAATAGATGCTTGTGTGTGTGATAATTACAAATATCAAAAAGCCAGATCACTCAACATTTAAAAATAATTATTATTAGAGGTAATATATTCCCACCATCCATAAGAGGAGGGTTGAGTTACAGTGAAGGTGTTATATGTGTTCCTAAGCATCCCACCATTGTTAAGCTAACTCACAGGTGAGTAGACTTAGCAACTGTGTCTTACCTTTCCCGGCCTCACTCCCGGAGGTGGCAGGGCAGCTGTCGTCCTTCTCCGGCCCTGCACCTAAGGCCAAGCTCGAGCTAAAAAGAGAGCCCGCTCAGCCCCGGGAAGGTGGAAGGTCCCAGCAGGGAGGAGGCACCCTGGATGGGAGTTTGCCCTGAGTAGGCAGCAGCAGGCCAGGGAGGCAGGCCCTCCCCACGGCATTGGGGCCTCTGGCGGCCTGCATCCGGAGGCGCCTCCAGCCCTCGGGGCTGGCGAGTTGCGGCTCCGCCTTCGCGCCACACTAGCCGAACGGGCCTGTAGCAATGGCGCTGCATGTGCTGCACCTGGCGGCTGCGGCCAAATGCGCCCTTAGCCATGGCCAGATACGCCCCCAGATAAGTGGCGCCCTGAGGCAGCCGCCTCCCTTGGCCTCCAGTAAGATCCGCCTCTGTATAAGGGTGAGCCCTTATGCCTTCCCTGTTGAGAACTGAGCTTTCGGCATCTTTGGCATCCCATTCGACATTCTGTTTCTTGGAATTGCCAGAAGCTCACTGAATACTTGGAACCAGCTTTTATAGACTCTCAATGACTCAAGGAAGAACACAATCCAAAGGTTTCCTCCCCTACTAACACTGAGTGCAAATGACACAAGTCTCTCAACCTACCTGCATTTTCTCCTTCAGCTTCTGGGAATACTTTTTCAGCTCATTGATTCTCTGGCCTTTTGCTTCCAAGTCAGCCTCCAACTTCTCCATCTGCTGCTGTGAAATAGGTTCTCCGGCCTCATAGATTTTCCTTTGCTCCATTTCCCGTTGCTGCCATTCTCTTAATGAACCCGGCACTGATTGCTGCATGGCCTTTCTCCATGTTTCTTTCTCGCTCTCGTGAGAGGCCCTTTCGGTGTATTCTTCTGCCAGTTTCTGTTTCTCCCGCTTGAAGTTCATTCTCTCGCTCATATCCATACTACAAGTTCCAGTTACCTTCCCACTGTTCTCCAGTGGATCTCCTACATAGGTCCAGTGATTTCCCATGGGGCTGTCCGATTCCTTTGAAGCCTGAACAGTGTTTTCGCAATCTAGTTTCATGTGTGCTATCACTCGGGGGAGAAGAATTTTGTCATCAGCTTGCTTGGTCTCCACAGATGACTTTCTCTCTTCTATCAGTTTTGCACATCTGGCAAATTCCGATGAGGCCTCCTTTCTTATCCTGTGGTGTTTTTCCAGCGTTTCTTCAAGGGTGTGGATGTGCTTCTGGAGTTCCTGTGCTTCCTCCACTTTGCTCTTATACTGCAGGACAGTTTCCCTGGTCTCAGCAAGGATGTGCTGAATCTCTTCTTGATGGGCCTCCTTGAGAGCCTGGACGCTGGCCTCATGCTCATCATGCTTCATGTTCAAAGCGTAAATCACCTGTACTCAACAGAGAGAGAAGCAACAAAATAAGGGGATGAAGACCTATCAAAATATGACAGTAGCAGCAGCTCTGTACTTTAATTTTGAAGACATTAATCCAAACCATACTAGACCGAAAGCAATTTACAACCTCTTCAAGTGGATTTACTTTAAAACAGTGTTTCCCAACCTTTTTTGAGCCGCAGCACACTTTTAACATTAAAAAAATCCGGGGGCACACCACCAACCAAGATGACACAAAATGACACTCTAACACAGTAAAGAACGGCTGGCGGATGGTGGCCTGCTGGGAGCAGCTGCTGGGAGTGCCAAAGCTGGGGAGGGGGCGGAGCCAGGCTGCGCCATGCCCCGCCCCCTACCCCTCTCCCAGCTTCACCTCTCCCAGCAGCTGCTCCAGCCTTGAGGGGGCAGTGCCAAGCCAGCGGTGCCAGAGCCAGCACAATGCTGGCTTGGCACTGTCCTCAAGGCTGGAGCAGCTGCTGGGAGTGCCGAAGCCGAGGGAGGGGGCAGAGCCAGGCCGCGCCATGCCCCTCCCCTCCCCCCAGTTTCAGGTCTCCTACAGAGGAGGAGCATGAGTGGTGGACGGGCTTCAGTGGGCAGGGCTCCTCCTCCACGCGGCTTCAGCGAGCGAGGGGCGAGAGTCATGGTGAGAGTCATGGTGGATTGGAGGCTGGCTGGGGAAACGGCCGAAGGAGGCGGCACCCCAGTCCCTTCCTCTTTTTCTTTGCCACTGCCCGGCCCTTCCTCCTCCCCCAAGCAGCAGGAGTTCAGCAGGAGGGGGGGAGGAAGGGGGCAGAGAGCTTTTCTCGCGGCACAGCAAGAGGTCCGTCATGGCACACTAGTGTGCCACGGCTCACTGGTTGAGAAAGACTGCTTTAAAAGACACATAGTGTATCTGGAGGACCGTCTCACCCACTATTTATTTATTTATTTATTTATTATTTGTCACTGCCCCTCTCAGCCCAAAGGCGACTCGGGATGGTGTACACCAGTGATTTTCAACCTTTTTTGAGCCATGGCAAATTTTTTACATTTACAAAATCCTGGGGCACACCACCAACCAAAATGACACAAAATGACACTCTGACTGTCATTTTACCAATGTTCTCCCTCCCCCCCCTTATGACACTGCTGCTTCTGCCAACCCCCCCCCCCCAGGAGGCCCACGTGCAGGAGGCCTGTCACCGTCCCGTGGTGGAGGGCTGCGCTGAGTGGCTGAAGCGCACGTGGGCTTGGCTGAGCAGGACAAATAGGAATTGAGCACACGGGGTGGCTCCAAGCCTCTGAACAAACTGCGGTGGAGGCTCGCAGCCATTGCCACCCCCAGCTCCCCTTCCCAAAGGGGTTCAGCCCCCCCATGAGTGCCTCCCTCCCCCTGCGCCCCTTGGGGCCAGATCGGGAAGGAACCAAGCTGGGCTGTGGAGCTGCGCATCCCGGCCTCTGCTCTGCAGCAAACCCGGAGCCCAGCCAGGAGAGGCCAGGAGATGAGGGGTTGCTCCCCTTCCCTGGCGCGGAGGGGCTAGAGGGCAGAAAACCTTGCCTCGAGCCTCAAGGAGCGAGGTCGGACGGGGGCAGCTCCCGCGGACTCCTCCTCCCTCTCCTCCTCCTTGCTGCCGGAGGGGAGGAGGGTAGAAGAGCGCCCAGGAGCCAAGAAGCAGGAGGAGCCGCAGCCTGGTCAGGTAGCCCTTGGCGCGCAGAGGGAAGGAAGGAAGGAAGGGAAGGAGAGAGAGAGAGAGAGAGAGAGAGAAGGGAGGAATGTTCTGGACACCGAGGGCTCTTGCTGGCTGGCATTGCTGCTTTGGCCAGGAAAGCCTCATTTCCGCTGCCTGAAGTTTCCTGCTAGGCTCTCTCTCTCTCTCTCTCTCTCCACTGTAATTTCCCACGGCACACCTGATGATCTCTCACGGCACACTAGTGAGCCACGGCACACTGGTTGGGAAACACTGGTTTACACAAGGCAGTCTCTGCCCTCCAATACAACACAAGCAAACAACCCCAAAAATAACCATATAACAACAAATTAACAATTAAAAACATACAATTGCAGTCTCAGCGTCTTGTTGAAATCACTTTCCGTCACATCGTCATCATTCCATATATCTAATTAAACCGTTACATTTCATCAGCAAATGCCTGCTCAAACAGCCAAATCTTGAATTTCTTGCGAAATGTCAGGAGGGAGGGGGCCGATCTGATGTCTCTAGGGAGGGCGTTCAAAAGCCGAGGAGCCACCACTGAAAAGGCCCTGTCTCTCGTCCCCGCCAGTCGCGCCTGTGAAGAAGGTGGGACCAAGAGCAGGACCTCTCCAGATGATCTTAAACATCTCGATGGTTCATAGGGAGAGATGCGTTCGGACAGGTAAGTTGAACCCGAACCGTTTAGGGCAGTGGTTCTCAACCTTCCTAAAGCTGTGACCCCTTAATACAGTTCCTCATGTTGTAGTGACCCCCAATCATATAATTATTTCAATGCTACTTCACAACTGTGATTTTGCTATTGTTATGAAGCGTAATGTAAATATATCTGATATGCAGGATGTATTTTCATTCACTGGACCAAATTTGGCACATATACCCAATATGTCCAAATTTGAATACTGGTGGGATTGGAGGGAGAGACTGTCATTTGGGAGTTGTAGTTGCTGGGATGTATAGTTCACCTACAATCAAAGAGCATTCTGAACCCCACCAATGGAGGAATTGAACCAAACTTGGGACACAGAATTCTCATGACCAACAGAAAATACTGGAAGGGTTTGGTGGGCATTGACCTTAAGTTTTGGAGTTGTAGATCACCTACATCCCGAGAGCACTGTCAACTCAAAACAATGATGGATCTGGACTAAACTTGGCATGAATATCAATATGCCCAAATGTGAACACTGGTGAAGTTTGGGGAAAATAGACTTGACATTTGGGAGTTGTAGTTGCTGGGATTTATAGTTCACCTACAATCTAAGAGCCTTTTGAACTCCACCAAAGATAGAATTGGGTCAAACTCCCCTCCCTCCCCCCATGATCGACAGAAAATGCTGTGTTTTGTGATGATCTTTGGCGACCCCTCTGACACCCCCTTGTGACCCCTCCAGGGGTCCCGACCCCCAGGTTGAGAAACACTGGTTTAGGGCTTTAAAGGCTAAAGCCAGCACTTTGAATTGTGCCCGGTAGCAAACTGGCAGCCAGTGGAGCTGGCACAACAGGGGAGTTGTATGCTCTCTGAATGCCGCTCCTGTTATCATCCTGGCTGCTGTCCGTTGGACTAGTTGCAGCTTCCAAACAGTCTTCAAAGGCAACCCCACGTAGAGAGTGTTGCAGTAATCTATATGGGATGTAACCAGAGCATGGTCCACCGTGGCCAAGTCAGACTTCCCAAGGTACGGGCGCAGCTGGCGAACAAGTTTTAACAGTGCAAATGCTCCCCTGGTCACCGCCGAAACCTGGGGTTCCAGCTCAGTGATGAGTCCAGGATCACCAATCCCAGAGATCACTTCGCTCTGAAGATCTAAACCTACTGGAAGTACCCAGCTTTAAAGCCGTTCGCCTAACATCTACGAAGCATAGAGCTTTCTCTATTGTGACTCCAACACTTTGGAATGCCTTGCCAACTGAAGTTCGTGCTCTGCGAGACCTGTCGGCCTTTCGCAGGGCTTGTAAGACTCATTTGTTTCGGTTGGCATTTGAATTGTGAACTCTGAATTTTAATTTGGTATAATTAACGTTAGTCTTTGCTTTTATGGTGTTTTACATTGTGCTGTGAGCCGCTCCGAGCCCTCGGGAAGTGGCGGCATACAAATTTGAACCATAATTAAATAAAAATTAATAAATCATTGTTAATATATTTTTAAAACTTCAGTAAAGACCTATAACATACTAGAAAAGGCAGTTCTGTCATATCCTTAGATAAATAAGCTAGTAAAATACAAGGTCAATATAGTCAGCCTTCCACTTGCATGACTTCTGCATCCATGGATTGCACCATCAATGTTTTGAACGCCCCCCTACCCCACACACACACACACACACACAAAGCTCCAAAAACAAATATTGCTTTGGCCATTTTAAATAAGGGACACTGTTTTACTCTGCCGCTGCATATAATGAGACTTGACTTGAGCATTCACAGGTTTGGAATCTCTATGAGTGAGTGGGTAGGTGGGGTGGAACAAACCACAGAGGACACCAAGGTCCCATTATAGCAAGAGAGAAAATCAAAAAGGGAAGTACAATGATCGCTTATACATATCCACGTAACACCCCTTTAAAAATACATTACATTGCTCTTTTCTGAAATATGCATAACTCCTCAAAACTGAAATGATACCTAAACCAAACCCTCGGAGATACATCATTTTATGTAGAGGAAATAAGAAAAATGCCAGTCAACTCAAGCCTGTAAACCATAGCAGCCTGCTGATAAAAATGTTTCCAATCTCCCGTGTTCATAGATTTCTAGCTACGGTGGTTGGTGAATCCTGCTTAAGCTATTTCACCCCATTTTTTTTAAAAAAAAGAACGGATTGGGTCTACTCATATACACATGCAGGTCAACCTACATACTGAAGGTCATTATTATGTGTAGAGAATAGGGGTGGATATCTCCGGTTTAAAATACTTTGAAATCCGTTATTTTTTGTATTTAAAATTATTTCGACCTTATATCGACCCTCGGGGTCCAACCTGGAAGAAAAGTTTCAAAACCGAACCCGGGGTCGCCATTTTTTTCTAAAGATCACGTTATTAGGTCGTTTTCCCCCTCCTCAGTTCTCAACTCACGAGAGGAGACTGGAGGGCAGTAGCACCCTCCTTTCTCCTCTCACGAGCTGAGAGCTGAGGCGAGCGCTTTATTCCCAAGCAGGGAAGGAAGTGGGGACGCGAGTCCCCGCCTCCTCCTCTCCTTGGGAGTAAACCGGGACAAGGGTTGTTAACCCCCGTTTGGGTCTCGGTTGGCGAGAGGAGGGTGCCAGGCTGCACCTTCCACCCTCCTCTCGCCATTGTCCCGGTTTATTCCCAAGGAGAGGAGGAGGCGGGGGACTCACGTCCCCTGCCTCCTCCTCTCCTTGGGAGTAAACCGGGACCTCCACCTCCTCTCCTTGGGAATAAACCTGGACAAAGGTCCCAGTTTACTCCCAAGGAGAGGAGGAGGAAGGGGATGCGAGTCCCCCGCCTCCTCCTCTGCTTGGGAATAAACCGGGACAATGGCGATAGAAGGGTGGACGGTGCAGCCTGGCACCCTCCTCTCCCAACGAGACCCAAACGGGGGTTAATAACCCCGCTTGTGTGTCAGATGGTGAGAGGAGGGGGAAGGTGCAGTCTGGCACCCTCCTCTCGCTAACCGAGACCCAAACTGGGGTTATCTTTAACCCCCGTTTGGGTGTCAGCTGGCCAGAGGGGAGTGCAGGCAGCACCTTCCACCCTCCGGTCTTGCATGCGTGGAACAAATAACGTAATAATAACAAAATTCGTTATTAATTACGTTTCACTTACAAAAATTATTTTTAAAATTTCGGATTAATTTCTATAACCAACCAGCAAAGGAAATCCCCCCCCCCCGAGCTTAGAATCAAGTTTTTCATGGATCAACCACCCCTAGTAGAGAACATGTATAAGAACATAAGAACATAAGAAGAGCCATGCTGAATCGGGCTTCAGCCCATCTAGTCCAGCATTCTGTGTCACACAGTGGCCCACTAGTTGTACACAGGGATCTCTAGCAGAAAGGAGGGCAAAACCCTCACCTGCTCCCAACCCCCCACAACCAGTACCCGGGTTGAACTTGAAAGGTACCCTCACATGGTTCTGTGCAAAACTTTCATTTGGGGTTGCTGCGTGTGCCTCACCATTGTCAGGGTGAATGTGTCTACTTAATAAGTCTCAATAAACATCTTAAGATTACTATAATGCACAAGCTAAAGGGTACCCAACAATACCAATTAGCCAGAAAGTACAATCATAGTATCTGCTAAGAAGCCCTGAATTTCCCATAAGGTGGGCAGGGACATCTATCCAGCAAGTAATTGTGAGAATGTACTGAGGGCTCATCCAGAGAGGCCACATCTCAGGATCTGTCTGGAATTTTACTGGAGGCATCTTAATGACACCTCTGGTAAAAATGAATTATGGTAATTTGGAATAAACTAAGTTATTCTGAATTAATTAGATATCCCATTAGATCCAGACCTTCCTGAAATTCCCAGGTCTAATGGGGTATTGGGCCTGTGGGGAATCACTTCCAGGTAGTCCTGGGACACTACCCTTTGCCTGGTTGAGTCCCCATTATCATCTGAACAATCCTTTGGGCGGTCCTGCAGCCATGTAGAGCAAAGGTCCAGGATGGTGCCCACCCCAACCCCAGCCTCTAATTTATCCCTAAAAATAAAGTAAAACTTGCCTGGCTATTATAATTTTCCGCCTCCCACCTCCCTGGAGGAAATTTATGGTGGCCAGGTGAATTTTACTTTATTATAAGGAGCCAACCAGTCACAAATTGATGGTGCCCACCCCAACCCCAGCCTCTAATTTAGAGTGGCTGCATGCCATTCCAAATTTAATCAGGATGACACGTAGCCACCTCCCCTGGGCTTTTTGGGTGGGAGTGGGGATGGGAATCCATGCCAAAGCAGGATTTAAAAACCTACTTTGGCACGAATTTTGTCACTGCCTGGAAGCGCTCTTAGATGCTCATCTAATGATCTTACTTAGTGTTCATATTAAATTCCACATGCCAGTTATCTCTTAAGCATCCATCAAACAAAAGGAAAAGATGGAGTCTAATACCATGCTCACTACTTCATGATATTTAAAGACTGCAGCTCTGTTGAAAAATAAGTAACATGAGCGTTAGTGCTATATGTAGGAACATTCCAGATAAATGCGCAACATCAGAACAGAATGTATCATTTATTCCGGGATCAGAGCAAACAAACATCTCAATTCCATTTGGTTGTTAACTATAAAAGGCCACTCATAAGATTTGATTTCATATCTTTTTTGTGAATTCTCCTGTGTTATATTAATGTCTTCTTCATCAGCCAAAGAAAACTGATGGCTGGAATAATTTCTCCTAAAGGAGCCATAACTAACTTGGAACTGTGAATATTACTTAGCTATTCAACAGCTTCTGTCAAATTACTAGGGACCAGATTGAATAATTCTTCACGTTGCCTATCATGAATATTTTTTTTCAATTAACGTTATCTTCTAGCTGCTGTGTTTGGTTTGCGTATAGTGTTAAAGCCAGCGATGACTCCCAGGTTCTGGCCCAGTGTTTTTCAACCTTTTTTGAGCCGCGGCATATTTTTTACATTTACAAAATCCTGGGGCACACCACCAACCAAAATGACACAAAATGACACTCTAACACAGTAATACATATAGTTAGTGTGTTTTTAAATGTATTTATACACTCAGTGTGAAACCTGGGCCTGTTTCGATGAACACAACATAGATATCCTGGCAGGAATGGCAGAAAGACACACACTTCCCAGAACTCCCATAACCAAGAGAAAATACTATAAGAGTTTGGTGGGCTTTGGAGTTGTAGTTCACCTATATCCAGAGAGCACTGTGGACTGTAACCATGTTGGATCAGGACCCAACTTGGCATGAATACTCAATATGCCCAAATGTGAACACAGATGGAGTTTGGGGAAAATAGACCTTGACATTTGGGAGTTACAGTTTCTGGGATTTATAGTTAACACACAATCAAAGAGCATCCTGAACTCTTGCAACAATGGAATTGAACCAAACTTGGCATATTGAACTCTCATTATCAACAGAAAGTACTGAAAGGATTTGCTTGGGAATTGACCTTGAGTTTGGAAGTTGTAGTTCACCTACACCCAGAGAGCACTGTGGACTCAAACAATGTTATGTTGTTGTTTGTTTTCTATCCAGAATCACAATGTTGGAGAAGGCTCGCCACTTTAAGGTCCCTAAAACAGGCATGGGAAAACTTCAGCCCTCTGGGTGCTTTGGACTTGAACACCCATTATTCCTAACAGCCTGAGGCCCTTTCCTGCTTAAATGGCTGAGGGGGAGAAAGGAAAAGAGCCTGAGGGTGCTAGGAATGGTGGGTGTTTGAGTCCAAAACACCTGGAAGGTCCAAGTTTGCGCATGCCAGCTTTCGACAGAGACCTCTTCTTCCCCCTTCCCCTTCACGCCCTTTCTTCCTCCTCCTGCCGAACACTTTTTCTTCTACACTGCCGCTTCTGCCGCCATTTTGATCCGAGAGGGCAGTGTGAGCGTGTTCAGGAGGGGGAGGGGGGAGGGAGGAAGACGTGACCCGTGCAGGCGATACTGCGCAGACTCGCCCCAGAGCAAAACGAGCAGAGCGAGGCTGGGAAGAAGCGAGCCCAAGTGGAGAAGAAAAAGTGTTCGGCAGGAGGGGGAAGAAAGGGTATTGGAGGTTCCAATTTCCCACGGCACACCTGATGATCGCTCACGGCACACTAGTGTGCCATGGCCCACTGGTTAGGAAACACTGGCCTAAGGTGACCAGGTATGCAAAAAGGAAGGGGCCCTTGTTGCTTTTAACATAGAGGTGTGCATTATGTGGCTCTTCAGACATTGTTGGACTACAACTCCCACCAGCTGTAGTCAGCAGTCAGTAGTGAAGAATGGTGGGAGCTGTACGCCAGCAACATCTGGAGGGTTGCATTTTGTCCATGTTTGCTTTAACTGGAAGAGGGAATTCCAGAATGTAAATCTTTCTTCATTTTTATGAGATAATCCTAGCTTTGCCCACCTTTGAGACATAGAAGGATCAGCAGACAGACCCCTTTTTGAATAGGATTGAGATTCCAGAAGGGTTGCAAGGTTGAACATGGAACAAGGCTCCTATTGTTTTAATATTTAGCTGATTTCCTATCAGGATGGTTCCCCATAAAACTCCACCAGAAGGAACCCTTTTATGTTGCTAATGTAGCTCCCTTCTCCCATGGCTATTTCCTGACCAGTGGAAAGTATGAGAACCTTTCCTTGAACTGGTAATGGCTCATGGTGTGAGACATGAATAAACTATTGTGAGGACTAGGAGCCTGACTTAGCTCTTTCCCAAATCACCAGATTCTTGCCGCCACCATTACTTCATTCCTCTGCAAAGAAAAACCAGTTCTTCTCAATGTCTTCAAGGGGGCACTGGGACTGTGGCGCAGCTGGTGGGAGTCAGCTTCATTAAGATCACTACTGACCGAAAGGTCATGAGTTCGAAGCCTGCCCGGGTTGGGTTGAGCTCTCAACCAAATTGTGTAGCTTGTTGTTAACCTTTGCAATCCGAAAGACAGTTGCATCTGTCAAGTAGGAAATTTAGGTACCACTTTGTGGGGAGGCTAATTTAACGGATTTATGAGGTCATAAAAATCTCCAGGAAGTTTGCAAAGAATGAAGGAATGCGACAGCTCCCCCTGGTGGCCAGAATCTGGAATGTTAAATAGTCTTTGGTGTCTGTCTATATATATTGTGTGTCTATGGCATTGAATGTTTGCCATGTATATGTGCATTGTAATCCGCCCTGAGTTCCCTGCGGGGTGAGAAAGGCGGAATATAAATGATATAAATAATAATAAATTTTTGTTTTACTCCTACAAAAGTTAGGAATTTGTTATTAGCAGCGGAAAGTTGCCAGGATTATTTTTTTATTTACTTCCTTTAAAAAAAAGCTCAAAAGGGAGATTAAAAAATGGGGGAAAATTTAAAAACTTTTTGGGAGGTGACCCATGGACTGCTCTTGCCTGCCTCTGGTCTAGGCACACAGCTCATGTCATCCTTCCACTATGATGTGAAATGCTCCTCCCATGCTCAGTACATGCACAACCTGTGTCTTGAAGGAATACATTGTTCCCTGCTTACGAAGACTGCAAATCTCAACATGTCACATATGAAAATAAGGACATGTGTAGCCAAGCAACATTAAAATATGGTCAAGAGATTTTTTCTGCTTTGTTTTTGCTTGTACCTCCTGGAAAATGCAAGATTCTGCCCCCTCCTCTCTATCCTGCTAGGTTACATAAGCGCAAACTACTTTTATAATTTGTACAGTAATGGAAGAAAGCTGAAGGCAAAAGGAAACGTGGGAGGGGAGAAAGATGTGAAGGACTGGGGGGGGGAGGGCAGAAAAGAAATTTGATACTACTAATGCAGAATTCCATAGGCATCATGGATGCCAACAAATTTTGCATTGACTAGGGGACATTAAAAAATATATATAAAGCTAGAGTCCAAATGCACAAATACAATACTTAAGGGTGTATTTAATATTTCCTGGTAGCGCTACCCTTAATCGCAATGCTAACAACTTCAGATGACTAGACAGAAAAGTATGACTCCCATGCTTCAGAGTTGGATGGGAAATGTGCATCCGTTGGGGTCATATTAAGCCCTTGGAAACCCGAAGTGAAGTATCTGGAGAGCCTCCTCCCTAGAAGTTCCCCAAAGTCTACACGCCCATTTTAAATGATTGTGCTGATTTTCAGACAATCTTTCACCCAAAAGCTGGCCAAATCAACTCAAAACTATCTGCTGTTTCCTTCACCCCACAGAGGACTCCCTTTAAAATGCCCTGAAATCTACAAAAATGGCAAGCAAAGGTGCAGACTGGTGAAGAAGCTTGGAAGAAAAAATATTTATGTATTAATTTGCATCATTCATATTCCGCCCTTCTCACCCTGAAGTGAACTCTGGGCGGATCACAGAACACATACACAGCAAACATTCAATGCCGTTAAACATACAGAACAGACAGACAGATAGAGGTATGTGTCTCTGCATTTTTCCAACTTTGACATCCTAGAGGTTATGCTCAATTCCGGCCACAGGGGGTGCTGTTGTTCCATCCTCTATGATGGCAAGCTTTTGATCTCATACTTTCCTCCTGTACTTTGATCACCTTTTTTGGTGTTGTAAAATACCTCTTCGCTTAAGCGGTACTTAATTTTTCTACTCACAGCTACAACTGTTTTCAAACTGGACAGTAAGCTGGGCTGAAGGTCGGGTGCTTACCCTGACCGGAACTCCCAAACTTTTGATTGGGAGAGATCTATTGCTGCTAGTGATGAACCAGCTGTGCTAATGCCCCCTCTTTCCCTCCATAATTGCCCACCCCTCTTATAGCATTATTTCCTTCATCATAGAAACACTGAACTTTCTGTAACTGAGAGTAACTGTAACATTTATTAAAGAGTATATTTAGTAGAAAAAGGATAAATAGCTATACTTGAACTGTACTGTATTGGGAATTCAAGGGACCTGGACATTTCAATTTTTTTTGGGACATTTTGAAATAATTTTTGCACCATTTGAATTTTGAACTGTACAACCATTATTCTGAACTGAAAAAATTGTCTCTTCACTGTGGCAAGCATAATATTTCTGGTAAATCTGCTAGTCAGTACCAGAGTACTACGAAAGTAAGTAGACCCAGTCTCTCAAAAATATACTGGGTTCTCTGCTGTTTGCCATTAGTGGTCCTAGTGTCCATTGTAGTTCTTTCCACCTGCAAATGAGAACCTAGTTTCTTTTTTTTACTTTATACAACAAACTTGGTCCTAGTTTATTATTTGGTAGGGGAGATAAGATTAACACTTCAGCTACAGTCCACCCCTAGTGTCTGAGCAAGATCTCAAAATCCATAGCAGGCAAAATCATAAAAATGTGACCTTAAACCTCAGATCACCAGATCGCTCCATAATGGAAAATGTTACAAATGGGGGCAGGGACTGGAGGAGTAGAGGTGATGATCTTGCAGTCACTAAGTCTGTATGATCAGAATCTTAAAAGGAAATGAGGGGGGAAATCACTCAAGGAATTTATGCACACATACATAACACAAAATCCGTTCTAACTGTAGACCAGTGTTACCCAACCGGTGTGCCACAGCACACTAGTGTGCCGTGAGCGATCATCAGGTGTGCCGTGGGAAATTGGAACCTCTTGAGTCTTGAATAAGCCATGCCCCTTTATTCTCCATGGGCCAATCCCGTCGCAGTGGCCTTGAACTCCCGCTTGGCACCAAGATGGCAGTGGTAGAGGCAGCGGGACCGGAAGCGCATTCCCTGATGGGACGCCAGTGAGTGGAAGTGCCTCGCCTGAGGTGATGCGGCTGGCGGCAGGCCTGGCGCTGGTCCGGCCGGCCGGGGCAGTAGAGCCCTTAAGCCTGGCCCTGGCAGACACCACCGGCTCTTTTTCTACCCACGGCTCTACTGCCTCTTCGCCCACTAATGCCATGATGCAGGGAACAACGGGGCCCACCTCCGGGCGGCCTACCGGGCCTCAGAGACTGTGACGTGATGTGGAAGGAGCCTCATGGGCTATATTATTATTATTATTATTATGAACTATGTATTAACATATTATTATTTTACCTTAGTATATGCTATTATATTGTTATATTATCAGTATTTGTCATAGTCATGGTGTATATCGTTATTGACTATGAGAGTAATGATAACAGTCAGGATTAACTCCTGTGCTTTACTGATAATATATTGTATGTACCTATAATATTTATATTATTATAATGTAATACAAGATAACACTTAAAAAATAATACAATATTGAAATTATATATTTTATATTACTTGTAATAGTACTAATAATAATACAGTATAATGGTATATAGTACAATATAGTAAGTTAGAGTGTCATTTTGTGTCATATTCGTTGGTGGTGTGCCGCAGGCTTTTGTAAATGTAAAAAATGTGCCGCGGCTCAAAAAAGGTTGAAAAACACTGCTGTAGACATTGGAAACGGGTATGGTCCATGCATGGTTTTTCTTGCAATCAGTTCAAAGTGATGGACAAAGCTGCTCTGCTTGCTTAGGTCACTCTTAAAGGCATAGCCCACAGCATACAACTTCATCTAACCATCATAGATATGCATCTACCAGCCTGGAGGCAATTGAACAAATGTCAGTTCTTAAAATATCCCAATAGTAACTCAACAGTCAATTTTTGCATCTTAATTTCTATATTTCTGTGAATTATTATTTATTCCAAGCATTTTAGTTGTTCATTGAAGCTCAATATTACACTTTGCAAGGACATATGCATTAAAAGATTCTCAATTGTGCTACATTCTCAAGTGTTTGGGTAGTTCTTGGTCTAGAGCAGTGGTTCCCAAACTTTTTTGGCCTACCGCCCCCTTTCCAGAAATTTTTTTACTCACCGCCACCCTAGAAATTATTTTTTTAAATGTAATAGAAATTAAACAGAAAGATATATATATTAATGCAGTGGTTCTCAACCTTTCTAATGCCGTGACCCCTAAATAAGGTTCCTCATGTTGTGGTGACCCCCAACCATATTTTCGTTGCTACTTCATAAATAATTTCGCTACTCTTACAAATTCTAATCTAAATATCTAATATGCAGGTCTAAGCGAAGGGGGAAGGGCGGGGCCAAAGAAGAGGGCCACGCGACCCCTCCTAAATGGCCAATCGTTCACCGCCCCCTTAAAGGGGTTCACCGTCCCCCAAATTCCCCTGAGCCTCCCACCGCCCCCTTGGATCGCCTCACCGCCCACCAGGGGGTGGTACCACCCACTTTGAGAATCAGTGGTCTAGAGCAGGGGTGGGCAATTACCGGCCCTCCGGGTGTTTTGGACTTCAACTCGCAGAAATCCTAAGAGCTGGTAATCTGGCTGGGAGTTCTGGGAGTTGAAGTCCAAAACACCTGGAGGGCCGGTAATTGCCCACCCCTGATCTAGAGGCAGAGGGCTTTCAAAATAGATGCCAGCGTTATTATTTCTGGCTTTTGACAAAAACAATGTTTTCATGGTTCAAAATAAACAAAACTGGCTTCACCTATCTATCATTAGCACATTAGCTCACCCCATATATCGAATGTATAGGTAATAGACAGCAGAAGCCCACACCATTAGTTTTTCTGTTAATCACAAAAAGGATTAATCACAGAGAAATCAAAAGTAGGGCAGAATAATATATCTTTTATGAAATATATACTTGTACCCACTAAGTTCCTGACCGCATTGAAGACTTGGCTCTTCCGAAAGGCTTATGGCTAAGGACACCTCCTAGACTTGGCCTGAGCTACTGGAACTCTTTTAATTAAATTCCCATCTCTCTTTTTTTAGCTTTTTACTATTGAACTGTTTTATACGCTTTATGTGTAAGTCGCCCGGAGCACTGACGTGGAGGGCGACTCACAAATAATTAAATCAATCAAATCAATCAAAAAGTATTTCTGTTGCATAAGCAAATTGGGCTATATTTAAGGAAAATAAAAGAAAAGGAAGTGGAAGTGGAAGCATGGTGAATTTTAACCACCAAACATCCAAGAAAGTTTGTAGTTGAGTAATTTATGAGTATGCTACAATAATGTTATGTAATAAATAAAATTTTAAAGATGTAGAAGCAATAGAATTGACAGTGCTATGTTTTTAAAATGCTTTGTAAGTAATAGGAGAGTTGGGGGGTATAGATCAAGGAATAGAAAGTAATATAAGACATTCGTATTGTTTCAAATGTTTAAATAAAAGTATTCAATTAATTTAACTTAATAAATTCAATGAAAAATATTTAGAAAAAACCAAAAGAAAAAACTGTAAAAAAAAGTAAAAGTTGAAGCGTGTAAGACAGAAATAGATACACCCACTACTAATATTCCAGTGCATGTCACTAACTGGTGCCCACACATTCAGAGAAAGGAACTGCCTTCATGAAGCCTGTCACTTAAAGTTTTAGAAGACTGGAAGAAAAAAATACATAGCAACATTCAGATGTTACAAAAACTGACATTAAATGTCTGATAAAAATGGCACAAATTCAACACTGTCTGGATGAGCTGAAAAGGGGGTCTTTGTAGTGAGCTGGCCTTGGTGAAGAGTTTTTATCAACTGGGCTTTCCATCTGTCCATAAATGTTTTTAGTAATATACTACAGCTACGTTTGCATATGTGCTAGTTTAATATAAAACTCATATCTCATTGATTTCTAATAGTCCAGATTACACAAGGCTTGTTTACAGCACTGTTTAGATATTCAGCTCTGGAGTTGCCTCAGTTCACACCTTTAATGCCATACCAATGACTCTGAAATTGTACGGCGGTCCATATCCTAAATCCAAATTGGCACAGCTTTTTTCTCTCCTTTCTTATTTCTCCTTCCCTTCCTTCCTGCTCAAACAAATGGTTTACTCATGAGTAAAGCCATCTCCCATCTCACCAACTGAGATGCTCCTCTGGCTCTCAAGTGGCTGGACTTCCTGTAGGGCTTCACTGGAGCTGCCATCGTGTATGGTATAATATATTGTATATACCAGGGGTGCTCACACTTTTTCAGCATGGGAGCTACTGATTAAAAAACCAAGTCCCAAAGATCACCTGCCCAGAACTGGAAAACGAATACCTATTTTCTTATTTATTTATTTATTTATATTTATTATTCATTTTTATGTACCGCTCCTTCCAGCAGGCTCGGGGCAGTTTACATAAAATGAAGTTATAAAACATCAACATTTCAATGGCGTAATCTCGCGAGCGTCTTCACAGTGTCGTGGCACAAGGCATGGGACAACAGGAGCACCAGCCCAGTATCTGCGGATACTGCTTCCATCTGCGGTGCTCCTGTTGTCCCATGCCTTGTGCCACGACACTGTGAAGACGCTCGCGAGATTACGCCATCCAGGCCCCGCCCCTGGCCCTGAGGAAGCCCCTACGGGGGAGAAACGAAGGCGCGCGAGACCCTTTCGTCGGCCCGTGGACGACCTTCTCCCACCCTGATATTATTTCCGTGAGACTTTTCTACACACTGTGATATATTTTGAAGATTTACGGGGTTGGGAGAGGCGTCCGGGACCTGTGCCTGCATTATTTACCATTGACTCTCCTCGCTTGAGCCCGGGCATCTTGGCTCGCCGCTTGTGCGAGCTTGCTCACCGCCATTATTTTCGTTCATTTATAATGTTGGTACTTACCTGAGATATATTATGTATATGTGATATGTTGTACTCATGATGTTCTTTGTACCTATGACGAATTAATACAATATATATCGCATTTACTAGAGATGATTCCAATGTTTGTTTACCACAAGTAGATTGCTATTGCTTTGATTAGCTCCCTGCTATCTTTTCCACTGTATAGTCAGTCACTGCGGCCCACAGCAATGGCAGATCAGGACCAAACTTGGCACACAGAGGCCCAATGGCGCAATTCACAACCTGGTGTAGTTTAGGGCAGGATGGGCCATGAATGATGGGATTTGCAGTACCGTCACCTTATTCACTTCCCAAACAATGACCCACTCTCCATCCTACTGCAGTTTAGAGGAGGGTGGACCATGGATGATGGGACTTGAAGTACCTCCACTTACTTCTCGAGTGTGCTGCGACCCTCATCCAATGACTGCTCAAGACCAAACTTGGCACACATAACCCCCATTAGCCCCTTAACATCCTGGAGAGGTTTAGGGGAGGTGGACCACGGATTATGGGATTTGTAGTACTTTCAAATGCTTTTGTTCCAACAGACCACTGTGGCCCCCAACAAAGAACAATAAAGACCTAACTTGGCACACAGAGCCCCTATGACCCACTCTACATTCTACTGCAGTTTGGAGGAGGGTGGACCATGAACTTGAAGTACCAAAGACCAACCTTGGCACACAATGCCTTTCTCAAATAACCCGGGCACCGCCAGGTCCCCAAGCTAGTGATAATAATAATAAGGTGAATAAATAATTGCTATATCCATATAGCTCTGATTCAGACCAGCTTGGAAACTATAATGAAAGTGAAGCATCTTTAATTAACTTGGGGAGCAGTATAGCTATGTTGTTTATCTTGCTGAAACTTTGCTACATGGATTATGGTTTGTTGATGTTGTTTATTCATTCAGCCATTTCTGACTCTTCGTGACCACATGGACCAGCCCATGCTGGAGCTCCCTGTCGGCCGTTGCCACCCCCAGCTCCTTCAAGGTCAAGGTCAAGCCAGTCACTTCAATAATAACATTATGGTTAGGTATCCAGAACTGAAACATACGTGTCAAAATACATACATACATTTTTCTTTCAAAAGCCTTTATTTAATTTACATTAACAAATCAAAAAGTAACCTGTGAAATGAAGCGAAATGTATCAAATACTGGAAACATTTGATGTATAACAGGGGTGCCCACACTTTTTCAGCATGCAAGCTACTTATAATAAAACCAAGTCAGAAAGATCTACCTACCTCCTCAAGGCTGGCGGGGGTGGAGGCGGGGCTTGGCATGGCCTGGCTCTGCCCCCTTTTGGCTTTGGCACTCTCAGCAGCTTCTCCAGGCCTGAGGATGGCAATGCCAAGCCAGTGGTGACATAGCTAGCACAAGGCTGGCTTGGCATTGCCCTCCTCACGCCTGCAGCCGCTGCTGGGAGTGCCGAAGCTGGGGAGGGGCGGGCTTGGTGCGGCCTGGCTCCGCCCCCTTCTGGCTTTGGCACTCTCAGCAGCTTCTCCAGGCCTGAGGATGGCAATGCCAAGCCAGTGGTGGCATAGCTAGCACAAGGCTGGCTTGGCATTGCCCTCCTCAAGCCTGCAGCAGCTGCTGGGAGTGCCGAAGCTGGGGGAGGGGGCGGGGCTTGGTGCGGCCTGGCTCCTCCCCCTTCTGGCTTTGGCACTCCTAGCAGCTTCTCCAGGCCTGAGGATGGCAATGCCAAGCCAGTGGTGGCATAGCTCGCACACGGCTGGCTTGGTATTGCCCTCCTCAAGCCTGCAGCAGCTGCTGGGAGTGCCGAAGCTGGGGGAGGGGGGCGGGGCTTGGTGCGGCCTGGCTCCACCCCCTTCTGGCTTTGGCCCTCTCAGCAGCTACTCCAGGCCTGAGGATGGCAATGCCAAGCCAGTGGTGACATAGCTAGCACAAGGCTGGCTTGGCATTGCCCTCCTCAAGCGTGCCTGCCGCTGCTGGGAGTGCCGTAGCGGGGAGAGGGGGTGGGGCTTGGTGCAGCCTGGCTCCGCCCCCTTCTGGCTTTGGCACTCCCAGCAGCTTCTCCAGGCCTGAGGATGGCAATGCCAAGCCAGTGGTGACATAGCTAGCACAAGGCTGGCTTGGCATTGCCCTCCTCAAGCCTGCCTGCAGCTGCTGGGAGTGCCGAAGCTGGGAGAGGGGGTGGGGCTTGGTGCGGCCTGGCTCTGCCCCCCTCTGAGAAGCGCCCCATCTGGCTGGGATCGACCTCCTTCGGTCTCGGGATCGAGTGGTCGATCACGATCGACTTCCTAAGCACCCTGATATATAGGAACAACAAGGGCTATGACTACTTTTCAGAAATCAAAATATAACTGTATGTAAAATGTCTAAAAGTACTATGAATAGGTAACAGGCAATTTAATATTTATTTCTACTGATTCACCAAATCTGATGAGCAGGTCCTATTGGATTCTATATCTGGGTTTACCCCTTTGCAATAGGCTGCCCATAACTGATCAGCTTCTGGGGAGGCAGTTCTGTGTTATGATCATTTTTCGGCCCTATCCCCTGTATGTTTTATACACCCTTAAAATAAACGCTTATTTTCAAGTGTGTTCACAGTAGCAATGGTCATGTACTTAAAAGCAGGTTTGCAGAACAAATTGAGTGACAGTATTTTCACAGTTGTTTCACAAAAATGTAAATTTTTACCCAACCTCTTTTCTAGTTTCTGATCTAAACCTACCAGATCTTATTCAACAGAGATCAATAGTCTGTTGGCCTTGTCACAGTTAGCAGAACTGAGATGTCACCGTTTTGCATGGTTTTTCACGTACAACATGTGAATTTTGATACACTGCTTCCTCCGACAATAACAAGAACTCGTAATCTTATTATCCATGTACCAGTTTCGCTAATAGGTCTATAAATTATTTATTCCAAGGAAATTTAGAACTCAAGAGAACAGCAAAGAGGATCATAAGCTTGCTTTTGATCTTTATTTCATCTTGGAAACACAGAGGCTCATGCCTCATTATTTCCCTTATCTGCCTCCCTCTCCTCAGTGGCACATGCATCGTCTTCCTGCTCCTATGCTCTGTGTCCCCTCATCACACTTCTTATACATCCCTGCCTATTGTGTATTTCATTTTTGTCAACTCTCTGCCCACAGATGCTTCTGTTATTTACAAGTTGAGAGTTGTGAAATTATGTTGAGAGTCGTGACACGACAGCAAGGATCGCTATAAAAGTAGGCACCTGGTGAGTATCAATATCCCTTCTTTTGAAAATGACACATGAGATGGGGACTTTTTCTGTAGAAGTTTATATTTTTCTACTTTCTAAAAGGAGGGCATCTGTGATTGGCAATTTATAGGTAGGATCAGGGGATGATTACTGGATAGGACTTGAGGAGGTCGGCAGTGGAAGACCTAGTGCAGGGGTGCTCACACTTTTTCAGCATGTGAGCTACTCATAAAACAACCAAGTCAAAATTATCTACATACTCACTACTCAGAGAGCCATAAAAGCAAAATATTTGGAAATTTATTTCAGTGAGAGCCATATAATATATTTTAAGACTGAATTCAACTAAATGTGAGTATAATAAGCCCCTGAATTTATTCATAAATCATAATGATGATAATATTCATTCAGCCTCTGCTACTACTACTACTAATAATAGTAACAACAACAACAACAACAATAGGTTCCTAGAGTAGAAGGAGACCTCCAAGGGCCATCCAGTCCAACCTCCTTCTGCCATAAGGGAAAAACACAATCAAATCACTCCTCACAATTGGCCATTCAGCCTCTGATAATAGTAATAATAACAACAACAACAACAACACTAGGTTCCTAGAGTAGAAGGAGACCTCCAAGGGCCATCCAGTCCAACCTCTTTCTGCCATAAGGGAAAAACACAATCAAAGCATTCCTCACAGATGGCCATTCAGCCTCTGATAATAGTAAAAACAACAACAGGTTCCTAATAAAGGATACCTAATAGTCCAACCTCCTTCTGCCATAAGGAAAAACACAATCAAAGCACTCCTCACAGATAGCCATTCAGCCTCTGATAATAGTAATAACAACAACAACAACAACACCACTAGGTTCCTAGAGTTGAAGGAGACTTCAATCCAGGCCATAAGGGAAAAACACAAT
The DNA here is from genome assembly GCA_030556195.1 of Anolis apletophallus. Taxonomy (NCBI): domain Eukaryota; kingdom Metazoa; phylum Chordata; class Lepidosauria; order Squamata; family Anolidae; genus Anolis; species Anolis apletophallus. Next base: position 24,076,054 of record JARBWK010000009.1, on the reverse strand, counting down.
CAAAGCATTCCTCACAAATGGCCATTCAGCCTCTGATAATAATAATAATAATAATGGGTTCCTAGAATAGGAGGAGACCTCCAATGGCCATCCAGTCCAACCTCCTTCTGCACCTGGGTAGCATCAGGAGCCTGCAGGACGGGACTGAGCCTTCCTCCCACCCTGCCTGCGATCTACCAGGACGCCCAACGCGATCTACCAGTAGATCGCGATCTACCTAATGAGCACCCCTGGACTGGTGGTTTCCATGTAGTTTCCCCTTCTGGAGCCATCTCCGATGTTTGAAACTCTTGCTGCCATGGCACAACCAATGAAAAGGTCTAGGGAAATTGCACAGTGTCACTTCAGTAACAAAGGTGCATCAAAGCATCTAGGAAAAGGGGGCACTTCTTCCGGTATCAAGACTTTCCTGGTATAAGAAAAAATGTAAAGTTATTTTCCATCTCTAATCAATGGTTTTATTTTGGTTGAGCAGAGTTGGAATTGCTCTCATTTATCTGGATTCCAGCTTCCTTTTGGGGTATCGGCTCTATGCTCTTATTAGAGGTTAGGCCTACAAAACAGGAAAGGTGTAAGTACCAACAATGTCATTGCCTAAATGTTTTCTCAACTAGCTGAAGGAGGTAATGCTAGAGGTGGTGACTATGGGGCTTATCTCAGGGAACTTTTTTTTTCATGTCAGGACCAACTTGAGAAACTGCAAGTCACTTCTGGTGTGAGAGAAAAGGCTGTCCGCAAGGATGTTGCCCAGGGGATGCCCGGATGTTTTACCATCCTGTGGGAAACTTTTTTCATGTTCCCCTAGGGGAAGCTGGAGTTGACAGATGGGAGCTCACCCTGCTCCCTGGATTCAAACTGCCAACCTTCCAGTCAGCAGTCCTGCCAACACAAGGGTTTAACGTAACCCATTGCGCCACCGGGAGCTCCATCTCAGGGTACTTCAACCACACCATAAGTCTCATGACCTAAGGGTTACAACAGATCCAACACCTTAAACAAGCCATATGGTGCATGGTGTTGGCTAAAAAAAGTTTCCTTTATCATAAACAAATTGATATTAAGTAATACACTCACCAGTCTCAAATCTCTGTTGAGTGGGAGACTAATCAGGATAGTGCCTGTAGCACCCATGGGCCCGTTCGTGCCACTGGGGGGGGGGGCGACGCGCCGGGGGTCCCGTTGGCATTGGGACCCGCACAGGATGGAGGGGACTCGGAGGAGGAATTGGAAGGCCCAGAGCAAGATTGGTCAGCCGTGCCTTTGCCCAGTTCACCTGCAGAGAGCTTAGCATGGGATCCCGGGTGGGAGCATTCTCCCGGGAAGGAGCGGACCAGGTGGAGATGGGAGGCAGCGAAGCAGATAGCGGAGACAGTTATGAATTCCCAAACGGCCGAGGTTCCCAAGAGTTAGCCGAGCAGCAGATGGAGGCTAGCGGATGGGAAAGTCCGGGAGAGCTGCTTCTCAAGAAGATAGCGATACTAGGCTGGCTGAGCGGGGCCGTTCTCACAACAGGCGCAGGGACATAGAGGAGGGCAGGAGGAGCTGGCATTTGTCCCTAGACCGTCACCGTTCGGAAAGTAGAGACTGGAGACGCCGGGCCCTAGATCGTCGGGGTTCCAGGCCGAGGATTAAGAACGGCCCCGTGGGAACTGATCCTCAGTTCTCCGGCCACGTCTGATCTGAAGGGCGTTGAAGCGGAGTGAATCTTGGAGCCTAGTTTGGCTCGCCTTGAATCAAGACCTTGCCTTGTAAACGATTCGCATTGGTGCGGATCCCTTGCTACGTTCCGGAGTGAATCCGGGAGCCTTGCCAAGCTTATTACCACGCTGGTCTTTGGATCTACCTTTTGGAACTTTGCTTACTTTCCTGAACTGCAGCTTCGTGCTGATTGCTTTATTCTTTGAACTCTCTTAAGTGAATTGCTTTTTGGATTTGTTTTTATTCAATAAACATAGTTAGCCTTTGCTACGTCTCCGTGTGTGTGTTAAAGGGGCAGTTCTAAGTCGGCGATTGTGACAGTGCCAAGAACAGCATATCTCCCATTGTTGAGAAAGAATGACTACAATATATGCACAGCCACACATATATACACATATAATGGGAATAACAGAAAACCTGGTGTGCCTTTCACTTGATCCATCTCTGTAAGACACAACATCATTCACTGCATTGAATCCTATATGGGGAGAAAGGTAGTGTATACATTTAATAAATAAATACTGTTGACAAAGTGATTTTATGTGAGACTGAAAAGCGAAATCTCTGAAAGAAAAGAAGGAAGTAAACAGTTTCCAACCCTCTTGAATTGCTTGAACCAAAATGATGCAGAAATTTATCAGTCTCATAGAATTACAACAAATATTCCTCTAGCCCCAGTACGCAATATATGAAGTAAGAAACAAATCAACAAGGCAGGACTAATCTAGGGAGAACGAGATAAGGAATGGCAGTACCCCACAACTAGGCACATACGCATGCTGCTCTTTCCCTGACCAAGCTTTGTCTACTGAATTATTTACTACAGACATACTGCTATGAAATTGAACCAAAAATCTGAGGTTCAATGTGGATTTTATACAGCTGTGTGGAAGAGGCCCTATCTGTATCCATTATTGTTATTTTACTTGTTTGAGGCTACAACGTTATATCTACTTATTTGGGAGTAAGGGCCTTTCCACACAGTCATATGACCCAGAATATCAAGGCAGAAAATCCCACAATATCTGCTTTGAACTGGGTTAGCTGAGTCCACATTGCTATATATTATGTTTCAAAGCAAAAAATGTGGAATTTTCTTCAGCTGTGTGAAAGGGCGCTAAATCCCATTTGGGAGTAAGCCTCAATAGCACTTGCTTTTGAGCAGACAAATACTTAATATTTGTAAACCAAATGTTATTGATGAGAAGCAAAATATATAATTGTCAAAATTAAATTCAGGAACTAGACATTCCTAGAGAAAGGTTCTCTCAAGAAAAAAAAGTTTTTTATTTATGGTTTTTTCACTTTTGGAGGGGTCATTTGTGATGAACTGGCTGTTTTAAGACCAGGAATAAGCTCAGGAAATAAACAAGAGTTGGGAAAGTGAGAGAAGGTGTCTAGTAGGCATGAGAAAAATGAAACGGAAATTAAAAGAAATCGTAAGTGATTCGTATGTAATGGGCCTTTCAAGTTTATACGGATCGCAAGGCCAATCCGGAAGTGGACTTTCTTTTACGCACCCCCTGGGCCCAAAATTTCGTTAGATTATTAAATATTTCGGATGTCCCCCCAACAGGAAAATTTCCCCCTCCAAAATAGCTTTGCAGACATAACTCACAGTGAAATCGGGGCCTTTCCATGCTTGCAGCCTAATTAGAGTGGAAGGCCTCTTCCAGGAAGTGAAAAGGGAGCCGGAAACGATAGAGAGCCTGAAATCGGGACTCCTAGAGGGCTGGAGGACTGATGAAAAAGCGATTTAAACACCCAGGGAGGGGTTTTAGATAGAAGGACAGAGTAGGAGAACATAAGAACTGCTGAGAGAAGGGCAGCAGGAGTGAAAAGAGCACGGAGAGGAGAAGGAAGAGTTCAGAATCAAGAAAAGCCATAGAGTTCCAACGGAGGTCCTAGACTGCTATGGTAAAACTGAATGGGGAAAAAAAGATGGAGTGAGGAGAACTCTACAGATTAGCAAGGCCTGCACCAGAGGTAGGCCTAGGCATTTATTTAATAATATTAATAATAATAATATATTAATGCATTATATGTGTCCCTGCAAAGGAACCCTGTCCTTTAATAATATTAATAATAATAATATATTAATGCTTTATATCTCCCTGCAAGGAAACCAAGGGAAATGTTGCCCCTTGATTTGCCTGTGTTTAAAACAGTATCAGTCCTGTTTTCCTGCTTTGCCTATTTTAGAACTACTAACAAATTTCGTAAGTAATTAAGTTACATTTCAGAAATTTTTGGAATTTTTTTGGTAAGTCTTTCTTTTACTAAACAAACCCCCCCCCCCCCAATTTGATATACGAATCGCCATTTTGGGATTCTAAAACATGCCTAGTGTCTAGTGAAGCCGTGTAATTTAGAGAGAGAATTCAGACAGCTATTAAGGAGAATACCTAAAATGGAGAACAGATAGATCCTAAGTAAAGGATTATCTGTAGTTCTAGCCAAAGTTTGTTGAAGTATTGAAAGAGTTTTATTGTAACTAAGCATTGAACTGTTCTGTAAAGCAGTGGTTTTTCAACCTTTTTTGAGCCGCGGCACATTTTTTACATTTACAAAATCTTGGGGCACACCACCAACCAAAATGACACAATATGACACTCTAACACAGTAATACATATAGTTAATATGTTTTAAATGTATATTTATACACTCAGTGTGAAACCTGGTCCTGTTTCGATGAACACAACATAGATATCCTGGCAGGAATGGCAGAAAGACACACACAAAGGTCTTGCTCAACAGCTGGGAGTTATAGTTCACCCACTATCAAAGAGCATTCTGAACTCCACCAATGATGGAATGGAATCAAACTTCCCACACAGAACTCCCATAACCAAGAGAAAATACTATAAGAGTTTGGTGGGCATTGACCTTGAGTTTTGGAGTTGTAGTTCACCTATATCCAGAGAGCACTGTGGAGGGGAGGCAGGAAGACATGGGGCGAGTCTGCGCAGTAGCGCCCACACGGGTCACGTCTTCCTCCCTCCCCCCTCCCACAGAAGCGGCAGCATGAGCAAAGCGAGGCAAAGCAAGCAGAGCGAGGCTGGGAAGAAGGGAGCCCGAGTGGAGAAGAAAAAGTGTTCGGCAGGAGGGGGAAGAAAGGGTACTGGAGGTTCCAATTTCCCACGGCACACCTGATGATTGCTCATGGCACACTAGTGTGCCACGGCACACTGGTTGGGAAACACTGCTGTAAAGTAACCATAAGCTCCAAATCAACATTGCAACTGTTACGCTCAAATGCCTGTGACCTCACACAAGATATCAAAATAAACATCTTTATTCTTTGTACATACACATTTGCCTCAAGGTGTCTCAATCCATAATTAAGAAGGGAAACAGAGTATTCCTAATGGTGGCAGGGGAAAGAGAGAAACCTCCACAGTTTGAAATAAAAAGATCCCTCACAATATATTGGTGGCAGAGGTGGGATAGCCAGCCCTGCCACAGTGGTCAGCAGGAAGAGAGTAGGGACGGTCAGTTCTCCACAGTTTGAAATAATTGATCCTTCACATCCTTCATCCCTTATCTCGGCAATTGTGGAGAGCTGGCTATGCTGTATAAATACTAAATAGAGTATTTTAAACAGTACTAGAAGTACCTCTCTGTTGGAGCCCCCTTGTCGCGAGGGAGAGGCTTGCGTACCCTAATGAAGTTGTGAGCTATGCTGGCGATGGCATAATAGCCACCCATGCCAGACAGGTCACAACCGAAGGGTCTGACAAAGAGCGTCAAAGGGCAGGATGGGCTCTCTAGCCTATGGGCAACCATCCTAAGAGAAGGAAAGCTCTAATTTCAAACCCGGGCAGATGGTGCTCATCTAACCCTGTAAGGTCAACCATCTAGAGAAGGAAACTCGAACCAAACCTACGACCTGAGGACCTCGCTGCCACCGTCCAAGCTTGCTAGGCCCCGGCAGATGAATCTTTGGTTTAAAGGGTGAGGCCAATTCTGTGCATGCTGCGCTCCACCAGAAAAATCAATTGCACAGGCTCAAAGGACACATCCAAATTAATCATCAATGCGCTTGTAGAAAGCGCGGGCTGAGTCCTTCCTGAATCTTCGTTCGCGAAGAAAAGACAGATAGAAGTAAGACATCGCACAGATGCACGGTTCATAAACTGGGCAATGACTGCAGTCCAAATATGTATTTTTGTGAGAATGTAGTACAATACTGCAGTGATTCCCAACCAGTGTGGCGTGGCACACTAATGTGCTGTGAGTGATCATCAGGTGCGCCATGGGAAATTGGAACCTCCAATACCCTTTCTTCCCCCTCCTGCCGAACACTTTTTCTTCTCCACTTGGGCTCGCTTCTTCCCAGCCTCGCTCTGCTCGTTTTGCTCTGGGGCGAGTCTGCGCAGTATCGCCTGCACGGGTCACGTCTTCCTCCCTCCCCCCTCCCCCTCCTGAACACGCTCATGCTGCCCCCTCGGATCAAAATGGTGGCAGAAGCAGCAGTGTAGAAGAAAAAGTAAGTGTTCGGCAGGAGGGGGAAGAAAGGGCGCGAAGGGGGAGGAAGAGGTCTCTGTCGAAAGCTGGCATGGGCAAACTTGGACCTTCCAGGTGTTTTGGACTCAAACTCCCACCATTCCTAGCAGCCTCAGGCTCTTTTCCCCCCCAGCCACTTAAGCAGGAAAGGGCCTCAGGCTGTTCGGAATGGTGGGAGTTGAAGTCCAAAGCACCCAGAGGGCCGAAGTTTTCCCATGCCTGTTTTAGGGACATTAAAGTGGTGAGCCTCCTTCCAACATTGTGATTCTGGATAGAAAACAAACAACAACGTAACATAACATTGTTTGAGTCCACAGTGCTCTCTGGGTGTAGGTGAACTACAACTTCCAAACTCAAGGTCAATTCCCAAGCAAACCCTTTCAGTACTTTCTGTTGGTAATGAGAGTTCAATATGCCAAGTTTGGTTCAATTCCATTGTTGCAAGAGTTCAGGATGCTCTTTGATTGTGTGTTAACTATAAATCCCAGAAACTGTAACTCCCAAATGTCAAGGTCTATTTTCCCCAAACTCCATCTGTGTTCACATTTGGGCATATTGAGTATTCATGCCAAGTTTGGTCCAGATCCAACATTGTTTCAGTCCACAGTACTCTCTGGATATAGGTGAACTACAACTCCAAACTCACCCAAGGTCAATGCCCACCAAACTCTTATAGTATTTTCTCTTGGTTATGGGAGTTCTGTGTGGGAAGTTTGTGTCTTTCTGCCATTTCTGCCAGGATATCTATGTTGTGTTCATCGAAACAGGTCCAGGTTTCACACTGAGTGTATAAATACATTTAAAAACATATTAACTATATGTATTACTGTGTTAGAGTGTCACTTTGTGTCATTTCGGTTGGTGGTGTGCCCCAGGATTTTATAAATGTAAAAAATGTGCCGCGGTTCAAAAAAGGTTGAAAAACACTGCAATACTGACCTGAATTCAGTATGAGTTTTTTCAAAATAAACATCTCATAATTGCAGTTCAAAGAAGGATTTCTTCCCCCAATCCCAGTCTCTCAGAGGATTTCAGTAAAGGTAAAAGAAATCAAATAGTGCACTGGAACGTTAGCTCAATACAAACGATGAAGACGAACACATGAAAAACCTTGAGATCATAACAAAGTTTGCAGAAGACAAGATATTTTTTATGCATTTAAGTCAGTTTTGCATGCGTTATGGATAGAGAAGGAACTTTAAACTTGTAGTGATTTTGTCAATTTAGTCCTGTAGAATCAAGATTTGTTCATGTGTGAAGCTGTGTATTCATGCAAATAGAACGATTACAAAACACATAAGTATACATTGGTAACAGCACAAAGGCTCACATGCGGGCAAGGATATACATCTGCATTCACTGTGCAGTAAGCTTTCATAAAGCACATGGTTTGTTATTATTTAGGGATGAGTGAAGATCACAAGTCAGTAGAAGTCTGTAATGTTCAAATCCCTTAACAATAAGCATTTACATAGCTCTCTGGTTTTTTTATGTTCGTGTCAAAACAATAACTCAAAGGTTTAAAAAGCATTTTAAAAGGGAATGATTTGTGTTGGAAGATCTGCATATATAGAAATCGAGATCACTATTTATATGTGTATACATACATATACTTTTTTAGGCATACAAACAATCAAGTCACACTACTAGAGAGATGCTGGGATAACCTTGTGGGACATAAAAGCAACAATAATACACTGCTAAATTGTGTATGCTGCAATTAAATCGTATGGAGCGTGTAACTAAAGACCTCTGTTGGGTCTGAGTTGTAGGCTGAATCTCCAGAATATGGGTGCAGTTGTGATGAAAAAAAGTAACTGATGAAGTATGAACAAGAAATTGATATTATTTATTTATTAACTTTATTTATACCCCATCCCATCTCCCAAAGCATTGTTTCCCAATCAATGTGTGCTGTGGCACACTAGTGTGCCGTGAACGATTATGAGATGTGCCGTGGGAAATTGGAACCTCCAATACCCTTTCTTCCCCCTCCTGCCGAACACTTTTTCTTCTCCACTATCTTCTCTATTTTCCCCAAACACTGGGCAACCTTGCCAAAACACAAGCAAACAACGGAGGGCAATGAGAGAGCCTGTCTAAATAAATAGAATAATATAATATTATACCCTTGATGCAATTCAAATAGACAATAATAGAGTTCTAATCCCTAAAAGGTTCTGTTCCATTTTAAAAATTAATTTCTAGGGGGGCGGTGAGCAATTTTTTTTCTGAAAAGGGGGTGGTAGGCCAAAAAAGTTTGAGAACCACTGATATAGAAGATAGAGAGATAGATATATCCAGCCACGGTTTCAATAAGTAAAACAATGTGGAGAATACTCTATGGCAGTGTTTCCCAACCAGTGTGCCGTGGCACACTAGTGTGCCGTGAGCGATCATCAGGTGTGCCGTGGGAAATTGGAACCTCCAATACCCTTTCTTCCCCCTCCTGCCGAACACCTTTTCTTCTCCACTTTCTTCTCTATTTTCCCCAAACTCCATCTGTGTACACATTTGGGTAAATTGAGTATTCATGCCAAGTTTGGTCCTGATCCAACATTGTTTCAGTCCACAGTGCTCTCTGGATATAGGTGAACTACAACTCCAAAATCCAAGGTCAATGCCCACCAAACTCTTATAGTATTTTCTCTTGGTTATGGGAGTTCTGTGTGGGAAGTTTGTGTCTTTCTGCCATTCCTGCCAGGATATCTATGTTGTGTTCATCGAAACAGGTCCAGGTTTCACACTGAGTGTATAAATACATTAAAAAAACATATTAACTATATGTATTACTGTGTTAAGAGTGTCATTTTGTGTCATTTTGGTTGGTGGTGTGCCCCAGGATTTTGTAAATGTAAAAAATGTGCCGCGGCTCAAAAAAGGTTGAAAAGCACTGTCCCAAAGGGACTAAGGGCGGCTTACATGAGGCCAAGTCCAACAATCCATAATAACAACACAACAGCATTTATAAAACAATACAATCAATAAAACTTAAATATAAAAGTCTAATATACTTTGGCCCCATTTTTAGGAATGAAATCTTAACAAGATTCTGCCGTGGTCAGACCACACCTGGAATACGTACTGTGTCCAATTCTGGGCACTGAAATTTAATAATAATAATAATAATTATTATTATTATTATTATTTATACCCCACCACCATCTCCCCAAAGGGGACTCGGGGCAGTTTACATGAGGCCAAGAGCAGAAGTGCATTACAATACAGTAACATTAAAAACACCAAAAAGCAACATCACAATAAAATAAAATTAAATTAAAGCATAAAATATAATAAAACGGTGCAAAGTAATACAATAGAAAATCAAATACAACCACAATGAGTGGGCCACATGTGCGAGATAGAACGATAAAAACTAAGGATGAGATAAAAATAAAGACCTATATATTTGTAAGGGAGACTCATAAACGGATTAGGAGAGACAATCCTTCATGCGGGTAAGAGACAGTGCAATATGAGGACACCCGTTATAGAGGAGCATGACAAATGGGATGTAAAATCACTCTCAAAAAGCGCAACGGAAAAGCCACGTTTTGAGGGAGATGTTGACAAGGTCAAATGTGTCCAGAGGAGGGCGACTAAAATTATCAAGGGTCTGGAGAACAAGTCCTATGAGGAGCGGCTTAAAGAGCTGGGCATGTTCAGATTCCCACCCGGCAGTTTACCAGCTCTTTCGTCCACCAAGGCTCCCCCACAGACTCTGTCTCCCAGTCCGTGAGTTATTAGGCTCCGGACTCCCCATAGGGTTACCTGGACCTTGTTAGCGCGTCGCTTTAGCCCTCAGATGTTTGTAAGGGCTTTTGGTATATTGTCATACTGATTTATACATGATATATGTTGTCGCTTTAGCCCTCAGATGTATGTAAGGGCTTTTAGTACACTGGCATATTGATTTATACATGATAGGCTATATGTTGTAAGATATATTGTGATATATGCACATAGCATTACACTGTATGTAATATTGTTCTACAGCTCTGAGATTGTTTAGAATACACTTTTTGATATTTTTGTATCAGTGAGTCTCTTCATTAGCACTGCCTACAGATCTACCCCTTTAAATTGTCTGGGTTAGCATCATGTTCAGATTCCACCTGAACATCAGGAAGAACTTCCAACTGTGAGAGTTGTTCAGCAGTGGAACTCTCTGCCCTGGACTGTGGAGCCTTTGGAGCCTTTTAAGCAACTAGATTGATCAAAGGTCTAGTGGCCATGAATACCTATGAGGTGCATCTTAAAAGAACTAGGTATGTTTAGCCTGCAGCAGGCCTGGATTACCCATAGGGCCAACTAGGCCATGGCTTAGGGGCGTGAGCCGAGGGGGGCGCAAATCACGCCCCCCCCCCCAATGTTATAAAATTTAAAAAACGTGCCGCGATTGGCTCCTGCCGCCTGGTACACAAAAGGAAGGAAGGGAGGAAGAGGGGGGCTCCCTCCTCGGCGCCCTGCAGACAATACAGCCGGGAGCCAGCCCCCCACGTGACCCGGCAGGGGGCACACCTCGTGACCAGGGCTCCACATGAGGCAGCAGCAGCATAAGGAGGAAGAGGAGGAGCATGCCTCGCGGCTGAGAGGCTGGCGCCGCTGAATCCTGGCAGCCCCCACGGCCTCGAAGGCGGCTCTGTGGCCTTGCGTGGGTGCGCGGGGGGCAGCGGCTGCAGAGAGTCGGGGCCTTCCTCCGCCTCAGGAGCCAATCACGACCAGCATGGGCTGAAGGAAGAGTCGCGATGCTCCTCCTCTTCCTTCTCATGTTGCTGCTGCCGCCTCATGAGCAGGAAGAGGAGGCCTAGGGCGCCAAAAGGTGTTGATCCAGGCCTGGCCTGCAGAAGGGAAGGTTGAGAAGAGACATGATAGCCATGTATAAATATGGGGAAAGATGTCATAAGGAAGACGAGGCAGGCATGTTTTCTGCTGCCCTAGAAACTAGGACTCGGAGTAATGGGTTCAAATTAGGAGATTCCACCTGAACATAATGATAATATACTGTAATAAAGCTTTATCTATACCCCTCCCTATCTCTCTGTGAGGACTCTGGGGAGACAAACAAAGGCAAACGTTCGGTGCCAATATCAAAAGACAGTAACTGTAAACATTTAAACAGAAAATCATGAAAATTAAATTACGACACCAAACATAATAATACGACATAAAGTTAAAATTAAACAATTCACAACATCAGATTATAACTATTTAAAAGCCAGCCTAGCTAGAGTGTCATACCTTAGGAAGAACTTCCTGACTGAAAGAGCTGTTCAGCAGTGGAACTCTCCGCCTCGGAGTGTGGTGGAAGCTCCTTCCTTGGAAGCTTTTAAACAGAGGCTGGATGGCCATCTGTCAGGAGTGGTTCGTGCTTTTCCTATATGGCAGGCGGTTGGGCTAGATGGCCCATGTGGTCTCTTCCAGCTCTATGATTCAAAGTATGTGTGTGTGTGTGTGTGTTACTTCTTCTCTATGCTATCCAAAGCTTAGGGAATGTATTTATTTATTTATTTACAGTATTTACAGTATATTCTGCCCTTCTCACCCCGCAGGGGACTCAGGGCGGATTACAATGTACACATACATGGCAAACATTCGATGCCATGGACACACAATACATATAGACAGGCAGTCAGAAGCTATTTAACATCACAACTACTGGCCACCAGGTGAGCTGTTGCTTCACTGTCCATCTGCAACACTGATGAAGTACTTTCCGAATTCCCCGCATGCTTTTGCTGAAGATTTTTTTATAGCCTCGTAAATTTTGTTAAATTAGCCTCCCCACACATGAATTTCTTACTTGACAGATGCAACTGTCTTTCGGGTTGCAAAGGTCGACAACAAGCTACACAATTGGCCAGAAGCTCACTCCGACCGAGAGGGGAGAGGGCCTGAGGCAGTTGGGGATGGTGGGAGTTGAAGTCCAAAACACCTTGTGGCCCCCAACGACAGAACAAGACCAAACTTGGTACACAGACACACACCCCCCCAAACCCACTCTGCATCCTGGTGCAGTTTGAGGGAGGATGGACCATGGATGACTGGACTTGCAGTACTTTAACTCAGGAAATGAGTTAAGGAAATGGGCGCTAAGATACTGGATAAAACACATGTCTAGGGGTGAGGAGGATGACTGTACACTTGCTACAAAAAGACATCTCCATTTCTCAAATAAAGAAGACATTAAAAGAGAAAATACTCAAACAGGGGCTCTCAAAAGACCTACCAGTATTACTCTCCCTAGAGCAGGGGTTGGGAACCTTTTTGACTCAGAGCGCCATGAAAGCAAAATATTTGGAAATTTATTTCAGTGAGAGACATATAATATATATAATATATTTTAAGACTGAATTCAACTAAATGTGAGTATATACGTGCATACTATGAGAAAAGGATTCCCCCGGCAGAATGAGGGACACTTCAGACCTGGCTCTGCAAAAGGCATGCTCAGGACTCTGGGAAGGAAGAGAAGACAGAAGGAAGGGGGAAAGAAAAAAAGACAGAGGAAATAAAGGAGGGAGGGGAGAGGAAGAAAGAAAAGAAGAACGAACTATGGAAAAGGAAGAAAAGAAAAGCAGGAGAGAGACAAGGAGGGGAAAAGAAAGAAGGAAATGGGAAGGGAGGAAAGGAAAGGGTGGGGAAAGGAATGGAAAGGGAGTGAGGAAAAAGTAAAATGAAGGGAAAAGAGGAAAAGAAAGAAGGGGAGAGAGAGGGAAGTAAAAAGGAAGGAAGGAGAAGAAAGGAAGACTTGGGGGAAAAGAATAGAAGAGGAAGGAAGAGAGAGGGAGGGAGAATGGAGGAAAGAAGGAAGGGGAGAGAGGGAGGGAAAAGGAAGGGGAGAAGAAAAGAATGGAAGAGGAAGGAAGGAACGAAGAGGGAGGGAGGAAAGAAGGTAGGGAGAGGGAGGAAAAAGAATGAAAGAAAAAGAGGGGAAGAGAAAGGAAGGAAGGGGGAGGAGGACGCGGGGCCAAGGCGGACCTTGGTGTTGACGTCGGCGAGGCAGTCCCTCTGAAAGGTGTCGAAGAGGCCATGGCTCTTGAGCAGCCCCACGATAAGGGCAATGAGCTGGGCGTCTCCTGGGGGGGCAGTGAGGCCGGGTCCGCGGCACCATGTCCAGTCCCGCCTCCACTGCCTCCCCCGAGGCCCGTGGCAGAGGCCGAAAAGGAGGACGAGGATGAGGTCCCGCCGCCAGGCTCCGCCATCCCCAGCGAAGAGGGCGCAGGGCCCCGAGAGCAGCGGGGGGATGAGGAAGAGCCGGCGATGGCGGCGCGGAAGTGGCAGTCGCGGCGCATTTGCATTACTCCTCCCCACTGGGAAACCAAGGCCCAGGCTGCTCTGGAGAGCCAGATGCAATCATGAAAAGAGCTGGCTCCCGAGCCAGAGGTTCCCTACCCCTGCCCTAGACCAGTGTTTCTCAACCAGTGTGCCGTGGCACACTAGTGTGCCGTGAGTGATCATCAGGTGTACCGTGGGAAATTGGCACATTCCCCCCCCCCTCCTAGCAGCCCCCTCACAGGTTTCCAAGAAACACATTGAGCCTCTCCGCTTGGAAATGGTTTTTTTTTACTATTTTACTGGATTTTTCAAGAGTCTCCCCCAAAGGAACTGTTTATAACAGCTTCATGACATCCATAGTTAACTGGAAGCAAGTTTCACTCAGGGTGAAATTTCTCAAAGGTCTGGTGAACAAGCTCTATGAGGAGCGGCTTGAAGAGCTGGACATGTTTAGCCTGGAGAAGGCTGAGAGAAGATATTATAGCCATGTATAAATATGTGAGAGATAGTCATACATATGTTGTGTTCATTGAAACAGGCCCGCGTTTCACACTGAGTGTATAAATACATTTAAAAACATATTAACTATACATATTACTGTGTTAGAGTGTCATTTTGTGTCATTTTGGTTGGTGGTGTGCCCCAGGATTTTGTAAATGTAAAAAGTGTGCCGTGGCTCAAAAAAGGTTGGGAAACACTGCCCTAGACTCAAGTAGAGCAATACAAATTCTGAAACAACGAATAATTGACATAGATATGCAAAATTCTACTACTGCAGCATGTAGTACGTGTTCCCCTATAAACCTGGGCCTGGAGTTTTGACCACTAAGTGGAGTTCAATAACTAGAAAACTTAAATATCCCTAAATATCGACAGGCGTTTAGTTAGCAAAGACCGATTCAACGTTATTCCCTCAGCTATCCGAGAAGGGCGTTTTCAACATAAAGATTACCATGATCGGCTGTGCCCGTGTGGGGTCTCTTTACAATGGTATTTAAAGCATCTTTTGGGGGACTCAAATAAAAAAGTTACAGAGGAGATAGCAACATTTTTTGCTCATGCCTCAAAGACCCAAAAGAGCATTTTATCTGAAGAAAAGTAACCGAAGAGAAGCTGAGAAATTTAACTACAGTCTTTATGTAATTATAACTGTAGTACACTAAGAAAGTTCTCAACCAGCCCGCACCACAGGAAGAACACCATCACCCCCACGTCAGCATAGGCAAATCTGTGCTTAAGTCCGTTCAGCAGTTCACCTACCTGGGAAGCATCATCTCTTCAGACGCCAAGATTGATAAGGAGATAGATCACAGATTAACAAAGGCATATAGTGCATTTGGAAGGCTTCACAAAAGAGTCTGGAGCAACAAGCACCTGAGGCAAAGCACCAAAATCAGTGTGTACTATTGTACTGTCTATTCTCCTATATGGGTCATCCAATGACCGATAAAGACCAAACTTGGCACACATAACCCCCATGACCCACTATACATCCTGGTGCAATTCAGAGGAGGATGGACTATGGATTATGGGACTTGAAGTACCTCCACTCACTTCACGAGACCGCTGCAACCCTCATCCAATGACTGATAAAAACCAAACTTGCCACACAGAGCCCCCATGACCCACTCTACATCCTACTGCAGTTTGGAGGAGGACAGACCATGGATGATGGGACTTGAAGTACCTCCACTCACTTCCCGAGACTGCTGCAACCCTCATCCAATGACTGATTAAGACCAAACTTGGCACACAGAGCCCCCATGACCCACACTCCATCCTACTGCAGTTTGGAGGAGGACGGATGATGGGACTTGAAGTACCTCCATTCACTTCCCAAGATTGCTGCAACCCTCATCCAATGACCGATAAAGACCAAACTTGGCACGCATAACCCCCATGACCCACTATACATCCTGGTGCAATTCAGAGGAGGATGGACTATGGATGATGGGACTTGAAGTACCTCCCCTCACTTCACGAGACCGCTGGCAACCTCATCCAATGACCGATCAAGACCAAACTTGGCACACATAACCCCCATGACCCACTCTACATCCTGGTGCTGTTTGGAGGAGGATGGACCACGGATGATGGGATTCGCAGTACCTTCACAAACTTCCTGAGAGCATTGCAAGCCACATAAATAACCAATAAAGACCAACTAATACCTTTCTGAAATTACCCGGGCACTGCCGGGACCCCAAGCTAAGGTGTGCGCGCCCTCCCTCCTGCCCTGCCCTGCCCTCTGAGAGTTATAGGCCAGTGTTTTTCAATCTATTTTGAGCCGCGGCACATTTTTTACATTTACAAAATCCTGGGGCACACCACCAACCAAAATGATACAAAATGACACTCTAACACAGTAATACATATAGTTAATATGTATTTAAATGTATTTATACACTCAGTGTGAAACCTGGGCCTGTTTCGATGAACACAACATAGATATGACTTCCTCTCACATATTTATATATGGCTATCATGTCTTCTCTCAGCCTTCTCTTCTTCAGGCTCAACATGCCCAGCTCTTCAAACCGCTCCTCATAGAGCTTGTTCTCCAGACATTTGTGAAATTTCACTTGCTTCCAGTTAACTATGGATGTCATGAATCTGTTATAAACAGTTCCTTTGGGGGGGGGGGGGGGGGGTGGGGGGCAATTCTCAAAAAATCCAGTAAAATAGTTAAAAAAAACACATTTCCAAGCGGAGAGGCTCAATTTGTTTCTTGGAAACCTGTGAGGGGGCTGCTAGGAGGGGGGAGGGTGCCAATTTCCCACGGCACACCTGATGATCACTCACGGCACACTAGTGTGTCACGGCACCCTGGTTGGGAAACACGGTTATAGGCCACAACACCTGGGGTGCCACCAGGGGCAGTCTAAGGTTATTTTATATGGTAGCGAACATTACTTTGGCGCCCCCCTTGTCTCCGCCCCCTTTCCCTTTGTCTCCGCCCCCTCTCCCTTTGCCTCTGTCCCCTGCCTGCCCAATTGCATCACGTGACATGTTTACAGGCTTCTGCGTCTGTAGGAGCTTCTGCACATGCCCAGAAGCTCCTGCAGGCGCTGAAGCCGAAGCCTGTAAACACGTCACGTCAGCACTCCGTCCGTATTCGGCACACAAGGGGCGGAGGCCTCCGCCCCCTGCATGCCGAATACGGATGGAGTGCTGACGTGACGTGTTTACAGGCTTCGGCTTCAGCGCCTGCATGAGCTTCTGGGCATGCGCATTGGCTCCGGAGCTCAACTTTAGCTCCAGAGCCACTGCGCATGCGCGAAAATCTCCGCACATGCCCAGAAGCTCCTGCAGGCCAGGCGCTGAAGCCGACGCAGGAGCAAGGGAGGTTTGCTACGGCGGCGCGGCCAGCGTGGCAGCGCCCTTCCCAGAAGATGGCGCCCTTCCCAGAAGTGGGCGTCTTATGCGGCCGCTTACTTCGCGTATACGTCGGACCAGGGCCGTAGCCAGGATTTTGGTTCGGGGGGGGGGGGGGCTGAGTTTGGGCTGAGACTGGGTGGAAGAGGGTCTACCCAAGCAAACCTTTTGTATTGTTATCCCAATAACCCCATTAATGTGGGATATAATGAGCATGGTGATCAGATCATGATATGAATAAACATAACAGTTTAAATAATGTACCAGTAAGGCCTTTTCGCGGACCACCCTGAGAATTTCGGGGCTGAAGCCCCTTAGCCCCCCTGGCTACATGCCTGGTAGAGAGTAATTGAGTATATTTAGTAGAAAAAGGATAAATAGCTATACTTGAACTGTACTGTATTGGGAATTCAAGGGACCTGGACATTTCAAAATTTTTTTGACATTTTGAAATAATTTTTGCCCATTTGAATTTTGAACTGCACAACCATTATTCTGAACTGAAAAATTTGTCTCTTCACTGTGGCAAGCATAATATTTCTGGTAAATCTGCTAGTCAGTACCAGAGTACTACGAAAGTAAGTAGACCCAGTCTCTCAAAAATATACTAGGTTCTCTGCTGTTTGCCATTAGTGGTCCTAGTGTCCATTGTAGTTCTTTCCACCTGCAAATGAGAACCTAGTTTCTTTTGTTACTTTATACAACAAACTTGGTCCTAGTTTATTATTTGGTAGGGGTCGGGGAGATAAGATTAACACTTCAGCTACAGTCCACCCCTAGTGTCTGAGCAAGATCTCAAAATCCATAGCAGGCAAAATCATAAAAATGTGACCTTAAACCTGAGATCACCAGATCGCTTCATAATGGAAAATGTTACAAATGGGGGCAGGGACTGGAGGAGAAGAGCTGGTGATCTTGCAGTCACTAAGTCTGTATGATCAGAATCTTAAAAGGAAATGAGGGGGGAAATCACTCAAGGAATTTATGCACACATACATAACACAAAATCGGAAGTGCATTCCCTGAGGGGACGCCAGTGAGCGGAAGTGCCTCGTCTGAGGTGATGCGGCGGCGGGTGTGCCTGGCGGTGCTGGGCTTGGTGGCGGGCCTGGTGCTGGTCCAGCCGGCCAGGGCAGTGGAGCCCTTAAGCCTGGCCCTGGCTGGCGCCACCAACTCAGCACCGTATTGTGGCGCCACCGACTCCTCTTCTACCCGCGGCTCTACTGCCTCTTCGCCCACTGCTGCCACGATGCGGGGAACAATGGGGCCCACCTCCAGGCGGCCTACCGGGCCTCAGAGACTGTGACGTGACATGGAAGGAGCCTCATGGGCCATATTATTATTATTATGAACTATGTATTAACATATTATTATTTTACCTTAGGTGGCGCGGCCAGAAGATGGCGCCCTTCCCAGAAGTGGGCGCCCTATGCGGCCGCTTACTTCGCGTATACGTCGAGGGCCGTAGCCAGGATTTTGGTTCGGGGGGGGGGGGCTGAGTTTGGTTCGGGGGGGGGGGGGCTGAGACTGGGTGGAAGAGGGTCTACCCAAGCAAACCTTTTGTATTGTTATCCCAATAACCCCATTAATGTGGGATATAATGAGCATGGTGATCAGATCATGATATGAATAAACATAACAGTTTAAATAATGTACCAGTAAGGCCTTTTCGCGGACCACCCTGAGAATTTCGGGGGCTGAAGCCCCCCCCCCCTGGCTACATGCCTGCGTCGGACCGCCCCTGGGTGCCACAGATTCAGAGCCACTGCTCCAGAGCCTCCCTTGGACTGCCTGGACTTTGGGGGCTGCCTGGACTTTGTTTTGAGACGTGGTCCCTTCCAGTGTATGTTGTGAGGCCTTTCCCTAAGATCAGGAGGGCTAAGGAGGTGCCACAGGTGTGTGCGCGCCCTCTCTCCCTCCTGCCCTGCCCTGCCCTCCTGGAGCCTTTTCAATGAGGCCAAAAAAGTCCCTTCAGCAACACAAGCCCTGACTGTCAAAACATCCTGCGCGCCGGCTGCTGTTACGCAAGCCCCCGCTGTCCTGGGTGGGGAAGCGCCTCGCGCCCACCTGTCCTCGAGGAAGTTTCCCCACGCGCGCACACACCCCTCGCGCGCGCACACCCAGAGCTCTCCCGACCCACCTTGGTGAGCTGGGCGATCTTCTTGCACATCTGGGAGTGCATTCCCCGCCCGCCTTCGCCGCCTGCCCGCTCGGCCCCCGGAGAGGGAGCAGGAGGGGCAGCAGGGGGAGCGGGGTCCTGGCTCGCGGCTGAAGGAGGAGAAGAAGAAGCCATGAGGCTGCTGGCGGCGGCGGGGCGGGCGAGCCTTTCTCCCTGGCAGAGCCCCGCCGGGCGCGGAGCTTCCTTCCATCAGCCGAAAGGGGAGGGAAAACTTCGCTCCGGCGGCCAGGAGGTGGGGGAGGAGGGGGCGGGCGCGCAGAGGGAGGGGGAGGGAGGGAGTACCTGCCTGCTGCCCGGGCTCCCCCGCCGAAGATGGGCCCAGGGGAGGTGCCAGTCTCCTCCTCCTCTTCCTCTGGCCAAATGGGGCTGGAAAAGGGGAAATGCCTTGGGAAACAGGAGGGTGGGCGGGCACGCAGAGAGAGGGGGGGGGGGGGAGGGAAGAGGGAGGGAGGGGGAGAGGGGGACGGAAAGGAGAGGGAGGGGGAGAGACACGGGGGAGAGGGAGGGGGAGAGAGGGGGGAAAGAGAGACGGGGAGGGAGGGGGAAAGAGAGAGGGAAGGGGAGGAGGGGGGGAGAGAGGGAGAGGGAGGGAGAGGGAAAGAGAGAAGAGAGGGGGGGGGGAGGAGGGGAGGAGAGACACAGGGAGGGAGAGGGGGGAAAGAGGGAGGGGGGAGGGAGGGGGGGGGAAGGATAGGGGGAGAGGGAGGGAGAGGGGGAGGGAGGGGGGGGGAGAAAGGGAGGGGGAAGAAAGAGGAGGGGGAGGGAGAAAGGGAGGGAAACGGAGGGAGAGAGAGGGAGGGGAGGGGAAAGAGAGGGAGGGAGAGGGAGGAAAGAGAGGGGGGAGATTGAGGGGGAAGGATAGAGAGGGAGGGGGAGAGGGGAAAGTGAGGAGGGAGGGAGGGGGAGAGGAGGGAGGGAGATGGAGGAAAGAGAGGGAGATTGAGAGGGAGGAGAGAGGGGGAGGGAGATTGAGGGGAGAGTACCTTGGGAAGTCTGATCTGGCTACGGTCGTCCACGCTCTGGTCACATCCCGAATAGATTACTGCAACGCACTCTACGTGGGGCTGCCTTTGAAGACAGTTCGGAAGCTACAACTAGTCCAACGGGCGGCGGCCAGATTACTAACTGGAGCTACATACAGGGAGCATACCACCCCCCTGTTGTGTCAGCTCCATTGGCTGCCTGTCCACTTCCGAGCTCAATTCAAAGTGCTGGTTTTGACCTTTAAAGCTCTATACGGTTCTGGCCCAGCTTACTTGTCCGAACGCATCGGCCTCTATGTCCCACCTCGTAATTTAAGATCATCCGGGGGGGGGGGCTGCTCTCGCTCCCGCCAACTTCTCAAATGCGGTTGGCAGGGACGAGAGGGAGGGCCTTCTCGGTGGTGGCCCCCCGTCTGTGGAACGCACTCCCTATTGATATTCGATCAGCTTCATCCGTCCTAACATTCAGAAAAAGAGTGAAATCCTGGCTTTGGGACCAAGCGTTTGCACCCTAGCACGACACGGCACTCCAGACTGGTCAGCTGGCAAATTGGTGGTTAAGATCTAAGACTTTGGATGGAACTTTGTTTTAATGGTGATGAATGTACATGATGTTTTCTAATATTAACTGTATTTTAATGTATTTAATTCTAGGTGTATTCTAATGCATTTTAATTTTAACTGTTGTTTACTATGTATTGTGTGGCATCGAATTGTTGCCGTCTGTTAGGCCGCACTGCGTCCCCCCTCGAGGGGTTGAGAAGTAGCAGGGTATAAACACTGGAAATAATAATAAATAAATACCTGCCTGCTGCCTGTGCTCCCCCTCCCGCTGAAGATGGGGCCAGGGGAAGTGCCAGTCTCCTCCTCCTCTTCCTCTGACCAAATGGGGCTGGAAAGGGGGAAATGCCTTAAGACAGTGTTTCCCAACCTGTGTGCCGTGAGAGATCATCAGGTGTGCCGTGGGAAATTAGATTCTTAACTATCTGATGTCATGTATAAAGTTTGCTACTCTGTCTCCGGAACGTCAGCGCACGGGTACCTGTTTCCGGGAGGGCCGCGCACACCTGTTTGGGCCCGTTTCATTCCGCTCCGGCGGGGAGCACTTCAGGTCCAGTCCAGCCTGGCCCTGTTGGCGCTAGGTGTGAGTCAGAGAGCAGCGGAGCCCGAGCGCTGAATGCAGACAGCCGGAGGGGTAGGCAGGCAGGAAGGGAGTCAGCCAGCTAACAGGGGAAAGGAGGGAAGGGAACTCGTGGGAGAAATATGGGTCAGGCCTGACCCCCTTCAGCCAAGCAGGAAGGCACTACCCAAGCCCTCCCGACAGATGGGCATGGAGACTGGCTATACATTAAGGCAGAGAGCATCTTTATTAAGGGCTTGGAAGAAGGTTTAGACTAGATATGGTCAAACTGGGGCCTTCCTCCAGGTGTTTTGGACTTCAACTAATATTGCGATATAATTGTTATAATACAGTGGTGTATTATGTAATTGTTGTACTGTGACAATGACATAGTATGTTGTGTTTGATATTATAGTAATATACTATATTGTGTATACATATAGTATTGATAATGTTGTAATGTAATGCAATATAATAGTAATATACTATATAACTATATATTTTGTGTTCATCGAAACAGGCCCAGGTTTCACACTGAGTGTATAAATACATTTAAAAACATATCAACTATATGTATAACTGTGTTAGAGTGTCATTTTGTGTCATTTTGGTTGGTGGTGTGCCCCAGGATTTTGTAAATGTAAAAAATGTGCCGCGGCTCAAAAAAGGTTGAAAAACACTGCCTTAAGAAACAACAACACCAACAACAGCTACCACTATAGCCAAGGTGGCTCCTGTGAATTTTCCGGACTGTATGGCTGTATGAACCAATCAGGGCCAGCTAACACCTCCCAACAAAGGATTCCCCAGACACAAAGCAGCCAGGGTTTGAATTTGCAAGGCTAAGGTAAAGGTAAATAATACTAATATTAATAATAATAAAAAACTTTATTTATAACCCACCACCATCTCCCCAAAGGGGACTCGGGGCGGCTTACATGAGGCCAAGGCCAGAAGTGCATTACAATACAATAAAAGACATAAAGCAACATTACAGTAAAATAATAATTTTTTAAAAATAAAAATCAAATGCAAAATATAATAAACAGTGCATAGTAATACAATAGAAAAAAAAACAATGAGCGGGCCACATGTGCAAGATACAATGATAAAAACTCTTTTTGTAAAAGTTTCCCCCTGACATTAAGTCCAGTCGTATCCGACTCTGGGGTGTGGTGCTCATCTTCATTTCTAAGCCGAAGAGCCGGCGTTGCCCGTAGACACCTCCAAGTTCATTTGGCCATCATGACTGCATGGAGCACTGTTACCTTCCTGCCAATCCTGATTAAGCTGACCAGTTGCAACATTCACACTTGCTCCAGAAGCATTCTCTCCTGACGTTTCACCCACATCTATGGCAGGCAACCTCAGACGTTGTGAGGTCTGTTTGAAACTAGGCAAGTGAGGTTTGTATATCTGTGGAATGTCCAGGGTGTGAGAAAGAACTCTGGTCTGCTTGAGGCAAGTGTGAACGTTGCAATTGGCCACCTTGAATGGCCTTGCAGCTCTCAAAGCCTGGCTGCTTCCTGCCTGAGGGAATCCTTTGTTGGGAGGTGTTAACTGGCCTTGATTGTTTCCTGTCTGGAATTCCCCTGTTTTCTGAAAATTGTTCTTTCTTTACTGTCCTCAGTTTATAGCTTTAAAAATATATTTTATAGCCTTACAGCTTCAAAGCCTGGCTGCTTCCTGTCTAGGGAAATCCTTTGTTGGGAGGTGTTACCTGGCCCTGATTGTTTCTTCTCTGGAATTCCCCTGTTCTCAGAGTGTCGGTCTTTATTTACTGTCCTGATTTTTTTAGTATTTTTGTACTGCTAGCCAGATTCTGTTCATTTTCATGGTTTCCTCCTGTCTGTTGACATTGTCCTTTTGCTGAATGCTACATTCAACTAAGGACAAGAGGGATCCTCTCACCTCTGCAGCAGTCTACTGCATATGATGTAGTTGTTGACACGTCTACAGAGGGACCACCAAACGCAGCCTTACCCAAACACGAATCAAGGGACATGAAAGGCACTGCAGACTAATTGAACTAGAAGTCAGCCATAGCAGAGCACTTGATTAACCAACCTGGACACAGAATATTATTTGAGAACACAGAAAGGCTGGACCATTCTAACAACTGCCATGTCAGACTACACAGAGAAGCCATTGAAACCCATAAGCATACGGACAATTTCAACAGAATGGAGGAAACCATGAAAATGAACAAAATCTGGCTACCAGTATAAAAAACCCTCTAAAATCAGGACAGTAAATAAAGAATACCACTTAGAAAACAGGGGAACAATCAGGGCCAGCTAACACCTGAGGAAATATATATAGAGAGGGGGCGAGATGGATAGATAGATCGATAGACAGAGAGATACACAGATAGATTGAAATATATTGTCAGTTTTTTATATATCCTTTCATACACTGTTCCCTCGCTACTTCGCAGTTCGATTATTGCGGACTCACTGTTTCACGGATTTCAAAAATATTAATTTAAATTGAATTATATGTCCTTGAGCAATATGTCCTTGAGCAAACAGGCATCACCAGCATTGAGGCCATGCTATTGAGAACACAGCTGCGCTGGGCAGGGCATGTCTGTAGGATAGAGGACCACTGCCTCCCAAAGATACTACTCTGTGGTGAACTCGCCACGGGTCGGCACAAGAGAGGCACCCCCAAAAAGAGATCTAAGGACTCCCTGAAACAACATCTCAGGCTCGGCCAGATTGATCACCAACAATGGTCCACCCTGGCCTCACATCGGGAGGCATGCAGACGCACTATCCACAATGCTGCGGCCTCTTTCAAGAAGTCACACCAAATGAGTCTCGAAGAGAAACGGCAATGCAGAAAGAACCGCAACTTAGAAACAACAACACCCAAGGAGACTTTCTGCTGTGCTTTCTGCAACCGAACTTGCCTATCTCAGATTGGCCTTTTTGGTCATCAACGCTCCTTGTAAAAAGCGTGGGATGAGTCCTTCCTAAGAATCTTCGTTCGCGAAGTAATGCCGAGAGAGAGAGAATTTAAAATATATATCATGGTATTTTCGCTGTTTTGTGGGGTTTTGCCGCAGCCACCGCCGCTCTCCGAGGCGCTTTCCCTCTTCAGTCCTCCCTCCCTTCCTCCAGCCTTGAAGAGCCTTTCCTTCCTTTCCTTCATTTTATTTTAAGTTTATAGAGACTTCAAATAGTGAATAACTACTAAAATAATGTATAAATATGAAAATAAATAGAGCATCCCTACATCGTGGTTTTTCACTTATTGCGGGAGATCCTGGAACCTAACCCCAGCAATAAGTGAGCGAACACTGTATACATAAGATTTTTGTTGTTTGCATATTGTGTAAAATTGCACAATGAAGTAAGGGGTGCTATTGAAGGTGCTTGACGTATTTACCATAAAAGATAATGTGATTGTGGTGGAATTGCAAGTTTGTGTGATGAAGTCCTAACTCTCCCTTTGAGCCATCACTGCTGAGGGCCATTTCCACAAACTGGCACAAATTGGCCTGTGCATGGGAAGCACTCTCCGTCTTTGGCTTAAGGTATAATGAGGGGGTGGAGTTCATTTCTCTATTGTTTTCTTTCCTTCAAACCAAGCAAAATGCCACGGTTGGTGGTGCCCTTTTTCTAAGCTTTGCTTGTGATTAGCAACCAAATATTTTTGCGAGCTATGCTTAGCCCACTTGGCTCAGTTTCAGGCCTTCAATGGAAGAGGGCAACCCGAGGTCGCCTCTCATTAAAAATAGGATCGGTTTCACTCTGCAGGCCTAGAGACGAAAGTGATCTGCCCCGTTGCCAAGCCAGCAGGTGGGTCGCCAGCTGAGAGAAGCAGAGGAGGCAAGACCTCTCACCCAAAGAGAAGGCAGGCTTGAAGTATGATCCTTCCACAGGCTCTTAAGAGCGGAAGGAGAAAATACTGCAGTACTTAAAATGAATTTCAGCAAGAATGCTCATTGTCAGCCCCGAAATGCCAATCCCTATTTATTTATTTGCTTGCTTGCTTGCTTGCTATGCTTCTATACCGCCTCTCTCAGCCCGAAGGCGACTTGAGGCGGTGAACAAGCGGCAGCAAGTGCCCACATACAACACATCATCATAAGATAAAAACAGTCATATAAAACCATATAAATTAACAGTTAAAACTACAACATACAAATCTCAGCTCCACAATCTTAAAATCGGTTTCCGTTTTGTCGTCATACCAATCCTTTGATCTCGATTAATTAAAGTTCATCTGCGAATACTTGCTCGAACAGCCAAGTCTTGCTTTTCTTACGAAATGTCAGGAGGGAGGGGGCCGATCTGATGTCACTAGGAAGGGAGTTCCAAAGCCGAGGAGCCACCACTGAGAAGGCCCTGCCTCTCGTCCTTGCCAGATGTGCCTGCGAAGCAGGCGGGACTGAGAGCAAGGCCTCTCCGGATGATCTTAAGCATCTTGATGGCTCATAGGGAGAGATGCGTTTGGACAGGTAAGTTGGACCAGAACCGTTTAGAGCTTTAAAGGCCAAAACCAGCACTTTGAATTGTGCCCAGTAGCAAACTGGTAGCCAGTGGAACTGGCACAACAGGGGAGTTGTACGCTCCCTGAGTGCCGCTCCTGTTATCAACCTGGCTGCTGTCCGTTGGAGCAATTGAAGCTTCCGAGCAGTCTTCAAAGGCAGCCCCACGTAGAGAGCGTTGCAGTAATCTATACGGGATGTAACCAGAGCATGGACTACCGTGGCCAATCCCTATATGGTTCCGGCCCAGTCTACCTGTCCAAACGTGTTCTCCCCTATGAACCATCAAGGACGCTAAGATCTTCCAGAGAGGCCCTGCTCTCGGTCCCGCCACCTTCACAAGCGCGTTTGGTGGGAACAAGATACAGGGCTTTCTCTGTGGTGGCCCCTTGGCTATGGAACTCCCGAGTGATATTAGATCTGCCCTCTCCCTCCTGTCCTTTCGGAGGCTGGTAAAATCCTGGCTCTGGAAGGAAGCGTTCCCAGAATAAAGACCAAGAGTGTTTCTGGATAAAGTGAATGATCATATTTATTGGACTGAGTTGAACTGATTTTATTTGGTGATTTTATCTGGCGATCTGGGCTTATATTTTTTATCTATTCGTATTTTATTATATGTATTTTAACTTGTATGGTAGATGATGTTTTAATTTTATGAACTGCATTGCATTTTTGCTGTGAGGCCGGTCTGAGTTCCTCCCCAGAATTGAGAAGATCGGGATATAAAAGTTTTAAATAAATAAATAAATAAATAAATAAAATGGTCTCCCCTTCTCCATTTTAACAAGGCTTTGTGAATGGAAGAGATGAAGATGCATCACTCGAAACCAGTGCTGAACACTTACTATCACTTTCAGCATAACCTATTTTGGAATCATTTACTTTTAAGTAAGCTGGATGGAGTCCCTGGTGGTGCAATGAGTTAAACCCTTATGCCAGAATCAACTAAAGGAGAGTTTTCCTTAAGTGCAATTGTATTAATCAATAATGAATTATATAAAGCTCAATATTAGGCTATATTTTGTTCAGCACAATGTATATAGTTCAGCACAAATATAAAATGTAACATTCAATTCAATGATAATTCGTTCAGCACAATGTAAATAGTCCAGCACAAATACAGAATATAATGTTTGATAGTAACTCGCGCCTTGAAGTTCAAAACAGTCCGGGGATTACTCCCAAATCATATCCATAATGGAGAGTCCCATATAAGAGCACCAAAGTAAACAAAGGGTGGTAATAAACGGACATTTCTCTGGGTGGAAAGAGGTGAGAAGTGGCGTACCCCAAGGTTCAGTTTTGGGTCCGTTACTTTTTAATTTATTCATAAATGACCTGGATGTAGGAGTGAATTCTGAGGTAGCAAAGTTTGCAGACGACACTAAATTGTTCAGGGTAGTTAAAAATGAAACTGATTGTAAAGAGCTCCAGAAAGATCTCTCGAAATTGACTGAATGGGCAACAAAGTGGCAAATGCATTTTAACCTAAACAAGTGTAAAGTCATGCACATCAGGGCAAAGAACCCCAACTACACCTACAAATTGATGGGGTCAAAGCTTTCCGAGACAAACCAGGAAAGGGATCTTGGGGTCTTGGTGGACAGCTCAATGAAGATGTCAACCCAGTGCACAGCAGCAGTGAAAAAAGCAAATTCTATGCTAGGCATGATCAGAAAGGGAATCGAAAATAGGTCAGCAAATGTTGTATTACCTCTCTACAAATCGATGGTAAGGCCACATTTGGAGTACTGTGTACAATTCTGGTCTCCGCACCTTAAGAAGGATATAACGGAACTGGAAAAGGTACAGAAAAGGGCAACAAGAATGATCCAAGGGATGGAGCGGCTCCCTTATGAAATCAGGTTGCAACGCCTGGTCTCTTTTCAGCCTTGAAAGACGGCGTTTAAGAGGTGACTTGATCGAAGTGTATAAAATCATGCATGGGATAGAACAGGTGAATAAAGAAAAATCATTTTCTTTGTCACAAAACACTAGGACTAGAGGGCACTCCCTGAAGCTCCAAGGTAGGAAAATTAGGACTAATAAAGGGAAATAGTTCTTCACCCAGAGGGTCATTGGGTTATGGAACTCACTTCCAGAAGAGGTTGTGACACCTGTCAGCCTGAACAACTTCAAGGCAGGATTAGACAGATTCATGGATACCAAGTGTATCGGTAGCTACTGAAATGGACATTCAAGTGCCACCTCGGAGTTGGTTGAGGTAGGCAGGATTTCCCTGGGTACTGGTTGTGGGGGTCGGGAGCAGGTCAGGGTTTTGCCCTCCCTTCTGCTCGAGATCCCCGTGTACAACTGGTGGGCCACTGTGTGATACAGAATGCTGGACTAGATGGGCTGAGGTCCGATTCAGCATGGCTCTTCTTATGTTCTTATGTAAAGTATCAGTTCATTCAATGAACTCCACAGTCCATAAACAGTCCATAAAAGGTAATATAATAGTCCAAAATAATCCAAGTTGATCCAAAGGATGCTTTGCGCGGTCAACGATTGTGTAAATACCCGTGCCAAACCGTTTCGCTCTTTGGAGCTTCTTCCAAGACCGGGGACTAGCCTATAAGGCTTTGGCGTTTAGTAGGGTGAACATTAGGAAGAACTTCCTGACTGTGAGAGCTGTTCAGCAGTGGAACTCTCTGCCTCAGAGTGTGCTTCCGTCTGGCTGCTCTCTTTTCAGCCGGCTTCCCTGAGGACCGCGTACATTTTTTTGTGTATGTTTACCAACTATTACTACATTTAAAAACATATTAACTATATGTATTACTGTGTTAGAGTGTCATTTTGTGTCATTTTAGTTGGTGGTGTGCCCCAGGATTTTGTAAATGTAAAAAATGTACCGCGGCTCAAAAAAGGTTGAAAAACACTGATCTATATAATCAAAGACTTTCCTGTAATCGATACAACACAGGATGATTTTTCTTGAAATTACTTGGTCCACTCCATCAACAAATGCCTGGGCATATGGAGTATTCGTGCCAAGTTTGGTCTAGATCCTTCATTGTTTGGAATATGATCTCAACTGCCTCTTCCTTTTCGGAATCCATCTTGAAGGTCTGGCATTCCTCACTCCACATCTGGTATAAGTCTTCTTTGTAAAATCTTGAGTGTTGTTTGCTATTATAGTGGTTATTGCCATGACTACAAATAAAGAAAGGAATGAACAGGAACAGAACAGTTTAGATTAACTGTTTAGATTAATCTGAACAATTCCAAACTCATTTCTAGCACAATCACAAAGGAAAGGTAATATTGTCATTGAACATATTTTGAGGTGACAGGTCCTGCCGCACTACAAGGCATTATGCAGAAATCGGTATTCTATAGAATGTTGTTATGGTGCCCAAAGTTCCTTAGGATGGAATGAGAAAGCTATATTTTTCTACCCATAATAACGACTCTATATTGTTCAGAAGTATAGATTTTAAATTTTGGAAGATGGTAGAATTGAATGCTAAAACTATAGCATCAGAGAATGATGCCAGTGAATACAATGATGGCCAAAAGAAACAAAAAAGGTCCCCTTTTGTTGAAAGACACAGGTTGCGGCGGGGTACAATATGATAAAACAGAACACTCTTAAAATATATATGCTGTGGCCCATCCTGGTCATCTGGAAAATAAAGTAATGAGAAAGTATTGGTTTCTAATAGATGTAATTTCTTTATGTTTGTGGGTAAATGGTATTTCTTTTTTGTTTCTTTGTCATTGTTGGTGTAGAGCAGGGGTGCTCATTAGGTAGATCTACTGGTAGATCTTGAAGGGCATCCTGGCAGATCGCAGGCACAGTGTGCATGGCTCCCATGCCATTTGTGAGGAATGCTCAGGGGCTTATTATACTCACATATAGTTGAATTCAGTCTTAAAATATATTATATGGCTCTCACTGAAATAAATTTGCTAATATTTTGCTTTTATGGCTCTCTGAGTAGTGGGTAGGTAGATCTTTGGGACTTGGTTGTTTTATAAGTAGCTTGCATGCTGGAAAAGTGTGAGCACCCCTGATGTAGAGATTGTGTGGTTTGCCTACTCTGGAATATGCAACATATAATTGTTCTTCTTTAGGGGCCCCTTTCAAATTTATGATACTATATCTGTCATATATATGTGTATGTATATGTGTGTGTGTGTGTGTGTATGTATGTGTATGTGAATAATCTATCTATCTATGGCTGAATGGCTCTTTGTCAGGAGGGTATTGATTGCCCTGGTGAAGGGAGTAGGACTGGATTGCCTTAAGGCAGCATTTCCCAATCTGGGGGTCCAGACCCCTCGGGGGTTGTGAGGGGGTGTCATAAGGGTCACCAAAGACCCCCAGAAAACACAGTATTTTCTGTTAGTCATGGGGGTCCTGTGTGGGAAGTTTGGTCGAATTCTGCTCTTGGTGAGGTTCAGAATACTCTTTGATTGTAGGTGAAATACAATAAATACAGTAAATACAACTCTCAAATATCAAGGTCTATTTTCCCCAAATTCCATCTGTGTTCGTATTTGGGCATGTGGAGTATTCGTGCCAAGTTTGGTCTAGATCAGGGGTGGGCAATTACCGGCCCCCCAGGTGTTTTGGACTTCATCTCCCAGAAATCCTAACAGCTGGTAAACTGGCTAGGATTTCTGGGAGTTGAAGTCCAAAACACCTGGAGGGCCAGTAATTGCCCAACCCTGGTCTAGATCCTTCATTGTTTGAGTCCACAGTGCTCTCTGGATGTAGGTGAACTACAACTCCAAAACTCAAGGTCAATGCCCACCAAACCCTTCCAGTGTTTTCTGTTGGTCATGGGAGTCCTGTGTGCCATGTTTGGTTCAATTCCATCGTTGGTGGAGTTCAGAATGCTCTTTGATTGTAGGTTAACTATAAATCCCAGCAACTACAACTGCCAAATGATAAAATCAATTTTTTTAGTGATGGTCATTCCTTGGGTTAGTAGATGTTTTGTTGCCAAATTTGGTAGCAGTTCATCCAATGGATTTTGAGCTATGATGTCACTCAAAATGAACAGCATTTTTTAATATATAGACTAGCTGAGGACCCTGCAGTGCCTGGGTTATTTGAGGAAGGCATTGTATGCCAAGGTTGGTTCCTATTAGATGTTTATGTGGCTTGCAGTGGTCTCAAGAACTTAGTGAAGGTACTGCAAGTCCCGGGGGGCTAGTCAGACAAATCAAGTTGAGGTAGCCTAACAATATCCCATGTGCTGAGGCCTCGTCAGGAAAATCAAGTTAAGGATGCCTTGTCGTCAATTTTGGGCCTGGTCTGTTATGTATAGGGGCTACAGTGTTTTTTTGGAAGTGAATGAGGTGAAGGTACTTCATATCCCATCATTTGTGGCCCATCCTGCCCTAAACCACACCAGGTTGTGAAGTGGGCTATTGTTCCCCTGTTTGTCAAGTTTGGTTGTGATCCGTCATTGCTGTGGGCCGCAGTTGGTGACTTTTCCCTCTGAGTCAACTTGGAATGGTGGAATGTGGTTGGCCTATCGGAGTACGTTATGCAAATACCATTTCAGTGGCAACCAATCCCCTCTGTCTGGGGCTGTAGAATGTTGGATTTCTGAGGCTGGCCAATCAGAGCCTGTTATGCAAATAATCCCACAGTGGCAGCCAATCGAAACGCTTGCATATATTCCTCCCTCCGCTCGGTCGCTCGGCCGCGCCACCACCCGCAAACACTGACTTTTATTATATGTAATAGATATACACAGATAAAATGCATATTAAAATTACCAATAAAATGCAGTTTAAAATTCACAGGTTAAATTGACTGGATCATCAGCTGTAGCTGGGCTTGCGCGTGGGATGTTTGGGAGGAAAAGAGATGAGCACTGCATCTTCCCCCACTTCTTCACATGTTAGGTGTCCTTGGGCACCAAACATATGAACACGGCTCCAAGGTTAAGGGGAAAAAAAAGAAAGTCTGGCAGCTATTTGAAGTAACTTATGAGTCACAAAGACAACGTGAAAATGATGGCTGAAAAAAAGAGAAGGGACGCTCATTTTGATGAGAGTGCAGGAAGTAATTCTTCTTCATAGAGTTTCCCATTAACTGATTACCATTAGCGATGCAATACAAGCTCCCACTGTTCTAGAAGTAATTTCAAATGAAGTTAGAAGGGGAAAAGATAGAACCATTAATCAAAGGGATAATGGCAAAAAGGAAAGGGAAAAAAAGAGAGGCTTAAAAAGGGAAAGCAAGAAAATTAATCAAGTAAGATATAGAACATCCATAAATGTGTGTCTGTCTATATAGTTTGCCATAAAGCAGTAATATTTTTTGATCTAATTTAAAAAAAGCCCTACAGCGAATGCTTCTTATAGCAGCCTAACAAATTGCCCAACACTATATCCGCTGACCTTTTCACTCTTGTAATCGTTCCTGTGATTCCCGACCCTTCTCTCTCTTCATGCCACAGGCTTGATCTGCAGCAAAGGGAAGATCTGGCCTCCAGCATCATCTTGAGCCCTCGAAATGTTTCTGGGCCTCACCCTTAGAAAATAAAAACATTCGCCCAGAGCTTTCTTTTGAAGTGTATATCTAGCCAAAAGGGGGAAAAAAATAAGTTGCTGTGGTGGTGGGAAGCTAGATAGCTTGCCCCGGTTTTGCCTTTACTGTATGCATGTTTCATTTCCTTTATTTTGTTGTTGTTGCTGCTGTCTGTGTGGATTAGCTACTTTTTCCTTTGATATTTTTTTCTCTTTGAGCATCTCCAGTCTTGACTCTGTTGAATACACAATTTTATTGTGCTTTGTGGGTACAAATGTGGGATTTATCTAACTTTGAGCCTCATTACTGCCTTCTGTCAAATGGATGTAGGACTGGAGCCTGTAGACCAGTGGTTTTCAACCTTTTTTGAGCCGCGGCACATTTTTTACATTTACAAAAATCCTGGGGCACACCACCAAACAAAATGACACAAAATGACACTCTAACACAGTAATAAATATAGTTAATATGTTTTTAAATGTATTTATACACTCAGTGTGAAACCTGGGTCTGTTTCGATGAACACAACATATATATGACTTCCTCTCACATGGCTATTATGTCTCCTCTCAGACTTCTCTTCTTCAGGCTAAACATGCCCAGCTCTTCAAGTTGCTCCTCATAGGGCTTGTTCTCCAGACCCTTGTGAAATTTCACCCTGAGTGAAACTTGCTTCCAGTTAACTATGGGTATCATGAAGCTGTTATAAACAGTTCCTTTCGGGGGGAACTCTCGAAAAATCCAGTAAAATGGTTTTTTTTAAAAAAAAAAACATTTCCAAGCGGAGAGGCTCAATTTGTTTCTTGGAAACCTGTGAATGCTTCAGCCTCCCGATGCTCCCAGGTTTCCTCACTGCCCAATTCACCAACGTTGAGCTTCCAGCTTTGTTCTCGCGAGAAATCCAAGCCAACGCGAAGACGCCGACTCAATCACTTCCTCCCAGTGCTCTGCTTTTGCGGAGGGAGGAGGGAGGCAACGAAAGAGGCCACACAGATTTATGAAACGTATCAGGAGGCTGAAGCAGCCCTGAGCGGGAGCTGGAGCCATGCTCAGTCAAGGCTCCTGAAGGCTTCCTCAAGGCGGGCCTGGCCCTGGCATTCAGCGGAGCCCTTCCTTTGCCTCAGGGAGGATCTTTGGGGAGAGAAATATGGAGAAAGAACTGCTAGGAGGGGGAAGAGTGCCAATTTCCCACGGCACACCTGATGATCGCTCACGGCACGCTAGTGTGCCACAGCACACTGGTTGGGAAACACTGCTGTAGACATTATTGAGATTTTCAGTTCAGGTCAAACTCTGTACTTGTTCTTTACTTTTGTAGATGGCGAAAACAGAAGAATGGCCTGCCTCAGGGCAGTGTGCTTACTCCATCAATGTTCAACATTTATACAAATGACTAGCCATTGCCAGAAAGGAGAGAGAGTTTTATCCATGCTGATGATCATGACATCATTGCTCAAGCAGGGAGCTTTGAGATGGTTAAACAGAAGCTCTCTGAAGCTTTAGGTGCTCTTACTGCCTATTGCAGGTGAAACCAGCCGATTCTTAATCCATCTGAAATGCAGATGTTTGCTTTTCACCTTAAGAACAGACAAACATCTCGAGCTCTGAGGATTACCTGGGAAGGAATCCCACTGGAGCATTGCAGCACACCCAAATACCTGGGAGACACTCTGGACCGTGCTCTGACTTATAAGAAGCACTACTTGAATATCAAGCAAAAAGTGAGTGCTAGAAATAATATCATATGAAAGCAGTGACTAGCACAACCTGGGGATCACAACCAGATACCGTGAAGACATTTGCCCTTGTGCTTTGCTACTCTGCTGCTGAATGTGCATGCTGAATACATCTTGTGATGCCCCACAGGCCGGTTTTATCTCTGTTCTATTGTCCCATTGTTCTGCCATGTGGGCACTCAGGGGCGGAGTTGTGTCTTGGCTCCAAACCTGATGTCACCGCCCTTGACTCCTCCTCTTCCAGAGTTTACCTGGGGGCTGGACTACCTTTCTGCCTCCATTCCAGAGACCACATGGGCATATCAAGGTGGAATCTAAGCCATCTGGGACAAAGCAACTTAGTTCACTGCTACAAAGCCAACCTACGCTTTCAGCCATAATTTACAGGGACAAAGGAAGGTCAGCCTTCGCCCATAGCCTGTAGATTTTGGGGATTCAAAGAACTTCGTGAGTCAAAGGAACCATTGAAAGCAACAGGAGCCTGGAATCCAAGAGAGACACCATCACTCTGCAAAGTTAAGAGGCAAGTGATAGCTTCCTTTTTCAAGGACTTCCTTTTGCAACCTACTTCAAGCATTTTGGGCCACCAGCATTTTTACTGGTTGTATTCAATAAATCTTGTTTGGTTCACTATTTTTGAGTCTAGCACTCATTCTTAAAAATATTCCAGGCCTCCCGGTATGTGGGACGGCTTGTCTCTACCTTCTGGCCATAGCTTGCATGTCCATTCTTTTAAAGCCTATTTTAGGCCCCGAAGGCAGAAGACATCTCATCACGTTAAAACAGTGGATGTGGCTCTTAATGAGACATGCCATATTATCACAGAATGTATACGTCCCACACCACTGGAGAAATTATACTGTTTAGCTGGCATTGCACCACCTGATATCTGTCAGGAAGTAGCACCCAGTAATGAAAGGACCAAGGCATTGACATCTCTGGCCCATCCTCTGTTCGGATATCAGCCAGCAAGCTAACGCCTTAAATCAAGAAACAAATTCCTTAGAGCCACAGAGATACTCACAGGAACACCTCAGAAAGCGAGAGTCCAAAAGTAGCAGGCTAAAACCCGGAACATTAATCCATGGCTGATATCAGATGAGAAACTCCTTCCTGGGCACGCAGACTTGGGCGACTTGGAAGGCGCTGAACAGACTGCACTCTGGCACCATGAGATGCAGAGCCAATCTTAGGAAATTGGGCTACAAAATGGAGTCCACGACATGGAAGTCTGGAGAAGAGCAAACCACAGACCACCTATTACAATGCAGTCTAGGCCTTGCCACATGCACATTGGAGGACCTTCTCACAGCGACACCAGAGGGACTCCAAGTGACCAGCTTCTGGCCAAAGGAAATCTAGCATAATGCCAAGTTTTTAACTTTGTGTTTTTAAATACATTATGACTGTATCTTCAATTTGCTTCTCATACAATAAATAAATATTAACTTTTTAAGACTAATTGTTGTGTTGTCTATGAATTTGAAATTTTTAATTAGTTACTATGCAACTTCCATAGTTTGGAAATTGGAAATAGATTCTGAATCATCCATACTATTGTGGTGATTCTGGCGGTACAGGTCCGGGGGTGTGAAGAACCTTTCTCCCCACATCCTGCATTGCCCGACTTACCCAAGTCACCATCCCAACACGGGAAGCCTCCTGTGTTGCCGCCGCCATAGCATGCTCCACATCACCTTCCCTTTAAACACGGAACCCTGCCAAAAGTACCCATAAGGCCAACCTAGGCCATGGCCTAGGGGTGCAAGCCGGGGGGGGGCGCAGATCATGGAGCAAAAAAAATAAAATAAAAATGTTGACACAAATAAAAACGCAACGCGCATGGAGATGAGGAAGGAAGGATACTGGAGGTCCTCCTTTTCGGCTGCGCCCCTGCCCTTTCCTGAATACCAGCTCCTGCCTCTGCTATTATTGCGCAAACGGCGTGTGCACAGGGGCTCTCGACACTGGCGTTGACGTCGACAGGAGGAACAATTAACTCCCTCGATGCCGACAGCATCCACTTGTTGGCTCCTTCAGTGCAAGTACAGGAAACTCCATTGCGCAGTCTGCGCATGCCCTAACACCATGAAAGCTGGTATTCCTCCTCCAACACAAGGAAGAGACTCCTCCTTACTAGAGAGAGAAGTGCAACTGCCGGCTACGGCACATGCGCAATCCCCAGTATAGGAGAGAAGCCCAACGCGACAAGCCCCGGTATCGGGGAGAAGCGCAGCATTGGTACAGCTGCTGACTACAACACATGCACAATCCCCAATACCGGGTAGGAGCCAAGTGCCTCAAGCCCCGGCATCGGGGAGGAGGCTCCTCCCCCCATGCCTGCATCCATAGTGCCTGCCGAGAGGGAAACTCCTGTGGCGGACCTAGTGGGGCCACACCGGGAGAGCTGGATGGGGGGCCCTAAGGGGGACGAGCGAATGAAAGGATGTTGGGGGGCGGGGCGGTAGAGGTTGTCTTAAAGGGGACGTAATTCCAAAGTGTGTTCTAGGGCACAAAAAGGTGTTAATCCGGGCCTGCCTGTGCATCATGTAATGGGAGGGGGCAAACTCCGTGCTTAAAGGGAAGGTGAAGTGGACTATGTCGCCATTCTATCCCCACCTGATGAGGTCGTATAACTCTTACATTAATTATTTGGTTGCTCTCTGCCTCATAGCCACCAGACCGTGCTGGATCTTGGAAGCTAAGCAGGGTTAATAGCTTTCCCTGTTGATCCTAATGCAATATAGGACGTTTCCAGTGTTGCCACGGAGGTGGCATAAGCCAGTTCCTCTTCAATTTTGCCATGGATCCCCGTTGGAAGTAGATGTATGTTGTGGGAGGGGAGCCGGTGGGCTCTGTGGCAAAACTGAAGAGGAACCACTGTACGTCACCAAATTTGACCCATCTGATGGCATAAGTCAACAGGTGGCTTGAAGGCATATACACAATGTAAGGCTTTAAATAGGGTTGCCCATGAAGCCAACTTGAAGGTTGCAGCTAGTGTTAAATATTTCCACTTAGACTGAAAACCCAAATAATATAATCTGTATGGTGTAATAGAATTAGATTTAAAGCCGTAAACAGCTTGGGTCCTTTATGTCTAAAGGAGTGTCTCTCTGTGCATGCCTAAAGACTGGGATGAGAGGATAATCTTCTGTTTCCAATCAGTGGGGAGCAATATGCTGTGGAAGCATGTGGAAATAAGCATTTTGGGTTGTGGGCCTCCCATTACGGAATGCTTTCCCCTTGGAATCTTGATTGAGGCCAACATTATACTCATTTTAATGCAAAGTAAAAATACGCCATGTATTAAACACTTAGGATGAAACAGATACACTCCAGGAAGTCTATGTACATTGTAAACTGTTTTAATATTTTTAATTTTTTCTTAACTTGCTGGGTTGTTTAATAAGCTTTAATGTAATTTCTTTTCTTATTAAATAGTTTTATCTGCTAAATGGATTTTACTTGAATGCTGTCCTGAAATGTCATGATATACTGTGAAATATAAATATTTTAATATGTGGAATAAATTAAATATCCCATATAGTCGAGTATAAGCCAAGTTTTTCAGCCCTTTTTTAAGTATGAAAAGTCCCCCCTTGGCTTATACTTGAGTTATTATTTTACTGGGTTATTATTATTATCATCATTGTTACATTTATTATTTTACTCTATTTATTATTACTATTATTACTAACTTTACATTATTTTACTCTATTATTATTTTATTACATTTATTATTTTACTCTATTTATGATTATGATTATTATTACATTTACATTATTTTAGTCTGTTATTATTTTATTACATTTATTTTACTTTTATTATTACATTTATTATTTTACTCTATTATTACTGTTATTACATTTCCATTGATTTAGTCTATTATTATTATTATTGGAAGGATACGTAAGCACATTTACAATGAAGAAGGTTAGAATAATGGTTTAATCAGAGTTGGACAGTCTTATCTTAAATGACAGTTTTATGTCAATATTCAAAAACATTTAACCTACGGATGCCTCAGTTAATGTCATTTTATTGGTATCTATTTTTATTTTGAAATTTACCAGTAGCTGCTGCATTTTCCACCCTCGGTTTATACTTGGGTTAATACGTTTTCCCAGTTTTTTGTGGTAAAATTAGGTCCCTCAGCTTATATTCGGGTCCACTTATACCCGAGTATATACAGTAACTAATAATGTATGGAAACCTCTTGATGATGCATGCCGGCATAACCAGGAGTTATGCTAGTTTAAGTCCTGTTTAAGTCGAGTACCAGATACAGCCAGGCCCGGATTACCAACTTTTTGCGCCCTAGGCCACACTTTGGAATTACGCCCCCTCTTCTACCGGCACTGAAAGTTGTTGTTCGGGATCCGAGACGTGAGGGTGGGGCCCAAGCCGTGCCTGCCTTTCCTTCCTTCATTCCTTCTTCGCCCGGGGGCTTGGGGGCCGTGGTGGGGTGGCCATCTGCCAAGGCTGATTAGGATCCCCGTGCCCCAGGGAGGGAGAGTAGTGGGGAGAGGCCTGGGGGGCCTTCCTTTGGGAGGGGGCCCTCCCTGGAGATAGAGAGAGAGACTCACCTGTCTCCGTTTCCTTTAGGGCCGCTGCTCCTCCTCT
Source organism: Anolis apletophallus (assembly GCA_030556195.1). Taxonomy (NCBI): domain Eukaryota; kingdom Metazoa; phylum Chordata; class Lepidosauria; order Squamata; family Anolidae; genus Anolis; species Anolis apletophallus. Next base: position 24,037,562 of record JARBWK010000009.1, on the reverse strand, counting down.
TCCTCGGTTGCAATCTGTGGCACAGGGAGAACCCCCCTATGTGGACTTCTGCCTCCAAGCAGGCCCTTGCCTTCCTATTGGCCGAGTCCGCGGAGCCACGCCTGCCCGGGAGGGAGGGAGGCTCCCCGATTGGTCGGCTGCTGCTCTTCAGCTTTAATCGATGGGTGTCACAAGGTGGGAAGCGGAGCCAGGAGCCGATCTCGGTGGACTCACTCCTGGCCCCGCCCACTTCCTGTCAGATTATTGCATTTTTAATAGCAATTCATGAGTCAGCACAAGATATATTTTCGCAGTTTGAGATGACCTGCAGTGTGACATGTTTGACACCAGATGGCGCTGTCTCAAGACTGCTAAATGGAACTTTGAGGAATGTCAGTTACAAAATGACAGTTGGGATTTAATATCTGTGAGGAAAGGATGTTTAGAAAGGTAGCTGTGATGGCTGTTGTTTTTCGATGTTTTGCCAGTTATTGTTAAATACAATTCAATACAAAGTTATATATTTACCTTGTGAATTGAATGAGAGTTTCATTATTCACACGAACAGAGACTGGAGTTTTTGGGCCAATGGGGAATTAAACTTCTATATTTCTGTTGCCTATCCGCTGTGACATAAATACTCAACGCCGAAGACTTCCCGCCTCCCAGGGAGGGAGGGAGGGGGGGAGGGAGGGAGGGAAGGAGTGACATCACCCTGGGAGGCGACGGAGCAAACAAGGAAGGCGGGCCTGGAGGAGGAGGAGGGAGGGAGTGATGTCACCCTGGGAGGCCCCATCCCCGTCTGAGTAGCAGGGAGGAGGGAGGGAGGAAGGGAGGGAAACCGCTGCTGCTGCTCCTCGCCCTGCGTGTCCTGCCTTGAGACCAGGCTCGGCCCTCCCTCCCTCCGGGGCCTTTGTGCTTCAACCCCTGCCATTCCCAAGGGCTGGCCTCGGAGGTTTTTTTTTTTTAATTAAAAAAAAAAGTGGAGTGCTGGCCACTGAATCAGTCAGTCACAATAAATGGCTCCATTGGCCTTTCTCCAGAACCTCCTGCATATTTATGGTGCCACAGTCAGCTACAATATGATCCAAAAAGTAACTTTTTCAAAATCTTGTCTAACTTTCTGCATGTTGTGGTAGTGTAAGCTCAAGAGGACCCTGCATAGTTTTCATGTATAATACATGAAGCAGTCCATTTGGAAACGCTCCAGTGCCTTCGGATATATATTTGTGAGCGTAGTAGCTAAGGAATCAGTAACACACTTCTTTTGATATATGTATTTTTACAAGGACATCTCAGTGTTCAGCAGATTTCAGGCTGCAGCCATTTATTGTGACTGACTGATTCAGCGGTCAGCAAACATTACTTCATAGCTGGCAAGGCACTTGATGTAGATCAATCGGAAAACTCTAATCAATTGCTGGAAGGTTTCAGGCAAGACATCTGCTGGTTGAGTCTAATCTGTATATTTATTTATTTATTTATTTATTTATTTATTTATTTTCAGCAGTGTTTCCCAACCGGTGTGCCGTGGGAAATTGGCCTCTGTCCCTTTAAGCATGGAAATGAGCCCAGCGGAAGGGCGGGGCGGAGTCGAGAGTGGCAGCCAGAGATTCATAGAATCCTAGAGTTGTAGGAGACCTCATGGGCCTCTTTCACCCAATATGCAGGAAAATTACCTTTAAAGTACCCCTGACTGATGGCCTCTGCTTAAAAACCTCCAAAGAAGGAGTCCCCACCACACTCCAGGGAAGAGAATTCCACTGCTGAACGGCTCTCACAGTCAGGAATATATAAATACATTTAAAACATATTAACTATATGTATTACTGTGTTAGAGTGTCATTTTGTGTCATTTTGGTTGGTGGTGTGTCCCAGGATTTTGTAAATGTAAAAAATGTGCCGCGGCTCAAAAAAGGTTGAAAAATACTGATTTACAGTATTTATATTCCCTCATTCTCACCCCACAGGGACTCAGGGCGGATTACAATGTACATATACATGGCAAACATTCAATGCCATAGACACATAACATATATAGACAGACACGCAGAGGGCATTTCACATTCTAGCTTCATGAGGGTATTCTGGTCACCAGGGGAGCTGTTGCTTCACCGTCCATTTGTGACACTGATGGAGTACTTTCCTCATTCTTTGCATGCTTCCTGGAGATTTTTATGGTGTCGTAAATTAAACTAGAAGAGAGAGAACAACATTCTGGATGAGGAAGGATTCTACTCCCTCTCCCGGACCCCATTCCCAGGGCTAGTGTTTCCTTCCATTTTCCTTGGAAATAAAGATGATGGTGGTAGTAAACATTTCAAACTGCAGTAAAACAGCTTCTGAATTAAAAATAAATCAAAATAAATATTTGGGTTTTTTAAATCAGGAAGAACAGCAAGCATCAAGATATGTGTTTGTCAGTATACAGTACAGGGCTAGGCTACCTCTAGGAGTGAGCAATGGCCGTGGATTGGTGTACATGGGGGCCACATCTTCCCCACCCTGCTATTTTCAACCTCTATATTGTCCCACCCCAATACACTGCTTTGAGGGAGCTTTAAGATCGTCCAGTCACACCTCTAGATGCTTCCAAGGATGCCTTGGGTCCATTACCCCACACCCCTTTGGCATCCGGCTCAGGATCTATTTTTTCCAATCCTGACATGACTTTTTTACCCAGACACTTCTCATTCTGTGAATAAAACCCTCCATAAATTTAAAACTGATCTGCTTACTAGGCCTGGGCAATCATGGTTCTAAATGGTTCTAAAGTACTTACAAAACTAAAGTTCTGGTGGTGAAAACTAGGTGGCGCTGGTGCTTTGCTTCTACAGTGTTGCTAAAGTTCTGGTGGTGAACACTAGGTGGCGCTGGTACTTTGCTTCTACAGTATTGCTAAAGTTCTGGTGGTGAACATTTCAGAACTCTAACAAAACTTTCAAAACTTAATTATTATTTCATTATTGACGATTTTTAAGACAGAACCAATTAGAAACTTCCATTTATAATGAAATTTTGAAAGTTTTGTTAGAGTTCTGACATGCGCTTCCAGCTAGCATATACCAATGCCATACAGAGATGCTTTGGCATACTCCTCATTTAGTAAGCAAATGTGAGTAGATCAATAGGTAACACTTATGTGGGAAGATAACGGAGCTGCATGCAGTCATGCCAGCCACGTGACCTTGGAGGTGTCTACGGACAACGCTGGCTCTTCGGCTTAGAAATAGAGATGAGCACCCCTACCCCACCCCCGAGTCGGACAGGACTAGACTTAATGTCAGGGGAAACCTTTACCTTTTCCTTTTATTTATGGCAATGGAAAACTAGTACATTTTTGGAAGATGCATGTTTACTGCATTTGGTTTTTAAAAGGAAGGGCATGAATTTTAAAAATAATCAGAAATATGTTTCCTAGCCATAGTCAGTCACTCCTCTCCCCATGTTTCCTGCTAGTGAAATACAATTAGTTTTAATCAGGCAAATTGTATATTCCATAGTGAATGTGAATCATAGCGGCAGTGGGGAAATCTCTATTCACAGTGGCCTTGCTGTTGTCCTTTGTTTAGGCTGTGCCATTATTTTCATTCGGAGTGCGGGATGTGTGTCTGGCTTTCTGTCAGAAAGGGGGAGAATAACTTGTGCAGCAGAGCTCTATAATTCCTTTGGATGCTGAGCTCCACCTCTTGTTAAGTGCAGAATTCATTCTAAAGCATAACAATTTGAATGGGTTTTGACAATAGTTGCTTTCAAAAAGGTGTATGTTTGACATACTATTTAGCTTTCCCCCCCCTTTTCATGGCATTTAAGGAAACAAAGGATAGCTCGCTATAGTGCCTCTACTTTTTATATATCCAAGGCAGTTCTCATAAGTAAACCAGTTCAGTAGTCAGACTGACTTTTTGTAAACTTTAGGTCCGTGGTTCCCAAAGTGGGCAGTACCGCCCCCTAGTGGGCAGTGAGGTGATCCAAGGGGGCGGTGGGAGGCTCAGAAGAATTTTGGGGGGCACTGAAGCCCTGTAAGGGGGTGGTGACAGGATTCCAACTCGCAAGCGCGAGAGTGTGCGCCTGCCAGTTGGAAACCCCGTGCAGGCATTGCCTGGAAACCGCAGTGCGCGCCCCCTTCCTCTCAACTCTGCCCACGGCACAGTCCTGTATTGCCCCTTCCAATCCAACGGGTCCCTTGGAGGGAAGGGTTGATACGGGACTGCGCCGTGGGCGGAGTTGAGGAGAGAAGGGGGGCACTGCGGTTTCCAGGCAACGTCTGCCCAGGGATTCCAACTAGCAGACTGAGTCAGTCGCGCGCTTGCGAGTGTCTGCCTGCCAGTTGGTCCAGCGGAGAAGGAAAGCCTCCACGTCTGCTAATGCCCCCTGAGTCGCTGCGGCATTTGCAGGCACCTTCTGGGAGATGGCTGTGGCACGAAGGAAAATGCAAGCACCTCCCAATTTCCAAGGTCCAGTATTCTCTATTGCTCAAGTTTAGTTCAATTCCATTGCTGATGGGAGTTCAAAATGCTATTTGATTATAGGTGAACTATAAATCCCAGCAGCTACAACTCTCAAATGACAAAATCAATCCCCCCAACCTCGCCAGAATTCAAATTTGTACATATGGAATATTTGTGCCAAATTTGGTCCAGATCCAGGGTTGTTTGGGTTCAGAGTGCTCTCCAAATATAGGTGAACTACATCTCCCCTAAACCACTGTCAATTCCTCCCAAACCCCTCCCGTATTTTCTGTTTGTCATGGGGGTTCTGTGTGCCAAGTTTGGTCCAGGTCTGTCATTCATGGGGTCTCGGTTGTGGAAGTCAGAGCTGAATTGATCGAAGGTACTGCAAATCCCATCATCCGTTGCCCATACTCCGACAAACATATTGTTTTGTGATTAATCACTATGGTTTAATTGTATTCAATTTGTAACAATGAAAATACATCCTGCATATTAGATATTTGCATTATAATTTATAAGAGTAGCAAAATTATTTATGAAGTAGCAACAAAAATACGGATGGGAGTCACCACAACATGAGGAACCTTATTTAGGGCTCACGGCAAGGTTGAGAACCACTGCATTAATACATGTATCTTTCTGTTTAATTGCTATTACATTTTTTTAATGTAATTCTAGTGGGGCGGTGAGTAAATTTTTTCCTGGAAAGGGGGCGGTAGGCCAAAAAAGTTTGGGAAGCACTGCTTTAGGTCAATCCAACATTTTAAAATATTGCTGGTGGAAACAACAGGAGAAAATTGTAATCTGGAACCAGACTGACACCTAGCGGGGAGCTTTGGGAAGGTTTTCTTCTCTCTCCAAATGATGAAAGCCTTTCCAAATAATATAGCCGACTCCTGATAACACTGGACTTGAGCACAATATCTCTATGGATCTTCAATTGCGAATTGCATTTGTATGAACTGGTGAAAATGAACTACATTTTCCGACAAATAATATATTGGTTATAGCAAGGCAAAACACACATGTTCATCTGTATACCTTTATAAAACGGAATGTTTGTATGTGTGTATGTGTGTATGTATGTGTGTATGTGTGTATGCGGAGGGCGGAAGGGCGGATATGTGGCAGCTATTTGCATAAAGTCCTTTGATTGGACAGCCTCGCCACTCCAAAATTCTAAGGCACCAGACAGAGGGCATTGATAGCCACTGATTAGCCAGCATCCCAGAATCCAGGCCTCTACATTCAAACAACAGGATTTCTTCCCACTGAGGGGAAAAAAGCCAGCAACCCAGAATCCAGGCCTCTACATTCAAACAACAGGATTTCTTCCCACTGAGGGGGAAAAAGCCAGCAACCCAGAATCCAGGCCTCTACATTCAAACAACAGGATTTCTTCCCACTGAGGGGAAAAAAGCCAGCAACCCAGAATCCAGGCCTCTACATTCAAACAACAGGATTTCTTCCACTGAGGGAAAAAGCCAGCAACCCAGAATCCAGGCCTCTACATTCAAACAACAGGATTTCTTCCCACTGAGGGAAAAAAGCCAGCAACCCAGAATCCAGGCCTCTACATTCAAACAACAGGATTTCTTCCCACTGAGGGAAAAAAGCCAGCAACCCAGAATCCAGGCCTCTACATTCAAACAACAGGATTTCTTCCCACTGAGGGGAAAAAAGCCAGCAACCCAGAATCCAGGCCTCTACATTCAAACAACAGGATTTCTTCCCACTAAGGGGAAAAATGCACCATCAACATTCCCTCCCCACTTGGCTCTGTGAAAACAAAATGGATTCCTGTATTCTCCTCCCCCTCAGCTTTTAGAAAACGGCTGCCTGCCATGCACCCTTTTAAAGTTACCAATAGCACGCCATAACATTACAGGCCCCAAAATAGAGTTTAGGGCAGGATGGCCGACGAATGATGGGATTTGCATCCCAATTCACTTCCCAGAAAACATTGTAGCCCCTACAAATCCCCTTCTCCCAGATAGGCCCAAAAGAGGCATCCATCTTCCCTCTTCAACACAGTGTGAGAGAAAGGCAGCTTCTGACAGGATCTTTAGAACAGGCACTGTCACTCTACAAGGTAAGGCCCTACTTCACTCAAAAGACACAAGAGAAAACAATAAATACCTTTCTCTAATGCCTTTTAATGCTTATATAAATAATTCTGGCCCAAAGCCCCCTCACCCAGCCTCATTGGACCTTACTGCTAATTCCATGCAGGCCTTTTCCATTTTTTAAACTCCTTTCTGTTTTACACCGGTATACTTTCACAGGCCAGGGCGGATATGTGGCAGCCACTTTCACAGGCCAGGGCGGATATGTGGCAGCCACTTTCACAGGCCACAGCGACCAGCGCGGTGATGGACCTGCACCAAACTTGGTACATAACCCCCCTATGACATGACCCACGTATTATGGGATTTGTAGTACTTTCCAAGACTTTGGTTCCCACAGACCACTGAGGCCACCAAAAGGACCAATACAGACCACACTCAGCACACACAGCCCCCATGACCCACTCTACGTCCTGGTGCAGTTCGGAGGAGGGTGGGCCATGGATGATGGGACTTGAAGTGCCTCTACTCACTTCCCAAGTCCGCTGCAACCCTCATCCAATCACTGATCGAGACCAAACTTGCCATACATAACCCCCATGACTGCCTTCACGTCCTGGTGAGGTTTGGGGGAGGACTGACAATGGATGATGGGATTTGTAGTACTTTTACACCCCTCTGTTCCCACAGACCACTGTGGCCCCCAACAAACACCGAGAAAGTCCACACTTGGCACACAGTGCCCCAGTGACCCACTCTACATCCTACTGGAGTTTGGAGAGGACAGAACATGGATGATGGGACTTGCAGTACCTTCCCTCACTTCCCAATCCTGCTACAAACCTAATCCAATGACTGATCAACACCAAATCTGGCACACAGAGCCCTCATGACCCACTCTACAGCCTGGTGCAGTTTACTGTGAGACGGACCACGGATGATGGGACTTGAAGTACCTTCACTCACTTCCGAAAAACAATGCATCCCTCATCCATTCACCAATACAGACCAAACTTAGCACACAGAGCCCCCATGACCCAATCTACATCCTACTACACTTTGGGGGGGACGGGACACACAGAGATGATGGGACTTGCACTACCTTCAGTAATTTCATGATACCACTGCAACTCCCAATAATGATGGATCAAGACTAAACTTGGCACACAGAGCCCCCATGACCCACTCTACATCCTGCTGCACTTCTCAAATGACCCGGGCAGGGCCGGGTCCCCAAGCTAGTATATAATACAAGGACTGCAAGAGGTTTCTTGAAGGAAGATCTTTTGCATCAAGTGCTTTTTGATGTGCAGCAATGTGTTAATCCAGAAGGATACTGTATATTCGTTTTGATCTTCCCCTGGGCATCACTTGAGGAACAAAGGTACATGAGTACATCACGTTCACAGGAAACATTTAGGTAAACAATATAAAACCACAAAAGATTTTGAATTCCAATGCAATACAAAAGCAACTGAGTAGAAGTGACTAGAGAAAGACAGGACAAATATCTTGTCAAAGTGAGCTAGACGTAAGAGCCACACATTGCTGTGGCTGAGTCTGGTGATCTGGAAAATAAAGTAACGAGAAAATGTTGGTTTCTAATATGTGTAATTTCTTTTTGCTTGTTGTTTCTTTGTCAGTGTTGATGTAGAGGTGACTGGTTTGCCTACTCTGGAACATGCAACATATCATTGTCCAATCTATGATATTGTATCTATTGTGTGTGTGTATCATATCTATCTATATCTATGGCTGGATGTCTCTTTGTCAGGTGGTATTGATTATGTTTTCTTGACCTGGTGAAGGGAGTTGGTCCAATCTGGGGGTCAGGACCCCTGGGAGGGGGTCGTGAGGGGGTGTCAGAAGGGTCAAGTCAGATACGGCGATGCTCTCTCAGAGCCATTTCTAATAACTAATGGAGTGAAGCAAGGTTGTGTTCTTGCACCAACCCTATTTACAATCTTCTTCAGCATGATGCTCCAAAGGGCTATGGCAGACCTCGAAGAAGAAGAAGGCATTTATATACACGCTATCGTACTGATGGTAGCTTGTTCAACTTAAGCCGTCTGAGGGCTCGCACTAAAACTCTAAACTATCTAGTCCGTGAGCTGCTTTTTGCTGACAATGCTGCCCTTGTCGCCCATACAGAAGCAGCCCTGCAGCGGCTCACATCCTGCTTTGCAACAACTGCAGAGCTGTTTGGGCTGGAAGTCAGCCTGAAGAAAACGAAGTCCTCTACCAGCCCGCACCACAGGAAGAACACCATCATCCCCTACGGCAGACATCCTCAGAGGTTGTGAAGCATTTTGGAAACTAGGCAAGTGGTGGGAGAAAGAAGTCTAGTTTGCTTGAGGCAAGTGTGAATGTTGAAATTGGCCACCTTGATTAGTATTGAATGGCCTTGCAGCTTCAGTGCCTGGCTGGATATTGCCCGGGGGGATCCTTTGTTGGGAGGTGTTAGCTGGCCCTGATTGATTCATGGAAAAAAACACTGGGCAACCTTGCCAAAACTCAAGCAAACAACAGAGGGCAATGAGAGAGCCTGTCTATGTAAATAGAAAATATAATATTATACCCTTGATGCAATTCGAATAGCTCTCTCTCTCTCTCTCTCTCTCTCTCTCTCTCTCGGCATTACTTCGCAAACGAAGATTCTTAGGAAGGACTCATCCCACGCTTTTTACAAGCGTGTTGATGACTAAAAGGGCCAATCTGAGATAGGCAAGTTCAGTTGCAGAAAGCACAGCAGAAAGTCTCATTGGGTGATGTTGTTTCCAAGTTGCGGTTCTTTCTTCGTTGTCGTTTCTCTTCGAGACCCATTCGGTGTGTCTTCTCGAAAGAGGCCACAGCATTGTGGATAGTGCGTCTCCATGCCTCCTGATGTGAGGCCAGGGTGGACTATTGTTGGTGATCAATCTGGCCGAGCCTGAGATGTTGTTTCAGGGAGTCCTTATGTGTCTTTTGGAGGGTGCCTGTCTTGCGTTGACTTGTGGCGAGTTCACCATAGAGTAGTATCTTAGGGAGGCGGTGGTCCTCCATCCTAGAGACGTGCCCTGTCCAGCGCAGCTGTGTTCTCAATAGCATGGCCTCAATGCTGGTGATCCCTGCTTGCTCAAGGACAGCAACATTCGTCACTTAAGTCAGTCCAGTGTATATTTAGGATTGTGCAAAGATGAAAGCGTTTTAGGAGTCGTAGGTGTTGGCGTTAGGTGACCCATGTTTCAGACCCATAGAGGAGAATAGAGAGTACGATAGCTCTGTACACACTGATTTTGGTGCTTTGCCTCAGTTGCTTGTTGCTCCAGACTCTTTTGTGAAGCCTTCCAAATGCACTCTATGCCTTTGCTAATCTGTGATCTATCTTTTTATCAATCTTGGCATCTGAAGAGATGATGCTTCCCAGGTAGGTGAATTGCTGAATGTGCCTATGCTGATGTGGGGATGATGGTGTTCTTCCTGTGGTGTGGGCTGCTAGAGGACTTCTGTTTTCTTCAGGCTGACTTCCAGCCCAAACAGCTCTGCAGCTGCTGCAAAGCAGGATGTGAGGCGCTGCAGGGCTGCTTCTGAATGGGCGACAAGGGCAGCATCGTCAGCAAAAAGCAGCTCACGGACTAGATAGTTTAGCGTCTTAGTGCGAGCCCTCAGAATAATATAATATTATACCCTTGATACAATTCAAATAGGTAATAGAATTCTAATCCCTAATAGGTTCTGTTCTATTTTAAACAGTAATTTCTAGGGGGGTGGTGAGCAATTTTTTTTCTGGAAAGGGGGCGGTAGGCGAAAAAAGTTTGGGAACCACTGATATAGTAGAGCAGTGTTTCCCAACCAGTGTGCCGTGGCACACTAGTGTGCCGTGGGAAATTGGAACCTCCAATACCTTTCTCCAATAACTTCCTTCCCCCTCCTGCCGAACACTTTTTCTTCTCTACTCGGCTCCCCTTCTTCCCAGCTCGCTCTGCTTGCTTTGCCTCGCTTTGCTCAAGCTGACTGCGCATGTGGAGCAGCAGCCCCGGCCGTGCGGCTTCCGTTGCCTCCTCGCGCCCTCCTTCCGTTCGCGGGAGGAGGGCGACGGTACGACAAGGCGGCTCGCTGTAGCAGAAGTTGAGTCCCAAAACTCCCAAGGCAAATACCTTTTGTGCCTGGCTGCGGTTACTAGCGAGCTTGGACGGATGGCTTGCGACAATTTTACTGCTGTTCAATGAAACCAGCCTTTATTTGCACGACACATCAGCTGATGGGTCTGCCCCATGCAGAACGAGCTGCTGAAGGACAGAGACCCCGATCATTTCAGCACACAGGTTTTATACAAACAATGGTGGCAATATTTCCAGTCCACCCTTCTTCATGCATTGGCATTGGCTAGCAGCATTCATGAACTCACACTACACTACCCAATTAAACAAAGCATTCTGTAGCATCACTCTTACAGCTAAAGACGCGTTGCGCAGTGTTAATTCCCATTTCCTTTCTATGTTATCTGCTCTATGAGCAAAGTGTT